>CM053269.1:90721125-90813770 GCA_028583415.1 Protea cynaroides
ATTCATTCTTTGAGAACAAAAAAAATGAATCAAATTTGTCAAACAGGTTTTGACTATTTTTTATTATTCTGAACATTTTTTTTGTTATATTAAACCGAAAGAACAGAAGAACTGTTCTCCCATAGAATTACCAAACGGGAGCCTAATTAAACCTCCTCTCTTTCTTTCTTTTTTTTTTTTTTTTTTTTTCTTTGAACCTAATGCCATTTTCCTATTATTATTATTGTATTATTTTTTATTTATTTTTCCTATGAATATTTTTACTCTCTCTCTCTCTTTTTATTATTATTTTTCTTCAAAACACTCATTTTTCTGATTTTTTACCTTTGTTCTTTTATTTTATCATTTAATTCTTCATACGAATTCCTTATTATCATTATTATTATTATTATTATTTCTCTCTTTTTTATCATTCCAGAGATTGAAAATGAAACTATTGGCAGGACAAAAACTGCATAGCTGAACCACGTTTGAAAACTCACAAAGAAAAAGGATGGCAAAAATGAGATAACTATAGGAACCCATTAGCTTCCTTGAGAATGCACATCACTGCTATATTGCAAACGAGACATGTGAATTGACCTTCAAGATAAAGAGACCCTTTCAAGATAAAGAGACCCTCAAACCTAATTCACTTGCAAGCCTATTGAGAGTTGTGTTGGGTAAAGTAAAAGTGCAAGAACTTACGAAGAAAGTTTTTGGGTGCCAATGTGTATGCCCATGGTCCATGCTTCCGTTGTCTTATGTGGGAGGGCCGGAGGGGGAAGGTGTATAATAACATGTCTATCCCTTCCTATTGGACAAACGGCCATTAAATGCGATTGTATATGCATACACGGTTGTGCACAAAAACCAGGTCCTAAACTTGAAGAAAACTTTCCGAAAACTTTTAACCGGTCGGTTTCAGTCGGATTATTCGGTTCAATCTAGATTTTGATATCCTTTAAGGGCACCAATACCGTCAATTCGTTCGGGTTGACCTGGACATTTAAGCTTAGATGGTCATGATCAAGATCGACCGATTAATTAATCATCCTAATCATCCAGACCAAAACCATTTAACAATTACATCCAGAAGCATTGCTTAGGGTTTTTGGGTTAAAGTAAAACACTAAAAATAAAAACACGGGAAAATGATCCCCAAAAGTTTAGGGATTCCTTCCTATGTCCTCCCAACATTTTTTCTCTCCTCCTTGACCTTGTGGGCCTCTACTAACGATTCTAATTTCAGCCCACTAGTTGGTGTGGCTGGAGAGACATCCCCTAAGCCAACAGCTTATGGAACCCTTCCCATAAAAATATGTATTCAAGCTCTGTTGTTGGTGGGATATTTGGTCGGTCAGGACTCGGGCTTGGATATAAGACCGAGACCGATCAGGTTCACGAAAAATTTCAAGCTAAAACCAAGATCGAACAATTAAGTATTCAGTAGGTTGGTCTTGGGTTTTGGCCGGTTGGTTTTAATCTGGTTATTCAATTCAATTTAGATTTTGATACCCTTATGCCCAATTTGTTTTGGTGTAAAGTCCTTATAAATTATTACACCAATAAGAAAAACCTTTTACAAATAGACATATCTCTTACAGTATAGGAAGATCCCGCCTAGCATCGCCTTGTCTTCCCAAATCTAACTAACCTTGCCATGATGGCCTACAAGCTTAGCTTGGCCTGGGCAAGATTTTTTTTTTTTTTTTTTTTGTGCTAAAGGTTAACTTTAATTCAATAGAAAAAAAAAATAAAAGATACAACTCTTAAAGGATTCTGGACCCACATTCAGCATTACCATTAGCAAACCATCATCCAAGGATAAAAGACAAATCTATATAAAACGAAATCTAGGTATATGAGAAGCATTCCATACAGCCTCCCTGGCTATAAAATCTGGACATGAGTCGCATACATATGATCTCCTATCATGTGCTGCCCATCGGGCTAAATTATCAGCCACCATTTTTGTTTGCATGTGCATGCGATGGTTAATACATACATATACCTTTAAACAAGGGGTTCTAAGTTCGATCTAACCCAGTAGAAAAATTCGAGAAAACCAAGGACAAAAAGGTATTTATTTAAGTCATTATCTCTAACAGTAAAACACCGTATGTTTGTTGGAAGGATTCCTTCTAGTCTTGGGTGATGGAAAATTTCTTGGCTTTACAGACTTGTACTTTCTTTTTTTTAATGGGATCTTGGCTTTGTAGTTTATTTCGTTCGAATTAAATATATTTATCAAAAGGTTGTGGCTAAAAATAAGATTGGGGAGTAACATACTAGAATGGACGCTTTGTCAAGGCTGCCAAAAAATGTGCCTATTTTTGACCCATGAGGGGGCACTAAGGTGACCAATTGGAATTGTTGTTTAGATCAAGATCACCCTTCGATTAATCACATGTCAAATTTGGCAAAACTCAAACTATATTACCCAATTTGTATTGAAATTCTCCATACATAATTTCACTTCATTTACTCTGCTCATAAATCCAAGGGATTGGGACTGAATCAACTGTATCAAACAGAGTTTATCAGGCATCCAATCTAATCTGGAATGAAACTTCACATGGTCATGAGATTTTTTTTTATTGGCCGCCAAGATTCATTCAGATAACTCCATCTCTGCCCACGTGGTCATGAGACTAAGAAATCTACTTGTCCACAAAATTTCAATCCCTCACACTAGCTATGCAGCAAATATAAACTTGCAGCCCCCGACCACCAACCCCTTCCTCCCCACCCAGAAAAAAAAAAGGTTAAGTAATAAACCAATTTATCAGAAAAGAAATGCATATAATACAACAGCTTAATAACATATCGTGTGTTAGTTCCATGCAGCGTTCAAGAGCGCACAGAATCAGGCAAGGGATCAGCACCAGCCTCCGGTTCTTCCCTGAAAATTATCTTATCTGCTAGGATCGGCCCTTGCCAACCACCATCATGGTTGCAGCAGTGGATCGTCCAGAGCCTATGTGATCCCTAAAACACGAGTTCCATGTGTTTCTCTAGCCCTAATTGGTGTTCCTTCAAGCTGCAGTTGGTAAGTTATAGCAAAAATTATTTACTTGGCAAATGAGAACATATATAAATCTGCACCATTTCAACTGCCAAATAAGCAACTTAGTCTTCTCTCAACTTGAATTCCTCCCTCACCCACCTTAAAATGTGATCCAAGCAGTACAAGGATAAGCTTGTCTCCTCAAAAATAGCAATCATTATGACCTCATGTAATTTATCAACCGAACATAACGAGGCTCAGGCTATGTGGTCCAGTGCTGTACAATTGGCTCAATGACTCTACTCAAAAGAGTAGCTGAAATTGACAAGAGACACAAGGCTGAAATCTGGTACATCGTACAATTATGTACAGATCTGCATTCGGATGAACAGATCTTACCAACAAGCTTCCAACCCCTGAGGACATTCAATTGATATCTAGTTCTTCACTCTTCCATCCTCGTTAACTCCTCATTTCCAGAGGCCATCTGACTTTCCCCCTCTTCCATCCTCGTTACTTCCCCATCGTTTTCAGATGTCATCTGAATTTTCCCCTCTGAACCACCATTGTGTGGAAGGCCCCCATTTTGATGATCCACATATCCATTAATCTGAGCTTCGCCGTCTTCATTTGCACCACTAGACCCTTCATTGGTCACTGTAATGTTCTGATTAGTGTGTTGCCCATTGTGTTCACCTAAGGCTGGTGCTTCTTGTCCTGAATGGTATTGGTTATAGTTGTAGCTCATGAAAGGTGCCTGACATCAAGAAGGAAACAAGTCATACAGTCAAGGCCTACCTCTTCATAGTCAAATGATTCAAGCAAATCAAGTCACAACCAGCCCCTTACGTGTTCAGAGAAAGAGAGAGAAATCTACCAAGTAAAAGAGGTTGCATACCTGGTAGAATTGATGCATTCGAAAATTAACAAGATTAGCCATCTCCTCAATGCCACTTATGAAATGGATCCTACCAGTATCTCCCACAAGACGTTCTGTAAAGGGAGTAACCTCATCCAAATTTAAGGCAAGGCGATCAGGTCTCTTCAACAGAAGCTGAAATGTAGGTTGTAGCTCATAACACTGTTCAAACAGAGAACGACGACAAAATACGTACATCCCAAGCCGTGCTCGAGACATAGCAACAACTAATCTTCTAACATCACGAAGGTGACCCACAAAACGTGTACGAACAAGAGACAATAAAATATAATCATTTTGCTGACCTTGAAACTTATCAACGGTGGCAACCTGTCATGATAGAAAAGAATGAAAGAGTTGATAATAGTATCATGAAAGGCAGCTAAAACAGAAGGTCAGGGCGAAATGAGGGTAACAAAGCAGCAAATGAATCAGAATATGAGGTTCCTAAAAAAATGAGGAATGTGGGAGTACAAAGTTTGCACATTCACCTGTCCTAACACGAGCTACACCTGAATAGGAGGCCAGGCCATTCAATGGGTCCCAAATGAGCACATTTGACTTGATCATATGGATCTAACCATCTAATCCATAGGATGTTCCTCATAAACTGCATTCCTTTTCCCTCTACTGCATAGAAGACTATGACTACCCTCACCCAGATGGTTAGGACCATCAATAAGGTCTACATTTTGGCCTGGAGAATTCTTAGACATTGAATGGTCACTCCCAAGTACAGATGTATGCATACTTGCCTACAGCAAGTTACAGTTTGGAGGAAATTTGAACCATAATCCCCTAACATAACTACATAAGCAATTCTTTTTAAATTAACCGTATAAAGTAGAATATGGCTTAGCAGAGCAACTTACCTTGCTAGGTGGACCAATAAAGTCATACGGAACACACCGTCTATTGATGACATCACGAATCAGAAGTTTCTGGCCATTATAAGTGGTCAAGATGGAAATCTTACTGGCAGGATACCCAAGTAGACGCATGTACATATATACACTGACAATATATTCTGCCTCCCCTTCATTTTGATAAAACCAAGGTGAAGGAGCACTCTCACCTTTCCCATGGTAATCTGGAACATCCACTAGCTGATAATCATAGGAGAATCCAACACTAGCTTTACGGAAGATAGCTTGCTCCCACACATATGGAAGATCCCCAAGATCTCGGTACCTCCAATTGTAAAGTTTGGCTATACTTGGCCTGGCTCTACCCTGGGCATTGAGCTCAATGTAAGGGATTCCAAGACGAACAAACCTTGTAAATAGGCTTTGATCCATGTGGCTGTATTTCTGGAAAGCCATGTTCTTTACAACAGGAGGCAACTGATGATGATCACCAATCAGTATACAGCGTTTCAGTCGTGCATATCCATCTTCCTGCCTTTGGAGCAGCATAGGGATGAAGGTCTCTATCTCCAAGATCTGTGCACTTTCTTCCATAAGCAAGTTGTCATATTTAAACCCCAACTGAAGGAAGTCCTTCCTCTTAAGAGCTGCATGAGTACAAGTCATGGCAACAATCTTTGCCTGCTTGGTCATCAGGTAATTTGCTCGATCAGCAGTTGACTTCAGTAATTCAAATGCCCTACACTCTTCCAACTCCTGGAACATGGTTTTAAGATGACGGAAGCACCCTTTGGCCGCACGCATGTCTCTCTCGAAGGACTGACCAGTAAAAACAGGCTCTGGAGTGTTGGAGAAGAACTCCTTAAAGGGAAAACAGTCTTTAACAATTGTCGGATTATCTTGCTTCTTCTCACAAGCAGCAAGAAATTGCTCCCAGCGTGAGTAGACCTGCATCAACCAGAAGTATCCAGCAGTTTCACAAGTGTAACCTACATCCTCTGGCAGTTGGAGAGACCTTGCAAGCTTCTCTACTTGATCAAGCAATTCTAGACGTCGCACAAGCATTGCATTTACACGACCTTGACGGCTGAAGTCCAGATCAGTTGCTAGTTCCTGTTCACCTTGACCCAGCCGGAGAAGGTATCGAGCAGGGACATCTCTCTGGCATGAACAAGAGGCATGAACCAAATTGTTAGGAGGATGTAAAAGTCACTGTAAAGTAATCCCATTGTCCTGAGAAACCTCATTTCCCAAGCTTCAACAAGAGACAAAAATTAATCAGCCCAGCCAGAAGCAGAATCAAAAGGCTCTAGCAGTCCTCATACAAGGCCAACAAAAAATTCAAAAGATAAAATTAAGAAGAAAAAAAATAGGTAAAGGTTAGCAAGCAAAAAGTACATTGAAAGTAAAAAATCTTAAATTGGATTCCGCACATTAAATGTCCCAACTATTATTGTTAAATATCACTGTCCGATTCAATCACCCCCAGGAACTGACTACTTGATCAAGTTGGCTAGCAGAGTCCTTACGGACATAGAAAGTAATATCACTATCAGGTTCAATCACTCTTAGGAACAAACTAATTGATCACGTTGGCTGGCAGAGTCCTTACTGGCATAGAAAGTATAGCCAGCGTGCATATACCAAGTCGCAGATTACTGACTGATCAATAAGGCAGCTGCCCAAGCTTCTTTCATACTTTGCATGAATACAGGAGGTACTTTATCAATCTGTCTGTATATTTGGGGAGGGGAGAGAAAAAGGAATCTAGGTGATTTTGAAATCACTCGATCGAATAAAAGTAGATTGATTCTTTCATCAAAGCCCTATCAGAAGCCTGAAAATACATTTTCCATTTACTTTGGTTTCTTGAATAGAACAACCCAACCAAAGATACAATCAAAGGGAGGTGCCTCAGTGAATGATGCCTTGCCATTGAAGCGCAAGGCATACTCCTGATGCACATGACCTCGTAACACTGTTTTTAGGTGGATTACAATATTCTGAATGGCCTAGTCTCTCTACTAGAATGCTGTTAACTTATGATTAACCATTAAAAGCAGAAATGACAAGAGAAAACATCTGTCAGTGGGTATGTAAAATAAACACCTATATCACATTTCTCTCTTCAACAGGCAAAAGATGTAATGCATTGGATAGCACGCAAGTGATTACACACGTTCACTCTAGCAACCAACAAGACCATACTGACAGAAATCACAAAAGCCAAAACCACAACCAACAATTTTTCTTTAACGAATCATAAAGACATTATATATGATCACCTGTGAATTTCATACCTGCATTATCTTCTCAAATAGGTCATTCAAAGCCTGATTTGAATGAGTAATTATCAATGTTCTCTGAGAAGGGCAATTATGATAAAGAACATTTAAGATCTGGACAGCTGTATCAGTCTTTCCCGTACCAGGTGGACCCACAACCATTGTCAGCCCTGGTTGAACACCAGAGATGATAGCTCCAATCTGTAAGGAGACATCAAGGACAGAAATCACAATTTGGATTATGAAATTCAGATAGATATGATTCAAATTTCCTGAACAATGTGTTGCATCAGCCTTCCATTCTATAAGCATTTTTGCTAGACTATAACCACCACAAAAGTTGAAATTGAAGATAAAACTTTATGAGAATTGGAGATGTTGTAAATTTCAAGGTTCGATATATGTGCACATATGTGTGTGCGCCTACTCACGCCCAAGGTTCAAAATCTCGAGTCTCGAGGATGTCTCGATCCTTGGGAAAACAGAGATTTCCGAAATCTAAGATGAAATTTCAGCCAGACAGTGTAAAAAAACACGAAAGCTAAAAAAGTGTTCCTGGCCTAAAATGGTCATTTTAAGGCCTGATACTCTAAGGAATCCCTATTTTAGCATACATAAACATATTTAAACCATAAAAGTGTAAAAATAATCACACATGGTAGTTGTTTGGGTTTACAATTTACACCCATGTTTGGCAGTGTCGGTCTAAAGTTGAGATGTAAACCTAGGGTAATATTACTTATTCCACATAATGTTCCACTAGTAAAAGAACAAAGAATGCCAAATGAGACAGTAAAATTATATTTTAAGAGAAGAATAAACATAAAACACTTAATTAGTTAATTGTCATAGTCAAAAAACCAAAAGTAGTCAAGTAGAACCGACGATGAATGGACAATCTCCGCTCTCGTAGGTAGTACCAAGCTCCCCCGACAATCTCGTGGAAAGATTTGTCAAAAACCCCAAGATATGAAGGTTTGAATGGAAGATTTGAAAGTTTAATTCAAAAAAAAGAGGAAGAAGATGCAATATGACAATCTCGGTCAAAATTTCAACCAAGACTGTCTATTTATAAGAGAGTTTAGACCAAATCTGGTTGAAACCAGTCGAGAACTGGTCAAGACGAGTCGAGATCCAGTCTCGTGGTCCAACTCGTATTGACCAGTTCGAGAACTCTAAGAAAACCGAGATCTTGGTGAGATCTCCCTGAGATTTCAAACCATACTCATGCCTACTCATGTTTATCTTTTTTTATTATTATTATTGGTACCACCATTTGGACCCTCGACTTTAGAGTAATAAAGAGTTATTTACTCTCCTTCCTTCCACTAGAATGGTTTGAATATTGGTCATGCTTATCTTTTATTCCTTTTATGTCACCGTTTTTCTCCCTATAAATAAAGTATTGGCTCTGCCTAGAATGACAAGTCAGGATTAATCCAGTAATGACATGCTATCAGAGCAGATCCCCCTGACATCCAAACCCTAGCGCTACCCTAGCGCCCTCGCGCTACCCTAGCGCCCTCTCTCCTCTCGGCTGTGATATCTCTCTCTCGCTCTCGATCTCGTCTCCCTCTCTCTCCTTCTGTTCTCTTGATTTGGGGTTGCATCTCCACCATTCTCAGTTGGTGATAAAACCCTAAATCGCAAAAGGGTCCTCTTTCGTTTTTTCCTCACAAGGTATCGATTGCATGACCTGAGAGAGTATGATCTACGACAATATGTTTTATCTACTGTCTCCGGCAGCAGTTTAGATCGTTGATGATTGCTTGCTGCCATGGGTGGTTGCTATCCTCGTTCGAGTTGGTAATCTACACGTAAATATGTAATAGAAATCTTTCTTTGTTCCGTCTATAGCTGCTTGCCTCAGAGATGTCTGATGTCAGTATTGCATCGAATATAACAAAAGGCATGGAACGTGAATCCCACAATAACTATCCTTCGTTCCCTATTTATTTCTATCAAATTGGATGGACGCAACTATCTAATGTGGTCATGGATTGTTTTACTCTCTATCAGCGCACGTGGTTTTGTTGGTTAACTCACAGTTGAACCACGAAACTTACCATGGCTGGTCAGCTTCAAAATAAATTGTGTATCTACAATCGTTTGGCAGGTCTGAACTTCAAGTATGATCAGATTCATGCTCAGGTTCTCAGCCGAGATCCTTTCGCATCATTGGCTCATTCTCATGCCTTGGTTCAATTGGAAAATAGTCTCTGTTCAGCAATGCCGTAATCCATTGGTCTGCCTATCTCTCAAGATCGATCAGCCTTGTATTCAGGCCTACCTTCTTGTAATTTTGCATCAAATAGTTATCGTTCCACTTCTGATCGAGCACCTATCAAGTACGATTATTGTGGTAAGGAACAACATACTAAGGATCGTTGTTGAAACTTCATGGGAGACCCACCACTCAACCTCCTCGAGGAAAAGAGATCTTCCCAGGCTCACAAAACCAAGACTGCCGACACCATGATGGCAAAGGTAGGGTTTGATCTTAATTCAACCCTCACTCTTTGTTAATGTAGGATCTTATACCCAAACCAGTCCAAAATCACACAAGAACAGAATTCTAGAATTTTACCAGCAGTCAAAAGGTGTAAATAATTCAAAATCCAACCATGGAAAAATTACCAAGCCTGGAGGAAAACTTCTTCAGATGTCAAGAATCAACATACCAAAATTTGAGTGTGATCCAACCATGAAATCAGGACACACCCAAACTCGAAATCTGTACCAGCTGTTGCAGTCACCCCAGGTTTCTGCAGTAGAGAGAAACTGACTTTCGGTTCCAAGCAAGGGAGTTTGAATGTTCAAGGATGAGACTCCTCAGTACCGCCAGCAAGTATAGATGAAGAAAACAGAGATTGAAAATAGACACAAGGAAATCAAAGAGCAAAATCTGTGGTTGAGTCTCACAACCAGTGGAGACTCAATCCAAAAAAAAGTTTCAAATAATCTCTTTTCTGAATAGTCTACCTCTCCTTTCTTCTCCATCTTATTTATAGAACTGAAATTGGTTACAACTATAGAAAGATATAATTAACTTCTAAAAATATCCAAAATCAGAAAGAGAAACTTTCCTTTATAGTTTTAGGAAAGTTTCAAAAACAAAAGTTTCTAAAATAAATAACTACTATTCCCACTGCCTAACAATATTTAGAAAGAAACTAATGAAGAACTTTAATGGAAAGAAGAGAAAAGGGCTGGGAGAGATCTGTCGTGAACAGCTATGGATAGCTGTCACGTGGCTGGGAGAGATCTGACGTTCTTCTTCTTGCCGTGTGTTTAGGCCCTGTTTGGAGGAGCCCTTATTTTTTCTAGAGTATATTTGTAATACATCAATTCCCCACCCCCCTTAAAATAAACTCGTCCACGAGTTTTGTAATGGTGAAGAATCAATTCTGTGGGGTCGGCACACATCTTTCTTGGATATTGGAAGTCTGGATGTGCTTGAAAACTCGAAAGAAAATCCACCACGATGGGTCCACTCTCTTCAAAATATTGGGGAGATATCACAAGGTCAATATGTTCAATAACTTGAAAAGATTCAAACATGAAGAGGGTGTCCATGGGGATCACCACATCCAGCTCTGTCTTCCACAGTCGCTTCCTCAACGTCTATGGCCTCATGATCACTATGACTCTCATTATCAGTCAATGGAGCTACACAAGGAAAATTAAGATCACATATGTCCACCTCATTGACTTGAGTAAAATCATCCATATTATAACTGACGTGGTCTTCAACTACAACATCTTTAATGCAAATTGCTACAGTAAGAACATCAGTGTAGGACTCTCCCTTATCGTCATGGATTTGTGAAACCTGTTCTTCGTTTTCCTTGATTTCAGCCACTAATGCTCCTAGAACGGTTAAAGGCATTGGAGTGTCCGTTAGTGGTGCAACTTTTGGTACCGCCTTCATGTTAAATTGATATACATAATCCTCCATACTCATGGTTGCTTGACGAAGGCTATTCAGTTGATCATGTAGCCTTCTTTGGAAGGATCTTGGCAAATATTTTTCTTTTTAACTCTTCTTTCATCTCTTCCCAAGTGGTGGGTTCTAACCGTTTCCGCATTAGGCTATATTCATAATGACAACACCAATCTCGGGCACTCCCCACAAGTTTGCAGCGGGCCAATTTTAATTTTCGTTGTTCGGGAAAGTCGAACCAATCGAAATAATCATCTAAGGCGCATAATCAATCATGAAATGCTTGTGGGTCTTGTTTCACATAAAACTCTTCAAGCTCCATCCATACCTTATGGGATTGGTCACGGTGTGGTGGTCGTTCTTCATAATCTTCATAGTAAGGGTTATGGTAATCATCCCTAAGAACACCTTGAGGAGTCTAGCATTAAGCCTTGGCACTAGGTTGGCAATAGGGGCTTCTCTTCTAGCCGTGGGGTAATAATTCTTTCTTTTCTTTTGTATTAACAGCAACCCGAAGGGAATAAAACAGACCTGGGTATCCAAAGGATAGAACCAGACTCCTTACAAGCCAAGGCTATTAGCCCAAGAAACAGAAACGAAAAAACTAGCATTACCGCACAAGGAGAACCCCACATCAGGGGGTGACCATATTCCAAGAAGACAAAATGAATCTATTTCTAGATGTATCCGGGCAACGGGACCTGAGAGGCATCACATTGTCATGAACCTCAAAGCTGATGGCCTTCAACATCTTATCATAACTTCTAGATTTGGCCACCCATCTACGGAGATTCTTTCTTCGATACCCTCTACCTTCATAGTTAATGCAGCAAATTGCTGTAGGATGATATTGAGTGGGTCATTAAGGTCCTTGGACTGATTAGGCGAGTTAGAACTCGCTTCAGCCATGCTCTAATACCAATTGATGGCAAAGGTAGGGTTTGATCTCAATTCAACCTTTACTCTTTGCTAATGTAGGATCTTATACCCAAACCAGTCCAAAATCACACAAGAACAGAATTCTAGAATTTTACCAGCAGTCAAAAGATGTAAATAATTCAAAATCCAACCATGGAAAAATTACCAAACTTGGAGGAAAACTTCTTCAGATGTCAAGAATCAACATACCAAAATTTGAGTGTGATCCAACCATGAAATCAGGACACACCTTGTACCTGCTGTTGCAGTCGCCCCAAGTTTCTACAGTAGAGAGAAACTGACTCTCGGTTCCAAGCAAGGGAGTTTGAATGTTCAAGGATGAGACTCCTCAGTACCGCACAAAATCTATGGTTGAGTCTCACAACCAGTGGAGACTCAATCCATAAAAAAGTTTCAAATAATCTCTTTTCTGAATAGTCTGCCTCTCCTTTCTTCTCCATCTTATTTATAGAACTAGAATTGGTTACAACCATAGAAAGAAATAATTAACTTCTAAAAATATCCAAAATCAGAATGAGAAACTTTCCTTTATAGTTTTAGGAAAGTTTCAAAAACAAAGGCTTCTAATAACTACTATTCCCACTGCCTAACCATATTTAGAAAGAAACTAATGAAGAACTTTAATGGAAACATAGTTGTCAAGGCGTCGCCTAGGCGTCCAGGCGTGATTCCAAGGCCTAGGCGCCTGGGCGCCTTATGAGTGTTGCCTGGGCGGTCGCCCAGGCTCTCTGGGCATCGCCTAGGCGCCGCCTTGGACGCCCAGAATGCCTGGGTGGTCGCCTTGGGTCTTATAAGTGTTTTTTTTTTCCTTTTGATCTCTGAATTTGCTTCACAGGATTTATTAGGCTAGACAGGAACAACATTTAGCAAACAGTACTTATTTATGACTAATATCATTTAAGTAAATGTTTCTCATTTACTTAAGATATTATTCATAAATAAGCAAATACCCCATATTTAAATACAATAAAAATAGTTTAAAATTCAAATTCCAGAAGGATAAAAAATCAACCCTCCAGTTCAAGAACAAAAACTGTATTTTCGGGTACGGGGGTGATTTTCAACTTCAAAATGCTAGGTTTTTTTCCAAATATAAAAATTACATAAATCTTATTATAGTAAAGCATCACTAAAAACCAAGAGCGCACCAAAATAATCTTACTTTGACGCCCAAAAAATAATTTACATTCAGACGACTTTTAACAGCATTCGCGTACTCCGAACAAAGTTTGACCGGAGTGTAACTCCTTCATTATAACTCGAATTCAAGCAATCTAGGATTTGTTGGAAAGCTGATTATACTAGCTTTGCAATGAATTTGAGATTGCTTGAATCCGAAGTATATTAAAGGAGTTACGCTCCGGTAAAATTTGTTAGAAATAAGCAAATGTTAGTCATAAATACGTGTTGCCTACTTAACTCAATTATTTGTTTCTTTGTTGGTTTTCTTATATTAATTAAGTTATGTCTTAAATGTTTATTTATGTAGAATGCTGCATATATATATATATATAAACATTAATATAGCATTAATATTTAAAAAAAAAAAAATACACTGGGAACGCCTTGGTCGCCTAGGCCCCCAAGATGGCCTCAAACGCCTTGGATCGCCTTGTCACCTTGACAACTATGAATGGAAAGAAGAGAAAAAGGCTGGGAGAGATATGTCGTGAACAGCTATGGACAGCTGTCACGTGGCTGGGAGAGATCTGACGTGAACAGCTATGGACAGTTGTCACGTTAGACTAGCTTGGTGACTTGGCTTGGTTCTTGTCTTCTTCTTCTTGTCTTGTGTTTAAGCCCTGTTTGGAGGAGCCCTCATTCTTTCTACAGCATATTTGTACTGCATCACACCACCTCCAAGGATGCCTCATTATCGATGGACGAGCTTCATGCTTTCAGCACCTCTTGACTCTCCTAAAGTCTTCCTCCGCTCCATCAAATTATGCACCTACCACGGTCACCTCTGACTCTAACATTACCAATTCAGGTATCTTTCTATCTCTTATCGTAGGAAAAGGATCAATTCATTGCTCCTCTTCTTTATCTTTACAGTCAGTTTCACATGTACCTAATTTTGCTACTAACCTTTTTTCTATTAGTAGTATTACCAAAGATTTAAATTGCGAAGTCACTTTGTTTCCTTCTCACTATGTCTTTCAGGACTTGGAGATGGAGGCAATGATTGGTTGTGGTAGGGTTCAAGGCGGTTTGTACTTGCTTGAGGACGGTCTTCCTATAGTTTCAACGGTTCCAAGTCAGACTCAAGTCAACAGACTACTACTATTCCTGCAGCATTAACCAAATTCCATCAGTGGCATCGGCATCTAGGCCATCCCCCCATCAGTATCTTAGCTAAAGTATTTCCTAAGTAAAATAGTTTAACCAGAAAGAATTTTATTAAGATGCTTGCTTTTTTTGCAAAGCAAACTCGTACTATTTATCCCCTTTTGAGTAATAAAAGTGCTGCCCCCTTTCATTTGATTAACTCCGATGTATGGAGACTGTCTCCTTGTGTTTCTATTTTGGGATATCACTTGTTCGTTACCTTTATTGATTGCCATAAACATACATGGGATTATTTGCTCTACCATAAGAATGAAGTGTTTTGTTGTTTCTAGTTGTTTCACTCCATGATATAGACACAATTTGATGCAAAGATGAAGATTTTGCAAACTGAGTCAAGTGACAACGGCATGGAATTTATGGGCAGCCCCTTCCAGCCATATCTTGCTTCCCATGGTATCATCCATCAGACAACCCGTGTTGATACTCCTACTCAAAACAACGTTGCAGAGAGGAAAAACCGTCGTCTGTTAGACGTTGCACATTCTCTCATGTTTGCTACGAATGTGCCCCCTCAATTTTGAAGTGATGTTGTACTTACCACTGTATAACTCATCAACTGCATGCCCACCCGGATTCTAGGTTTTCACTCTCCCGTTGCTGCTCTTCACGGTTCTACGTTTCTTGTTCCTCCCAAGACTTTTGGTTGTGTTTGCTTTGCTCGTGATCATCTTTTGCATGGTAGGCTTAATCCAGGGGGGTTGAAGTGTATCTTTATTGGTACTCAGCTATTGTTACCATTATTCTACAAGATGTGTTTTAGTGACTTTGTATGTCATCTGTCATGAGTCCATGGCTTACTATCCATCGGCTCCTCTTCAGGAGGAGGCCTGGTACTGTTGATGATGATGTTGTTGGTGAAGAGGTGCCTCTAATAACTTTTTTATTGGACCGCATCGATGTCTTGTGGATGCTCCCATAGAGGAAACTGAATCAGTCCCTGTGGATACCGACCCAATTCAGGGGGAGCCCCCTCAACAACCTTCGGTGCAACACTACCCAACCAACCATCACCTCCGGATCCAGGCTCTATTCCATCAGGTAATATCCCTTCCTCTAGTATTCCTAACCTTAATCCTTCTAGTGACTTACCAATTGCACTTCGCAAGGGAATCAAGGCATGTACTCAACATCCCACATCTAATGTTTTCTCTTATTGGTCCATGTCTCTGTCCTACCGTGCTTTTGTGTCCTCCTTGTCTATTGTTTCTACTCCTCAGAATTGGCAAGAGGCACTGACCAATCGCTGATGGAAAGAGGCTATGCTTGAGGAAATGAGTCCTTGGAAAGAATGACACCTGGGAACTGGTTCCTCTTCATCGTGATAAGAGACCAATAAGATGCAAATGGGAGTCATTTACGGTGAAATAGAAGATGGATGGTATTGTGGATCGCTACAAAGCTAGACTTGTTACACAAACCTATGGGATTGACTATCAGGAGACTTTTGCTCTTGTGGAAAAAATGAACACCAGCCGGGTTATCCTTTCTGGCGCTGTCAACCTGGGATAGGAATTGCAACAGTTAAATGTAAACAAATGCATTCCTCCATAGAGAACTTGAGGAAATTTATATGAATATTCATACTGGTTTCTCTAATCAGCAGACACATGGTATAAATTGAAGAAAGTGTTGTATGGGTTTAAAGCAATCACCTTGAACCTGGTGTGGTCGATTTCATAAAGCTATGGTGGTTGCTGGTTATACACAGAGTAATGCTGACCATTCTCTGTTTATCAAATGGTTGGGCAGCAAGGTTATATTCCTAATCGTCTATGTTAATGATATTGTAGTCACTGGAAATGACACTGATGAGATAGCTCATTTGAAGACTTATCTGGGCAAGAAATTTGAGATCAAAGATTTCGGAAAATTACATTACTTTCTTGGGATCAAAGTTGCTCGTTCAACTAAAGGCATCTTTCTTTCTCAAAGGAAGTATACTCTGGATCTTCTCTCTGAGACAGGATTGTTAGGATGTTGCCCAGCAAATACTCCTCTTGAAGCCAATGCTCACCTTAAAAACAATGATGGTAACCCTATTGATAAAGGACAATACCAACGGTTAGTTGGAAGATTAATTTATCTCACACATTCGGCCTGATGTTGCCTTTGCAATGAATGTAGTCAGTCAATACATGCATGCACCTCACTCTATTCATTTAAAAGTTGTTTCCGTATCCTACGGTATTTGAAGTCCGCCCCTGGCAAGGTATCTTGTTCTTCCCTCAGAATCATTTGTGAATCAAGGCTTTTATTGATGCTGACTGGGCCGGATCTTCTGATGATCATCGCTCTACATCAGGATATTGTACATTTGTAGGCAGAAACTTACTCATCTGGAGAAGCAAAAAACAAGTTGTTGCCCATTACAGCATTGAAGCAGAGTTCCTTGCTATGGCTCACAGCATTTGTGAGCTACTATGGTTACAAGGACTTCTTCGGGACTTGAATATTCCTGTTCCTCTCCCTATGATGTTGTATTGTGACAGCAAATTTGTGATCAGCATAGCTCATAATCCTATTCAGCGTGATCGGACGAAGAATGTTGAGATTGATCACCACTGTTGCAAAGAGAAGCTGGAAGCCGGCCTAGTGTGTATGCCTTTTGTCAAGACCAGCAATCAACTAGCCGATGTTCTTACAAAATACCTTAGTAGTAAATTATTTCATCTTATTGTATCCAAGTTGGGCATGTGTGATATCTATGCACCAACTTAAGGGGAAGTGTTGTAAATGTCTAGGTTCGATGTATGTGCACATATGTGTCTGCAACTTTGCATCTTATGTGCGTCTACTCATGCCTACTTATGCTTATCTTTTATTCCTTTTATGTAACCGTATTCTCCCTATAAATAAAGTATTGGCTCTGTCTAGAATGACGAGTCAGGATTAATCCAATAATCTCGACAGGAAAGAAGGCGTGTCTAAGATAGATGATAATCATAATCTTCTTTCCTTCTTAATACTTATTTATAATAAGATAAATAAGTAATAAGAAAGAAAGAACATAAATCAGAAAGACAATGAATATAAATCAGATAGCAAACCACTTCATGCAGGAGCATCTTTATTGTGATATTGTTACTTATTCGTTTTCAATTAACTTGTTTTTAACCATTTTACTGGTGCAGGTTTTACTATTTAATATTTATGTTAGGGAAAATCTTGTTGTAACCAAGCTTGGTGAAAAAATTGTAACCTTACTTTTTGCCCTATTGTTATAACACACTTTTTTTTCAATGAGGGCAAATTAATACGGTAATTTCACATGTATAACTGAAAAATGAGCATGACAATGACACTTGAATGTAAAACATGCTAAATCACTTTCAAATTATTTTTGAAAACCTTCTTTTACCTTGACTTAAAATAAATTTGGGGATAAGACAAGGGGCAATAAAAGAAGGTTATAACCTACTAAGTTCAACACTATGGCGACAAGTAGCACCCTTTATGTTAGATACTTAATCTCAACTATACTTAAGTTACAAGTCAACCAATACAATTTATAGAATTACAATGTTTACTACCTTTACTAAGCTTATGTTTGAGTCATATTGGGAGTTCAAGTCAGAAGTCATATTAATTTGTTTCTTTGCCCTTGCCGTTATTTGGAGCCCTTCTAGACAATCAAAGTCTAAGTACACGAGTCTGAGAAGGAATTTGAATAAGGCAGCCTAGTAATGGTCTACCAATAGCAAATATGTAATTTCAGTCTGAAGTATTATCTCTTTTTTTTTTTTTGGGTGAGTTCTCATTTGGAGAATATAGGGAGTTCAAATTTTTAGTTGGTTCTTTTCCTTTTCCAACTCCAAGTTGGATTAGGATTGGGGCACTTCATTATCTAAAAGTCAAAATTACCCAAAATTACAAGTAAAAGACTTCCAGGGAGCTGTTTCAAGTTTGACTACTGCTTGGAATAAGACAGCACCATAGTTATAGTTCATACATAGCCATGTCACTCGAGCTTTTTAATTCAGTTAATTGTATGGTTCTCTTTGGGGTTGACAGTGGTTCTCTAACCAATAGATTAATGGTCAACCCTACTCCTGCATTGTCCTTTATCTATTTTTTGTTCTTTTTCTCCTTCCTCCAATTAATGCAATGTTGGTATTGGACAAAGCTTGCATGCAATGAGCTCTTCTTTTCCTACTCCAGGTAAGTTCTCTAGGATTTATGGTTCACGCTTCCTCAACCAGTATAAAGGCAAGTCCAGACCACAACCAAAAGAAACATTTGAAACGATGGCTGCAAGAGCCAGAAAGCCAGACCTAGCACTTGCAGGGTGAAATCAGTTTAACTAGTCCACCCAAAAGTTATGGGATATTGATCATCTAAGACTCCCAGCAATAAAAAAAAAAAAATTTCTTAGGGGAAAATATACTGTCGCCAGTTATTAAATTTGGGAATAAATGTCGTCCAGAAGTAGAAGGCATGTCGGATCAGATTGGTTGGGGTCAACAGTCAATACCAATCTGGATCAGTCTGGATTGGGGGTGACCAATACTAATACAGAAAGGTAGATCTGCCTGATCCAATACTGATAGTCTGATACATGAAAACATGACTGTCATACAATCAACTCAAGTCCAAATTAGCTATTTAATTTGCAGCCGGTGATGTGCAGTTCAATTGAAATAACAAATTCAAAAACTTGTTCAATCTGACAACATCTTGGAAAAAAACGAAAGATAACAAGACTCATAGAAATTAGGTTTTCCTACAACTGTCCTCCATTAGAAGATTGACATCAATGCCTTTATGTGAGATACTACACAAAAATAAAAATTTATCTGGTACCTGTGTGGGAGTAAATCTAACAGAATTCTGTTTTGGCTTATCTTGGGGATAAGGTCCTGGGTCAGGAGGGACATATGCTTCAACAATAAGGCGGTCTCGTTCCAAAGATGCATCCACCATACTGCCATCATCCATTATAGATGATGTAGTAGACTTCCTGTTTCCTGGTAGAGCATGAGAACTGCCTTTTATTGCCTTGGGCAGTTTAATTCGAAAAGGAGGTTCAGGATGCAAGTTCTCTGTCCCATCTGGATTTAAAAAGGAGACCTATAATAAAGAAGCATTATTGAATCAAATGTTTCACATTATTCAAATTCCAATGCATCAAAATAGCTAAACCATCGATCTCTATTACTTCACAATATAAGAAAGCGTAAGAATTACCTCATAATCTGTAAAGCTATCCCTCAAATGGTTTGCATCTAGAAAAGTATCTTTAAAATCCACTGTCTCTAGAAGATCAGGCATATTTGTCCACTGTGCTGCTGAAGGATTTCCATAGCCCAAAAATATGTTATGCAACCAGTCAGGAACAATGCAAGTTTCATTCATAAGGTCTCTTATGGACTCCAAAATTGCTTTGAAATTGTTTTCTTTGGGTTTCCTCCTCATCAGTATATTAAATGTCCCATAAACATCTTCTGCACCTTTATCTGCAATGTCACTGACATCCATGTGGTACTGTGCTGTATCAAGTGCAATAGTTACAGTTCGCAATTCCCCTTTAGGAGGCTTCCACTCATCTCTTTTAATACGCCCAGTGAAATCATTCATCAGAGTTCCCTCCTCGTCACGGATTTCAATGATTTCACATCCACGTACATATTGAAGTCCAAGCTTTTCAGGAACAGTTGACTTTGCAGCCTCCTCAGTACTAAGAGGCTCAAAAGAAGGACGTATACAAAGTAAAAATAAGACATCATGCTCTTTAAGGGAATTCCATTCAGATCTTATTTGAGCTTTATAACTGGAAATGCTGAATGTAACCTTTGCTGTCACATGTGATGGCTTAACTTCTCCAATATTTGGCTGACCTACCTCAGAAATCTTAAATTCCTTGATGGGCACTGCCATCCTTGACCAACCACGAAAAGCAGTTTCTCCTTCACTATTAATGTACGCAAGAAGGTGAGGCACAGCTTCCTGAATATCCTCACGAATTTCATATGTCGACTCCAGACGGAAGAGATTGAAATTTCTCAGCAGATAATCATGTAGTGTCAGGAATTGAAGATTAAGCTTTGGGAGAGCCAGGCAGCCTTCTCCTGAGTAATTGATACTTGGTACAAGGCTTTCATCCCACATTATCTGCTCATTTGGGTAGAGAGGAAGAGCATTTATGGCTTCCTTTTGGGACTGCTGTTTCTCAAAGGAGGAGACCATAACTTCAATAAGGAAATCAGTCCTTTCTGCCCATGGATCTTCCTTTGATACCAATTTGAGCTGTAAGCAGAAAATAGTCATACAAACATACCAACAATTAGCAGTATTAAGTAAAAATAAAATAAAATAAAAAAAAAAAGCATGAGACAACATTCATGGAAATAAAATGAAAACAAACAAAAAATATGCTTTTTGCCAAAGGGCCAAAGTAAGAACCATAAAAGTCAGTTCTGCTTAAACCCAAGGCCATTTGCTCTAAAGCCCAAATGCCAAAAATACATTCATTCCACTACTGCAAATAATAATGGCTACAAGTGTACCATGACAAAACAGTTAGCATTGTACACAGTAAGAAAATAAGAAGCAAACAAACCATCTTCTAATGCAACAAAACAAATCAAGGCAATGTTTTAGTTTCTAGGGGAAGCAAAGTGACTTTTCTTTTCTTTCAAAAAAGAACAACATGATTTTCACCCATATACTTTGCAATACCAGCAATCAAATATTCAAAATCCAAACTGCCTAAGGGTTTAATAAATGGAAGTGTGAATATGATATCACAAATTTGCAAGATTCTTTCCCATTTAAGAAAAGAGAATAATTATAAGGAACAAAGAGTTCAACATATTTAAAGAACCATTTCAATCCATTTTCTATACATACACATTATTAGCGGTGCTATCAAAACTTAACCACATGACTCCATAAGCAAATGACGATATGATCATTTGAAATCCATTAACCCATAAATGTTGGTTCTTTAACACATACACGAATGGAAAATGAACTCAGAAAGTCCTAGAGGCAGTCGTAGATCCAAAATGTAGGTCGCCCTTTTATATGGCTCGATGGTCTTCCGCACTATATATAAATCTCAAATGTAACAAAAGATCATCTCCTTTTTTTTTTGTGTTTGGGTGGGGTGGGGTGGGGGGGGGGGGGGGGGGGGGACAAGAACAGAAGCCTTAAAGAGGCAACCGGATTAAGCAAAAAGGATATACACAATGATCACACGGGATATCCTATCCACAATACAATTGGATAGGTAATCCAGCCATTGGCTAAAAACCTATTTCTAGAAGAACTTGGAGGACTAAGAGAGTAAGAATCCCCGATTTAAAAAAACAATGGAGACCCAAATTTGACGCGTGGTCCTAGATTTCGTGGTCTAAGATCTGAGGTTCCTCTCCATTCAAATGTGATAAATTGTGGCACAGAAAGCAAGTCTCCCAAGGATGTCACAAGGTGTCTTCCCTTTAAAAGCCTTACGGATACATCTCCACTCCCTCTTGAAGCAGAGGTGATGCAGATAGATTCCAGCAAAAGTATTCATGTTGTAACAAGCTCAAACCAAGCCCAAAGCCTAGTTTAATGGGTTAATAAGCAGCCTATTGGATTATATGGGTTATGGGCTAGGATTCGTTATGTTTTCTTTTGTATTAAGCCTATTTTGAAAGCCCAAATACGGGTGATAAGTAGTCCATACGAATTTAGAAGTCTAAGAGTCATTAATAAAGTCTAAGAGTCATTTTTTAAAGTCTAGGAGTCATTAATGGAGTTTATTTCCTAGGTGAATTAATATAGTAAGTTTTACTTTCCAATACAGCATTAATGTTTTTATTTTCAAATTCTTGTTTGTAATTGCCCATGTCTTGGGAATAGTTTTCAATGTCTAGGAATTGTTTTCTATGTCTTGTTTTTATTTCCTAAGTGTTTTGTTATCAATGTATAGGTTTTAGTTTCTTGCCTTCTATTTCCCTATATAATGAAATTATAGGTTGCTATTACAGCATCCAGAACTTTGATCCAAAACTTTGTGAAAATCTTCTCTTTGAGATTTACTTGTGAGAATCAAGTGTGCTTGTGAGAAACAAGTGTGCCTAGGTACGACTCCTATGGCAGGGCAACTAGTGTGACTCTAGGCTGCCATCTATCTATCTTTATCTTCATATCTTCAACTATCATCAATACTATAGCATATATTTTATTTTACACCGGATAATATTCTATACCACTCTTCGATCTTGGCTTGCTTACCTTTAGGTTTGAACAAACAGTAGAGTTAGAAAGGGTAGTCCGGCGAGTCAGTCAATGGAAAGGCGAACTTTGGTCAATCAACACTTAAAAAAAAAACTTCTTATTTTTTCTCATGATGTCGCCCCAATCTTCCTCCCATACAAAAAAGGAAGACAAAAAGAAGAGCTTGAACGACCAAGGAAACCGACTTGTCCGTGGCGGGGGTCAAAGTAGTCAAAACAGTCCATTCCAAGTAGGAAGGCAAGAATCCCAACTTTCTTCCTCGACCAGTGGATATCGGACTCTTCTCTCCACGCGCAAACAAAGGTTTTTATCCTCCTTGGAAAGGTTGTCGATTCGGAGAATTCCAGGCGAGGATGCAAATTCCAAGCACATGCAAACCTAAAGGTAAGCAAGCCAAGATCGAAGACTGGTTGAGAATATTATCCGGTGTAAAATAAAATACATGCGATGGTATTGATGATAGTTGAAAATATGAAGATAAAGATAGATAGATGGTAGCCTAGAATCACACTAGTTGCTCCGCCATAGGAGTCCCACCTAGACACACTTGTTTCTCACAAGCACACTTGATTCTCACAAGTAAATCTCAAAGAGAAGATTTTCACAAATTTCTAGATCAAAGTTCTGGATGTTGTAATAGCAATCCATAATTCCATTATATAGGGAAATAGAAGGCTTCACAGCCCCTTGGTTACATAAACTAGAATTAACTGGACTGTTGGAATTCCAAGACTAGATAGAATTCCCAACACCTAGAAAGTAAAACACATACATTGATAACAAACCCTAGACCTAGGAAACAAAAACAAGACAGAAAACAATTCCTAGACCTTGAAAACTATTCCCAAGACATGGAAATTACAAACAAGAATTTTAAAATAAAAATATTAATGCTGTCTTAGAAAGTAAAACCCACTATATAATTCACCTTGGAAAAGTGAACTCCACTAATGACTCCTAGACTTTAAAAAATGACTCTTAGACTTTAATAATGACTCTTAGACTTCTAAATTCATATAGACCACTTATCACCCATATTTGGGCTTTCAAAATAGGCCTAATACAAAAGAAAACATAACAAATCCTAGCCCATAACCCATATAACCCAATAGGCTGCTTATTAACCCATTAAACTAAGCTTTGGGCTTGGTTTGGACTTGTTCCAACATGAATACTTGTGCTGGAATCTCTCTGCATCAAGAGGATTCTGCCTTGGTGGGCCAGCAACAACAAAGAATTCCTTCCCAAAGGCAATATGGGCAATCAAAGAAAAGGTGGGAGATAACTTCCTTGGTGACCCAACAAAGGCAACAATTGGTCTGCACTCCAATGTTCCTGTGAGACAGGATCAATCTGGTAGGCAAAGATCATGGCATTGACAAGATATGTTGATTCAACGATCAAGTTCTGCCGATTTGGTGATTATGACACAATTCATGGCTCTCCAAGCTATGAAACTGTGGAGCAATATGGCTCTGGAACCAGATAACAGTGAACCAAGGGACCTAAGATGACCAAGGTCTGAGAATCTCCCAAGCCGAGGATAAGGCATGCTTCCCAAACAAAAATCCAGTCCATTTCATAAAATCACCACTTGGGGGACTTCTAACCATGGAAGGAAGGACCAGCAAAGATTGAGCAAGTCTCAAGGAGGAAAGCCGACCTGGATTCCAAGCACCATCCTATAAAATACGAGAGATTAAAGCCATTTTGTCCTCGCCAGAGTCATATCTAATCCTTTCCTTGGAGGCACGAACTCATGGGGATGTTAGTTATCCAACCAGAGAAGAGTAGAGGATCTTTCATCAATGCTTGTTTTGATAAAGTCAATGACCAAAGGTATGAACTCCAACACTAACGTCTAAGCCCAGGAAGAATCCTGGGTACATGGAATAGTCCAACTAAGGCTGGCTTTGGAATCATTTTTGTTTTTGTTTTTCTGACAAATTTTTGTTTTTGTAGGTGTTTGGTATCATTTTTGGATGTTATTTATGAAAAGAAAAAATAAAACAAGCCCAAATTCAAAAAGAAAGAGGTTGAGACCTCTTTTTGATTTTTGGCCAAAAATCATTTTTGAAGCTGATTTACGCAACTTCATATTGCACATGTACATTTTTGTCTCCAACAGCTCTAAATATGAGGGCAAAAACGTAAATGGGTGTTGTAACAGAATTTTCCCAAAATATAAAGAGCTTCTATGCTAAAAGCTCCCATCTCCGATGATAATGAAATTAAAGGCTTCTATGGTTTTGAAAACACAATCACAATCATTTTGCAGCTTCTTTCCCTTTCTTCTCTTCTCTTACAATAATGAAATTGAAGGCTTTTTGCTTCCCAGGCCTTTCCATACTTCCATGATTCCTCAAAACCCCTTATCCCTTCTCCTTCTGCTGATCCTCCTCTTGGCCTCTGTTCTTCCATTTTCTTCATCTCTCTCCAGCATAGCAATCGGTGAGGCCTCAAATCAAACACTACTATGTGCATTAACTGGAAAAACATCCCTCATCTGTATTAATTTCCCTGGGGGAATTCAGATTCCAATTCCATCTCCCAATACTTCGCTTTCTGCAATCGCAGCCGGAGACAGCTTTCTCTGTTCTCTAAGTTACCCATCACTGACTTCTGTTCACTCTATTGATTGCTGGAGATTCTCCAGCAATGGTACTGATCTGAAAAGTAAGAGAATCTATCAAGGAGCCATGCTTGACGATTTCTACGGTGGGAGCTCTCACATCTGTGGGATTATCAATAATCCAAACAGTTTAATATGCTGGCAATGGCATGGGTTCAATTCCTCCAATGCTCAAAACCGCTGGGAAATTGCAGTGGGGCAAGAATTCGTTTGGGAAAGTGCTTTGGAACCAATAAAAGCATCGTCGGTAAGGAACCAACAGGAAACTATAGTTTCATGTAGTCTGATTCCAAGGAATCAAGTATCGACATGATACGCACCGTATCGGTCGATACGTATCGGTATCGACTACTGTCAAGTAGTCGATACAATACCCCTCAATTCGTCTCTCAATTTTTTTAAAGGGTAAAAGACAGTTACCTCCCCTGTAACTTACCTTATTGACCGTTGACCCCCAAAGGTTTCAAAAAAGACAGTTAACTCCCCTAAATAACTATTAAAATCCAAATAGCCCCATTTTTAACGGTGTTAAAGTTAAATTTTTTATGGACAACTCTACCCTCAACCTTTTATCCATACTTTAAATCTTATTAATGTTAAAAGACCAATATAACCCTTTTATATCCAACTAAAATAAACCTTAATCTCATCTTCTTCTCATTCTACCTCACGACGTTTCCTATGGGGCGGAGATGATCTGTTGGACATAACTGTAAGCAGAGGTATTTCAAGCGACCAGTGAGGCATCTTCTTCTTCTCATCTTACAGTGTTGTGTTTAAATAATCCCCAATCGCAGGCCAGATTACTAAAAACAATAAAAAATGGGGGCGGGGTGGGTTAGACTGTGAACCTCAAAATCGATATTAAACAATCCCAAAATTTGAGGGTTTCGAAGATGAAGCATCCTACTACTTATTAAAAGCTAATTAAAAGACAGTCCTTACAGTGCTTCAGTGCTTCAATGTTTGCAACAGCAGGTAGGGTTTCGAATGGTGGGCAGTGCTTAAGGATTTGCAGCGGTCAGTGCTTCATGCTTATAACCAGTTTGTGCTTCAAGATTTGAAGTGGTCAAATCTCCCAAGAATTTGCAGCAGTTTGTGTTTCAAGATTTCGAAGGAACATGGGAACTTCAAGCTCCTTGCAGCGACAAGATGGAACTGCTTCAAGATTTCAGCGGAAACATTTCGAAGACTCCTTACTTCTTCAAGATTTCAGAGGAAACATTTCGAATGATGAGCTGCTTCAATGTTCAAGGATTTGCAGTGGTGGAGAGCTCCGAAGACGACGGCGATTCAAGGGTTTGGAAAACGGAGTAACAGTGAGCTCGACTGTGGTGAGCAAGCAAGGAATCGGGGAATCGTTCGACTGGCAAATAGTAACCTTCCGAAATAGTAAGGGTAAAATGGGTAGTTCATATCTCTAAAAGGGTAGTTTGGTATTTAACAAATTATTGGACTCCCACCGTTACTATATAATGGAATATTCCTAGCAGGTGGGGTTATTTGAATTTTAATAGTTATTTAGGGGAGGTAACTGTCTTTTTTGAAACCTTTGGGGGTCAACTGTTAATAAGGTAAGTTACAGGGGAGGTAACAATCTTTTACCCTTTTTTAAAAAACATAGTATCGAGCGTATCGTAGCTTATCGAGGTGTATCGGCTCGATACACCTCGATACACTCGATACACTATCGTGTATCGATACACTTTAAATATGGTTTAAAAAAAAAACTGTATCGACCGTATCGGTTCGATACAGGTCGATACAACCTTTTAGTATCGAGCAGTATCGACCCTCTGCAGAAACGTCATTTTTCCAAGAAGTCGATGACCATTTGAGCTTCATTCCTCCTCTGCAACTTCATTTTCTTCCAAAAAAACTTAGGGCTTTGATTCTTAGCCCTAAAACAACTGGAAAGGCAGCAAGAAACTTGGTTTTTGTGAAGATTAGAGCTTGAAATCATCTCTTCAAGCTCCAAGGGCGGAAATCAGTGAAGGTATGAATTTCAACTTCATTTTTTTTCAAAATAAATCGATTTTTGTGTTGTTTCTTCTCATGAATCAGTGAAGTATAGTCATATTTGGTGAATGCATGCTACATACATGGATTTAAACACTAATTTGAGGTTGGATTTGAGAATTTTTTGAAGAACAGTACAAATTTTGAATTTTTTTTTCCAAAAATGAATCCTTTGGTTTTCTACTACTTGTATAACCACTGATCTACCATCTTTGCTACTCAATGGTAATTTTCAAACTTTTTTTTTTTTGGTTAAAAAAATAAATATATATATATAAGTATATTACCTCTCAGCTCTTTCTCTCTGCTCTCTCTCTCTGCTCTCTGCTCTCTGCTTTCTCTCTCTCTCTCTACCCTCTCTTTCTGCTCCCTACTCTCTCTTTCTGCTTTCTGCTCTCTCTGCTCTCTCTCTCTGCTCTCTGTCTCTCTCTCTCTCTGCTCTCTGCTCTTCTTTTTTTTTGGGTATGTATGCTCTCTCCTCTGTGTTCTCAATTTCTCTTATTTTATTTTTTTTTATTAAATCATTTGTTATATCAATTGCTGCCCAGGTATGTTGTTTATTTCCCCTACCACCATTTAGTTGTTTACCAAAAAAAAAAAAAAAAAAATCACCATTCAGTTCAAAAAAATAAATAAAATAAATGTACCTTGCTGAAAATATATATTCATATCAGGTACCCATATCAAATTCCTTTCTTAATTAGTGTCAAGACTCCATCTTTAATTTCAGTTGGATAAATCCCATCTAATGGGACCAATCCCATGTCCAATCGAATCAAATCCCATTTTATTTGGTTGGGTCCCACTGTGATGGACTATTCTGGAATTTGTTATGATATTTATTTTTAGACTACTTTGAATAAAACCCTAATTTGGGCAGAATGGTTCTCCTTATGTACTTGAAAAAATCTAAGGTATAAAACTGATAGATTACATTTTCATTTTGCTGCATGTGTTTGTTGCCCTTGGATTCTAGTGTTAGTTGTTGTTTCATTAGAATTCTTACTTCAATTCAATTCTCATCTTAGATGTCACATCATTGCTTGTAAAATTTAAATCATCCATCATATGATTCATATCATTGAAAACAATCCAATTATTTTTTTAAATGAAAATAGTTTGCTAGGTTTGACATTTTATTTTAATCTCGTATGTTGTATCATACGTGTGATGTGTAGGAATATGGCGAACAAAGACGTGGGTTGGTTGTATTGCACTAAAATCAACGACAATAGATTGACGACAAAATGCAGTTTTTGTAGCACTGAACATCATGGTGGTGGGGTGACACGGCAAAAGCAACACATGGCAGGGGGTTTTGCCAATGTCAATAAGTGCTCAAAATGTCCAGTGGAGGTGAGCAGGGCAATGGCAAAGCACTTAGCAGAAGGAAAAGCAAAAGGAAAACAGAAGAAGGATGATGCAGAGAGAATAACAGAAAACCTTATGGAGGATGAGGGTCACTTAAATTTAGAGGATTATGAGGGATCCGATATGGATGCTGAAGATGAGATTCAGCAAGTGGTTAGGAGCTCAAGGCATGAGGCAACAGAGAAACGTTGGAATGAAGACCAGCTAATAAGGTCTATGTCTCAGAGTGTTGGTGGCAGTGGTGCTGGTGGTAGTGGGACACAAAGAAGCAGGGGCAAGCAACCAGCTTCATTGAGTAAATCCAGCAATGTAAGAGGTATGTTTGATCGAATGAGAGGCAAGAGGAAAAAGCCCAGGAATTCATGAAATGACTCCTTCAATGCCCTTCAAACCAAGAGATGCAGGGCAACAAAGGATAGAGGAGTCAATGCATTCAAAGTTCATAGGTGAGAGAATGGGAAACTCTATCTCTAGATGGTTCCACAGTGCATTTATCCCATCACACAAGGCCAAAGATCCCTATTTCAAGGCAATGGTGAGGGAGAAACAGCGCTGTGGACCTAGTGTGATGGCCCCCACAGCTTATCAGATTGGTGGCCCTTACTTGGATGCCATAGTGGGTGAAGTGAATGATTATATAGAAACCTTCAAACAGAAATGGTCCCAGTATAGAGTAACCATCATGTGTGATGGTTGGAGTGGGCCCACAAGGCTGTCCATCATCAACTTTCTTGTCTACTGTGATGGGCGTTCCATTTTCCTTAAATCAGTGGATGCATCCGCTCACGTGAAAGATGCACAATATATCTTCAAACTGATGGATGAAGTTGTTGAGGAAGTTGGGGAGGAAAATGTAGTTCAGATTGTTACCGATAATGCTACTAATTACAAAAAAATCGGACTAAACCTTATGCTGAAGAGGCAACACTTATTTTGGACACCTTGTGCTGCACACTGTATTGACTTAATGTTTCAAGCTATTGGAGAGTTGCCCAAGGTGGCTAAGGTGGTTGGTCAAGCAAGGACGGTAACAAATTTTATTTATAATCACAGTTGGGTGTTGGCTTTAATGAGGAAGCACACACAAGGGGACTTGATAAGGCCTGGAGCAACAAGGTTTGCAACCAACTATGTTGCCTTGGACAGCCTTGAGCAACGAAAGGCAGGTTTACTCCAAATGGTAACTAGTAGAGAATGGTTGTCGAGTACATATCATGCAACCAAGATAGGTACTGAGGTGACAGAAATTCTTATGTCAACAAAATTTTGGAAGAAAGTTGATGAAATAACTCAGATTATGAAGCCCCTATTTGTTCTACTTAAGTTGGTTGATGGTGATAAGGAGCGAACGATGGGAATGTTGGTCTATGCAATACAGATGATAAGGTATAAGTTACATGAATGGAACCCATCATCCAAGAAAAAATATTTGAAGATTATAGAGAACCGATGGGAAGGAATGTTGTTACAAGACATTCATATGGCAGGTACTTTGGTTTCGATTAGTTTTAGACTATTGCTTTTTATATTTATCAGTTAGGATTTGAATTATAAATTTCTAATGTTTCTTACATTTGGATGTGTAGCATATTACTTAAACCCGGATCAACAATATTCAAACTCTGGATTGGGGTATGAGTTGAAATATATAGAAGCTGTTAGAAAAGTTATCAAAAGAATGAAACCAGATACAAATAATGCCTTGTTAGCCACAAAACAGGTAATAAAAATCACTTTTGTTTTCCATAAATGTTAGTTGCACAAACCCTTTATGATTGGTTAAAGTAATTTAACTACTGTAGATTAAAAAATTTCATGAATACCAGGGAGAATTTGGTGATCAGGTTGCTAAGGCTGTTGCATTCAAGATGGCTCCTGGTAAGTTAGACAATGGACATATTATTTTTTTCTTAACTAATTGGTGTCTTACTTAACTAATTAGTGGCTGATTAGAAATATTGTTTTTTGTGCAGCTGATTGGTGGCTTAACTATGGCACAAGTGCTCCACACTTGAGGAGGATTGCAATCCGGATTTTGTCCCAAACGGCCTCTTCAAGTGGTTGTGAAAGGAACTGGAGCACTTTTGGGCTTATACATACTAAACCACGCAACCGCCTCAGCCATCAAAAACTTCAGAAGTTGGTCTACGTGCACTACAACATGAGGTTGATGAAAAAATTCATGGAGTTGGAGCGGCCAAATGAGACAGAAGCCTACATTGACCCACTTGACATGACCCATGCGCTTGATGAGGATGACCCAGTTAGAGCATGGGTAGAGGACACCGATAGAGCATTTGTGATGGATGAGATTGTTGAGGATAGACAATCTACTAGACCTGATCCTTTAATAGATGACATCATTCGTCAACTAAATGAAGAGGACGAAACACAACCACCATCACAAACACAAGATCAAGTCCAAAGTGAGAGTACTTCGTCCCCCTCTGATGGTGATGCCAGAAGGACGAAGTCAGGTGCTAAATATGGAGGCACTATTTCTGAGGAAAGTGGTGATGATGATGATGATGGTGGTGGTGGTGGTGGTGGTGGTGGGGTCAGTGGTAGGAGTGATGCTGGTGGTAGTGGTGGTGGTATGCAATCATATGATCCAATGCATTTTACAGAGGAGGCAGGATATACTCATACAACTCAAGACAATGATCATGGTGGTCGCTTACAACAAAGGAGTTACAGCCGAAAAGGGAAGGGGAAGGGGAAGGGTAGACAGCAACTCCATGATGATGATACTAATATGATTACATATTAAATAGAGTCAATGAGCATGAGTTCTGCTGCAGACAATGGAGCAAGAATGGTGAACATCGACGCTGGTAGTACATCACATGGAAGTCAAACTGAGACATCATGGGTCCCAGAAACGAGAATGTCGACTTCAGAAGAGTATACACGTTTCTACTACCAGTTTACTACCTTCTATAATCAACATATGGATTGGTTTACCTACTGTACATGGATAAGAGATACATTCCAAATAATATTGGTTGCACCTCTTCCTCCCCAAGATGAGTCAGAGTTCGATCCGGGCCGTCACTCGACATGGAATTAGCTGAGTAATTTACATGTAAGAAACACTTTCCTTCTTAATGTTGTTAATTATAGATTTATTGTGTTTTTATGCTTTAAAAAATGTATTCTGTATGATCCTTAATCATTTTTGTGCGTATCCTGCCCCATAACCATGTGTGTTTATGATATAAGAAACCTTTTCTTTCTCAATGTTGCTAATTATAGTGTTTTTTTGCTTTAAAATTGTGTTTTGTATGTTCCTTAATCATTTTTTGTGCGTATCTTGCCCCGTATCCATGCGTATCGATGCGTATCCACTATATCCACGATACGATACGATACGTCTCTTAATTTCAGTTGATCGATACTGTACCGATACAATGATTCCTTGTCTGATTCCAAGTTCAGTTAACAGGGCTGGTTATCTGATGAAGGAAGACGGAAGAAAAGGTTACCATATTAGTATTAGCACATGCAAGGGATACGAATAATAATGGAGACGCGCGTCAACATGTCACTTTCGTATATGTAGAGATTTTCTAATGACTTTGGATGTAAGGCTACTGTTCAAGTTCAACTTTGTGGATGGAAAGGGTAGCAGAGAAGGTGGGTTGAGAGAGGGAATGAAGGTCATCATGGAGTGATTACGGGGAAAAATTGAATTCCACTAGAGCCCCTTAAATTAAATTAATTACGTGTGGGAGAAGTAATTAATCTCTCCTCTCTATTGTAAGTAATTTTTTTTTAGAAATCTTCAAATTAGGATAATAAAAGCTGCTGAATCAGATATAGCCATTCAAGCCTAGATCTTCTCTCCAAATTCTGCACCCGATTATAGCTGAGAATGTCAAGTTTGAATATGAAGATTCACGAATAACGGCTTATGAAGAAGGAATCGCTACTTGTGAACTTCGATTTGAGGATTATAATAGAGAAAACGGGTTCATTCCGAGCTCTACTGACGTCTTTGATGCCAAAGATGCTATAGGAAGCGATTTTCCCATTAAATCGGATTTCAGGGCTTTTCCCGCTGCCGGATCGAATGCTGCCAAGTATATATTGATGTCACCTGCCAGACTGCCCATCTCACAGTCGCCATGTTTGACGATCCCTCCTGGCTTGAGCCCCACTACTTTACTTGATTCCCTGTTCTTCTCTCCAATATGAAGGTTAGGGCTTCTCCTCAAGTCTCTAGAATTTATAATTTTGTAGTAGTAAGCAGCCTTTTAGGCATAACAATGTAATATAATGATCTAGATTTCAATCTTATCATTTTTTTTTATTTCCATTGTTCTTTGCTTATCTTTCTGCACAAGATCTGGTTTGCATGGATGTTTCTCTTATTGCATTGTGGCTTTGTCACGTTTGATACGATGGTGTTTGTGTCATATCTTCAATGGTGGTTGTTATTTTGTGCTCTTTGGATTGAGTTACAGAAGTTGCAGGCTGTGGAGAGACATCTGAACAGATATGCTGATGCCTGGAATATTGTTGATTGGAAGAGTGCATTGAGGAAAGGTGATGCAGCCATTGCAGCTGGAGCAGACTCTTCTTCTCTTGATCGGTTTCAGTTATAAAAATTATTTTTAGATATAGGGATACCAAATCTATTTCTCATTCTACAATCTATTTTTTATTATAGTTACCAAACAACATTTTATTTTTTTGATCAAAAATGGTTTTCAAAAATACTTTTTGATAAAAAGCCAAAAATCAAAAACAAAAATCATACCAAAGAGAGCCTAAAACTCTTTTCTAAGAAATCTGGCTTAGATCCAATCCACTCAAATGCTTTTCTTCTTCGCTGCTCTTAGATCCAATCCACTCAAATGCTTTTCTTCTTCGCTGCTACTTTCCAAATTAGCTTGATGATGCAGACTTCGTTGACTTCATATCCTCTTCTTAAGCCAAGGCCTCCTTTCTTGGGAAAGCAAACAAACTTCCAACTCACCCTATGTAAATTTAGTTGCAATCCGAATCCTTCCAAAGAAAGGCACTCATCAAGGACTCAATCTTATGAATGATGGATTGAGGCAGCCCAAAAACCTCCATCCTATAGAGATGGGAGCCCTGCATTATCGACTTAACCAGCTCAAGACGGCCTATGTAAGACAGGAATTTGGCTTTCCACAACTGCATCTTCTTGATGCAGCCCAAGTCCTTTTCCTCCTTTGAGTTTTCTCTTTAGTTTATTTATCAATTCTATACTCTAGTATGCAACATTGATTTGCTGCAGAAATATATAATTCCTTTGCTGATTTGGTTCAAGACTTCAAACATGATTTGGTTCAAGACTTCAAACATCAAGCTGAGATTACATCATATCTGGGCGGTACCAGGTTCAGCAGATTTTCGAGGACCATATCTCCTCCAACTCTTCTCGGATCCTCCTCAGATTTTGAAGAGTATTCACAATTATTATAAAGGTCATCCATACCAAGTTTCATCCAATTCTGATGGTCAGATTTCAAGATAAGTGATATTCTTCGTTAATTTTTACTGCAGATTTTGTGTTTAGACTGAATAGAGATCCTGTAGCAAAGAGAGATCGTTAATTTGAGTTGTCTTAACCTTCTTTGCCACCACTTCTTGTGGGGATGGATAGTGGGAACGGGATGGACAGCCAACCTGGAGGAAATAAGGGTAAGACCCAGGTACTTGATGGGAAGAGAGCCCCGAGGGAAACCTGAAATGCTTCTGAGGTGGGATTATCAACCCCCGTAAGGAAGATGCTCGATTTTGAATGGTTGGCACCAAAGACCAGACAAGGTACCAAAAGAGGCAAGAGTGTGGGAGATGGGTCTAATAAAATTGGCATTAACCTGAGTCTTAAGAAACAAAAGTAATTCCTTAGTGAGGAATGCACAAGAGCTGGTTATATGGGGCATTTTAAAAACACCCATTCATGAAGAACAGTGAATTTCGAAATGTCATCTTCTGCCAATTGGCAACAATAGCTAGTCCAAGTGATACCAGACACCATCTTACATACTCTCCAGTCAAGTTTCAGCTCCAAATCAACGTGCCTCATAAATGAGTACAAACTACAAAGTTACTATAAAATTAAAAGGACACCACTAGATTCAATAAATGGCATTTTTCTTTTATCTTTGAAAATTCACTTTTTAGCCACATGGCATGCTCATCCAAGGTATAAAACATGACTGGATAAGTGGGTGCAGGTCCTCTATCAGATGATGCCACCCCTTTCTTCATCAGAAACAAGAAAATATTTATTACTTAAAAAAATGTTGAAATAAAATGAGATCTTCATGTACTGACGGTACATATCCCTACAAAAAATGGGAGAACTTGCAAGAGATGGGACCCCTTCAACTGCAGATTATTTCGCTTTCCAGAGGGGGGAAACAGGGGGGGAAAAATCACCAGACCCTCACATACCTTCTGGTATTCTATGCTATAATCCCTCCCATCCCTTAGCTTTCTTCTACATAATACATTATAAGCTCCCCCAGTCCACATAATCCACCCATCCAAAATCTAATGCTTCAAAAAGCTCCCAAGCCAAAATTCTTTCTCTATTTAGTCCATTCACTGCATAAAAAAGAGGAATTCTCCAAAAATCTAACCTAAATGGCTACATATAAATGTACCCCTACAGGATGCATACATAACCTTCAACAGACGCTCTGTCACTATAAATAAAAAGATAAAACAAAAAATGAAGGTGGCTAATATGTCCAGATCCATTTAAAATTCCTTAAATAGGGATAGAGCCAATTTTGTATTCCCTGAAATGGCTTCTTATTTGGTGTGAAAAAGAAATTTTAATCCCACAACCACTTCAATAGCAGCATTTTATTGACTTAAGTTACGGAGATTGTACACTTTCACCACAGGAGAACTCTTCTCGAATCTTCCTGAGAGCCCAATTGATGTTCGCCAGGGCAGAGAGTGAATAATAAAGAGAGAGGGGGAATTGTGACCAAGTTGGTTCAGCTCAGACCATAGTTCGAAATCTCGAGTCTCGAGGGTGTCTCGACCCTCTGAGAAACCGAGATCTCGGCGAGACATTGTACAAAAGCCGTGAAGGCTTAAAATGTGTATTTCGACCCTAAAATGACCATTTTAAAGCTTGATACTCTGGGGGAACCCTATTTTAACATATATAAACATATTTAAACCATAAAATTGCATAAATAATCACACATGGTGGTTGTTTGGGTTTATACCCATGTTTGGCAATGTCGGCTTGAAATTCAAATGTAAACCTAGGGTAATATTGGTTATTCTACATAATGTAACACTACTAGAAGATCACAGAAGACCAAATGAACCAGTAAAATGATATATTAGGAGAAGAATAAACATAATAACACTTAATTAGTTAATTGTCATAGTAAAAAAAACTCAAAGTAGTCAAGTAGACTATACAATCATAATTCATAAATTATGTCGAGACCAGTCAAGAACTAGTCGAAAAATGATCGAAAACTGGTCGAAAATGTCGAGAAATGGTCGAAAATGTCGAGAAATGGTCGAAAATGTCGAGAAATGCTCGAGAACTAATCGAGATGGTCGAGACACTGTATCGAGGCGAGATCTCGTCTCAAGCTCCTCGAGATCTTCGAGATCTCGCCGAGATCTTCGAGATCTCGCCGAGATTTAAAACAATGGCTCAGACCATAAGATTCAAATACGCATTGGTAGACTATCTAAAAATTATATGATTCAGATCAAAATGCTTGCAAATCATAAATCATATCATACATCATAAGATTTTTTGGAACATTGTTAAGGTGAAGGATGAACCTACTTCAGAGACCAGAAAATACTTCTAAGCCTATAGCCCTAAGTACACGTGTAGATTCAAAACATAAACAACAATGAGAAAGACTGAAAGACTCAAAAATTACACTTAATTAATTAGTATATGGGGAAGCAGGGCAGGGGAAGAAAAAGATAATACATCAGTTGAATGTAGTACATACCTTATTGCAGACCAAGTCCTGTAGCTCTTCTGGAGAAAGTACAGACAATTTTTTTGAGAGATCAGCACGTTTGTTAATTGCACCAACATTAGCCAATGCAAGATCTCGTAACTACAATGGCCAGAAGAATATTATATTTAGGATATGATATAAGTAAAAGGCATAAAGGATGTTTTTAGAGAACATCATGTACAAGTATACAACATACAAAACATACCTTGGGAATTTTTTTAAACGCCAATAACTGGAAAGCCTGGAAATAAGAATAATGAGTTCTAAGAACTTCATCATCACCTAATTGTGTCCCGACATGATCATCAATCTCGAAACCCTCATAAAACTGCAATAGGTCCACCAGTTGTGCAAAAAGTCGCCCCTTCTCGTGAGTATAAAGAGCACTTAGATGACATTTGGCAACAATAGCAACATCAGCAACAACAGCTCTGAGGTATCTGTACAGTAAAAAATTAGGAATAAGTTTTTGAGAGAGAGAGAGTTTGGTACGTGTACATGCAATATATTCTTCCCTCTTTCTTCAAGCATAAAATTCTCATCCCATAAATTTAAAAAGCAGTTGCTATAAGAAAATGAAAGCAGCAAATGGTGGCATATCAAATTCACATTGCAAACAAGAAATAGAAAAAAAATATACCTCCTTGTTGGCAGCTGGCTTAACAGATCAATAAGAAATTCCATGAACCTCTCACAGTACAAGACACAAGCAACATCAACATGCCCAAAGGTATTGGAATCAACAAGTTGGTCATCATTATTATTGCATTGTCTCTGGGGGAAAACCTGGGAATCTAGTATCTGACATATACAAGGGGAGAAAAAACTCCATTAGTTCTGCAAATCCTTACAAATTTACGGGTACAAATAGACAATTTATCTGAGTTACATTGGTACCTCAAGAAACTCTTCAATTAAGTTCCTCAAAAATTTCACTTCGAGCATATTTGAGGGGTCAAAAAGCTCTCCTCGTTCTTTGGCTTGCTTTGCTTCTTTCTTAATCATCCGTTTCCACTTCTTGACTAGATCATCATGACGGCATAGCTCCATCTGTCGATGAGCAATAAATCAACCATGAAAAATGAATCAACATTATCCTACCCTTCCCCTGATGCAATACAAATCTACCACAGGAGGAGCCAACCCGAGCCAAGCCAAGCCTCCTACGGCTAGTGGCTAGCTACCGCTAGCTGCTGGACCCACTAGGTGATCCTTGGAGAGTTTCTGCCCAAGAGATCTACCTACTATATATATATATGGTTTCTAATCATATATGCTTCCTAAAGTAAGATATTTTTATTTTTAGTTTCCTTCCAAAGTTAGTCTTTCTATTTTGGATTATTTTCAGTTTTAGAAAGATTGCCAAAGGTAATAGAATATTGGATTATCCTCTTTTGTAAAGTTTCAAAAAGGAAGATTGGAATCTCCTCCTTTGTAAAGTTTCCACAAGGAAGGATTGACCAATCTTACCTTCCAAATTCTATTCAAGCTCTCTATAAATATTAAAACAAGAAGAACAATGAGGAAGTTTTAGAAAAAAAAAAAAAAAAAGAGAGAAATGAAGCCTTGCTTGTCGATATCAAGCTGGGTCTCCAAAGGCTGTGAGACTCAGCCGATATCCCCTCCCTCTTCTTCATTGTTCCTGCCCCCCCACCCCCCACCCTCTCTCTCTCTCTCTCTCTCTCTCTCTCTCTCTCTCTCTCTCTCTCTCTCTCCCCCCCTAACCCCTTTACCCCATCAGTTCTACTTGCTCCTTTTCCCTTCCTCCCCCGATTTTGACAATCACAAAGCACTATCTTGCTGCTGTAACTTGAAGACAAATAGCAACTGTTGAAGGAGTTCACTATCTCATTGCTGAATCGAAGGAAAGACCTCAATCAACCAATCGACACCCCACCAGATCTAACACATCTAACGGTTCCTGTTCTGGAATCTTATTGCTGCAGCATCTTGAGTACTCCATAAACTTCTAACCGTTGGGCTGATTGACCTCATCTTTTGGCATTGTTCTACCACCACATGAGACCTCATTCAATAGTAGTTACTTGACCATCCAATGGTCAGATTGACTAGAACAGATAAATCTCTATTTCTGATTTCTTCTTTATTAGCTTTGCTATTGGGACTGGTTGTAAAAGATTCTATTGTAACGCTAAGGCCTAAATCACTTGTTAAGCCATAGCCTTGCACGAATTTGGTATCAGAGCATGGCAGCAGAGGGTTCTAACTCTCTTAACCAGCCCCTTGAACCCATGACTATGGTACTACAGCAGTTGACGGAGATCCATGCTCAAATGGCTAATATGGAAACGAGGATGAACTCATTAACTGTGGGACAGCAACAGTACATGGCTAATAACCTCCCTATGACTATTCCACGAGCCCCCCCCCCCCCCCAAAAGAGTTCCTAGCCAGCATGACCCACCATACCATGATCATGAGGAGCGACAATATCCTTATGATAATACCCATAAAGTGAGATTAGAACTGAAAGAGTTCAATGGTCAACACCAAGGAATCAAGATTAGAACTGAAAGAGTTCAATGGTCGACACCAAGGAATCAAGTATCGACACGATACGCACCGTATCGGCCGATACGTATCGGTATCGACACTAGTCGATACGATAGCGATTGATTCATCTCTTCATTTTTTTAAAAAGCATAGTATCGAGCGTATCGATGCGTATCGAACCGATACGCCTCGATAGGCTCGATAACTCGATACAGTATCGAGTATCGAGTGTATCGGTACACTTTAATTATGATTTTTTTTTTTTTAAAAAGAAAAGAAAAAAGAAAAACCAACCTGTATCGACCAGTATCGAACCGTATCAGTTCGATATAGCCTTTTAAGTATCGAGCAATATCGATACTACTCAAAAGATCGTGTTTTTCCAAAAACCGACAACCATTGAGCTTCAATACTCTTCTGCAAGTTGATTTTTTTCGAAAAAAAAACCTTAAGGCTTTAATTCTTAGCCCTAAAACGACTGGGAAGGTAGCATCAAACTTGATTTTTGTAAAGATTAGAGCCTGAAATCATCTCTTCAAGCTCCAAGGGCGGAAACAGCGAAGCTATGAGTTTCAACTTCATTTTTTTTCATAATAAATCGATTTTTGTGTTGTTTCTTCTCATGAATCAATGAATAATGATCCTATTTGATGAATGCATGCTACATACATGGATTTAAACACTGATTTGAGGTTTGATTTGAGAAATTTTTGAAGAACACAAGAAATTTTGAATTTTTTTTTTTCCAAAAATTAATCATTTCCTCTTCTACTATTTATATAAGATGTGTAGACCACTGATCTACCATCTTTGCTTCCCAGTTATAATTTTCGAGGTTTATTTTTTATTTTTTTTATTTTCTGGTTAAAAAATTAGAAATATAATTTAGATAATATTATTTTTTTTCTTTCCTTTTCTTTCATCCTTGTTGTTTTTCGATTCTCTGTGGGGTGTACATGACTCCATGAATTTGATTTCTATGCCATGATGTTTGTTCTTTTTTTTTTTTTTTTGAGTTTCATACTCTATGAAGCTTTTAGTTTATGCTTTCTTCTTTGGAGTTTTAAATTTCGATTCTGTGATCTGTATTTGGATAAATTTCCATGCATCTGTTATCTGAAAGATTTTTTTGTTACTACTGAGCATGCAACTTCTAGTTTATTTCTTTAAAAAAAAAAAAAATTTCCTTTTTTCTGTGGTAATCCTTTTTCTTGCTAGGAACTAGTCTCCGTCTTTTTTTCTTTTTTTTTTCAAAGATCTTTGTTTCAACTGAAAACCTAAACCATGTCTATTTCTCTGTTTTTGGGCCTGATTTCTTCTCGATCCCTCGCCAACGTCAAGCTTGAGAATACCTCTGCAACATCTATGCTATTCAAACAAAAAATTGTTTTCTGGTTTCTGGGGATTTGTTGGAGATTTTCCAGTGGGTATTCTGAGAATACCTCAGCAACATATATGCTATTTTCTTAAATTGCTACCATACCTTTAGATTTAAAAATGTGTTTTGTATGATCCTTAGTCATTTATGTGCGTATCCTGCCCCATAATCATGTGTATCTATGATGTAAAAAACATTTTCTTTCTCAATGTTGCTAATTATAATGTTTTTATGCTTTAAAATTGTGTTTTTTATATTCCTTAATCATTTTTGTGCGCATCTTGCCCTATATCCGTGCGTATCCACCATATCCACGATACGATACGATACGTCTCTTAATTTCAGCTGACCGATATGGTACCGATACACGATACTTGATTCCTTGGTCGACACAACCCACAATTGTTCCATGATTGGATGTGCTCTTGATGACTACTTTGACTGGTTTGACCTCCCCGAAATCAGGAAATTAAAACTGGCACACTCCAAGCTCGTAGGGGCAGCTAGAGAATGGTGAAGGTACTATGAAGAAAGTGCGATCCGACGGCAGTTGGAACCTACCACTTCGGAAAAGATGAAAGAAGAACTCAAGGAGAAGTACCTCGCACCTTCCAAAGGAGGTTTCATGATCAGCTGAACACCCTTCATTAAGGTACTCTCTCCGTTGAAGACTATATGCTCCAGTTTGATAATTTGTGTGCTTGTACCGACTTCCGTGACAATAATGATCAGATGATATCTCGCTTTAGACTTGGCTTACGTCCTAATATCCAAGACAAGATTGGAGTGACTCACATCTTGAGCATCCATGATTGTTTTAACAAAGCCTTACAAGCGGAAGACCTATTGAAGACCACTACTTGGAGATTTACCCCGTAATATGGAAAAGGTAAACGATCTCTGCCTACCCACAAAGCTACAAGCACTACACCACGAACTATACCAATGGTTCTAGATAAGGGTAGAGCACCTATGTCAATAGGTAACACTGTGCAATGTTATCATTGTAATGGTTATGGGCACTATGCCAGAGACTGTCCACAAAAGCTGAAAGGAAATTCTATTGTTGCTATCGTTGAAGGTAATACTGAGTCACAGATTTGTGACCCACGAAACAATGATACATTAGACAATGTCGCGGTTGATGACGATGCAGATGTTGATTACGGGGAAGACGACAATGAGGACTCTTATGGAATAGAAGTGGTGAGTCTATTAGTAGTGGCTGAATCCAAGGGTGAAGACTGGTGTTGTCATTGTATTTTCAATACCCGCATGGCTAGTGGTTCAAGCCTTGCTCAAATTATAATGGATAGTGGCAGTTGTGTGAATGTCGTTTCACAAGCTTTTGTTATAGACTCCAAGATAGAAGCAGATAAGCACCCACAACCCTACAAAGTCTCTCTCGTAAATGGTAAAACACTAGAGGTGAGTAATCGATGCTCCGTCCCTCTGAAAATGGGAGCTTATGATGAAAAGGTTTGGTGTGATATTATTCCCACGATTCTCAATGATGTGTTAATGGGACGACCATAGCTATACAATAATAATGTACTGATGGGTGGCACGAAGAACCAAAGCTACTTTGATGCTGATGGGAAACTTATGATCTTGAAACCTCTCAACGTGCCCGCAAAAAGGGGAAAGCTAAGAGCCGCACAGTTGAAACACAAACAGATATTACATTCCCAAACGAAGGATCAACCAGCAAGCAAAAGCAAGCAGATTAGTCGACAATCTCCTTTTGGACAGCATGTTGACACACCGCTCTTGGTACTCAATCAACAAGACTTTGAGGATACGAGCAAGGAGACCGGATTAGTATTAGCCCTCATGGCTAGGAAGGTTGTTCCTTATGTTAAAACTAACTTCCCCCCAGCCATTCGGACCTTACTTTATGATTTTGCAGATCTCATGCCAAATGAGTTGCCGGACTAGCTACCCCTGATGAGGGACATTCAACATGCAATTAATCTAGTGCCTGGATCCATATCGCCAAACCTTCCCACCTACCGTCTCAGCCATACAGAGCATGCCGAGCTCAAGAGACAAGTGGATGATCTGTGCAAAAGGGATTCATTGTTGAGAGCATGAGTCTGTGTGCTGTACCAGCATTGCTTACACCAAAGAAAGACGGCTCATGGAGCATGTGTATTGATAGAAAATCATCAACAAGATTATCGTCAAGTATAGGTTCCCCATTCCTCGACTTGATGACATGCTCGATATTCTAACTGGCGCTACTATCTTCTCCAAGATTGACTTAAAGAGTGGTTACCACCAGATCTGTGCTCAACCCGGCGATGAATGGAAAACAGCCTTCAAAATGAAAGATGGACTATACGAATGGAAGATTATACCCTTCAGTTTGATCAATGCCCCTAGCACCTTTATGAAGGTGATGACATAGGTCATCCGTCCATTCATTGGTAAGTTCATTGTTGTGTACTTTGATGATATTCTAATCTACGGTAAAGGCAACGAGGATTACCTTGATCACTTGCAGCAAGTGATGAGGGTTCTCCAGGAGGAGAAACTATTCATCAACCTAAAAAAGTGTTTTTTTATGCTTCCCAAAGTTGTCTTTCATGGCTTTATTATCTCATCCAAGGGAGTAGAAACTGATCCCAAAAAGATTGAAAGCATCACAAATTGGCCACTTCCAAAGACTCTCCCAGAGATACGTAGTTTCCATGGCCTTGCATCATTTTATCGAAGGTTCATCCGAGGGTTTAGTGCCATCATGGCACCCATCACCGAGTGCATGAAGACAAAGAAAGGTTCCTTCCAATGGACCCCTGCCTCCACTAGAGCCTTCCACCTTATCAAGAAGACGATGACTGAGGCTCCAGTTCTACACCTTCCAAATTTTGATTGCATGTTTGAGGGGGCCATGGATGCCTCCCATGCAGGTATCGGAGGTGTGCTTATGCAAGAGCGACACCCTATGGCATTCTATAGTGAGAAACTCTACCTATGATCTAGAATTGTATGTTGTTGTGCAGGTTATAAAGCATTGGCGACACTACCTTATTGGAAAAGAATTTGTTTTATACTCTAACCAGAAGCCCTAAAGCACTTGCATTTGCAACGTACCATCAGTCACCGACATGCCAAATGGGTGGCTTATCTACAAAAGTTCATATTTACATTAAATTTCAAGACGCGGGCAAAGTAAATCAAGTAGCAGATGCATTGAGCCATAAAGCAAACACCTCAGCACATTTTCGGCATAGGGTACTGGCATAGAGCACATCAAAGATGACTATATCGCTGACATAGATTTTGGTCCTATCATCCAAAATTTACAGCAAGGGGGTACTAACCCTAAATATTCCATTCATGATGGCTTATTATTTATGGGCACGCGTTTATGCATTCCAAACACTTCCCTACGGCAGTACCTCATACGGGAGTTACATGGAGGTAGTTTGGGAGGACACTTTGGGAGAGGTAAGACTATGGTTATTATTGGCCACATTTACCTCATGATGTTCAGAATGTAATTCAAATTTCAAAGGTGTCGCATTTGTCAACTATCCAAAGGCACTAAATAGAATTCCGGCTTGTACTCTCCGTTCCCCGTTTCTCATACACCTTGGTTGCACATCAACATGGATTTTGTTCTTGGTTTACCGACCACCCGCGAGAAGTATGACTCCATTTTTGTGGTAGTAGACAGATTCTCAAAGATGGCTCATTTTCAGCACAAGGTACTAGGCATGCTGCAATATTATTCTTCAAGGAGGTGGTGCGTATACAAGGGCTTCCTAAGACAATTGTCTCCAACCGGGATGTCAAATTTATGAGTTACTTTTGGATGACCCTATGGTTGAAGACAAACACCATGTTGCAATATTTGACGGCCTTCAACCTACAAACAGATGGTCAAACTAAGGTGGTTAATTGGACTTTGGGCAATTTTCTTCATTGCCTTGTTCGTGATTATGAGAAGACTTGGCCCTCCATTCTTGATATTGTAGAGTTTGCTTATAATAGTTTTCGTGAATCGAACTACTGGCCACACCTCGTACGAGATTGTCCTTGGTATTCAGCCTAAGCGACCTATTGATCTTGTACCTCTCCCCCCCCCCCCATGTACGTGTGTTAGCATTGAAGTGGATGAATTTATTCGGCATATTACTGAGGTACATACAAAGGTTCACCGACATATTGCCCTTAGCAATGAAGCCTATATATGCAAATTGTCACCGCCGCTTGTGGCATTCCAACCAAAAGATATGGTAATGGTTCAGATTACTCCAGAGCGCTTCACTCCGAGCACTGCCACAAAACTCCACCTTCGGAAAATGGGACCGTACAAAGTGCTAAAGCGGATAGGTACTAATGCCTATGTCCTTAAGCTACCACCGAACATGGCCATTAGCAACATCTTCAACGTAGCAGATCTGACTCTCTATACGGACCATCACTCTGATGACAGTGATACGGAGCATACCTTGAGGCTTCCCCAATTTATGGCCCCATCAGTTGATAAAATTGAAGACGTCATTGACCATAAATACACTAACTCAGAAGATGATTACCAATCCTGTCAAATGGAAGGGACGACCACGTCCTGACTGTACTTGGATCCATGAAAATGATTTTAAGTGTCTTGATGCTGACCTTTATGAACGCTACATGTCATTCTTCCATTCGTCGAAGACGAATATTTCTAATTCGAGGGAGCTGATGCAGTACAAGCCGAGTCAAGCCAAGCCTCCTATGGCTAGTGGCCAGCTACCAGTAGTTGTTGGACAGCTGTAGGACAGCTATCCCACTAGGGGATCCTTGGAGAGTTGCTGCCCAAGAGTGATGAAGTGCATCCATCTGATCTAACAGCTAGCCCATCACGTAGGTCTGATCAATACATTTCCAAGAAGTACACTCATAAACAAAGGCAGCCTAAGTCCAAACCCATAGCCTAGCCTGGCCTGGTTCAGCCCAGTTGTTACTGTTCACGAGAACAATACTTGTGGACCCAACAAGAAGCCTCCTTTATTGCTGCCACAAGCTATCTTTCTTCTAGAAGCTATATTAATTGATGTGAAGTGATTTCTAGACAACTCTTATTAACTAAGTTTTTCCTTTCTTCAAGTCTTTTCATATTCCTAGGTTAATTAATATAGTGGGTTTTACTTTCCAAGGTAGTATTAATGTTTTTATTTTTAAAGTCTTGTTTATAGTTCCCCATGTCTTGGGAACAGTTTTCAATGTCTTGGGAACAGTTTACAATGTCTTGGGACAATTTTCTATATCTAGGAATTATTATCTATGTATGGGGAATTCCAAAGGGGATTTAGAATTCTAAAAGTGTCTTTAATATTTTTGTTGTATTCAAGATTTTCATATCTATATAATGCAACCATGGCTGCTCTCAAATACATCCATCAAATTTTACCATACTTTTCTCTCAGAATATTGTACTTGAATATTTTTGCTTGTATGACTCAAGTGGGCTTAGGTGAAAACTCTTATAGCGGGCACTAGTGGGATTCTAGCTTAGCAAAATTATCTTCTAGTGAAATTCTATTACCTATCTCTATTCTCTACCAGCCCCCGATCTTGGCTTAATTACCTTTAGGTTTGCATTAAAGAGATCTACCAACTATATATATCTCCATAGTTGTCAAAGCATCGCCTACGCACCCAGGCGCCCTTGTGACGCCTTCGAAAATCAGCCGCCTTGGTTACCTAGGCACACTGTCAAGCCCCTACCGCCTTGGTTCGCCTTAGCACCTTGACAATTATGATAGATTCTAATTATATATGCTTCCTAAAGTTAGTAATTTCTATTGTTAGTTACCTACCAAAGTTAGTCTTCTATTTAGTATTGTTTCTATTTTTAGTTTTAGAAAGATTGTCTAAGGTAATAGGATATTGGATTCTCCTCTTTTGTAAAGTTTCAAAAAGGAAGATTGGAATCTTCTCCTTTGTAAAGTTTCCACAAGGAAGTATTGATCAATCTTACCTTCCACATTCTATTCAATCTCTCTTTATAAATATTAATACAAGAAGAACAATAAGAAAGTTTTAGGGAAAAAAAAAGAAAAAAAAACTTGCTTGTCGATATCAAGCTGGGTCTCCAAAGGCTGTGACACTCAGCCGATATCCCCTCCCCTCCTCTTCTTCATTGCTCCTACCCCCCCCCCCCCTCCTTCCTCTCTCGCTAAACCCTTTACCCCATCGGTTCTACTTGCTCCTTTCCCCTTCCTCCCCTGATTTCGACAATCACAAAGCACTATCTTGCTGCTGTAACTTGAAGACGAGCAGCAACTGTTGAAAGAGTTCACCATCTCATTGCTGAATCGAAGGGAAGACCTCCATCAACCAATCGACACCCCACCAGATCTAACACATCTTATGGTTTCTGTTCTGGAATTGATGCAGCGGCAGGCCCACAAGATGAGATGGGCTTGGATAGGAATCTTTGTAGGATTTAATTTTAATTGGGATATGTTTGTAATCTTTCATTTTGGGAAATTTAGATTTAGGTAAGATTTTATTTTAGTTTCCTTTCATATTGTCTTAGTAAGCAAGCAATAATTTATGGTAGATATTTTATTCCCTTGCTTATGGTTTCCATTTTGATTAGGGATTTTATTTAGTTGCTTTTTTATTTCAATTAGTTGAGGAAAGTTTTTCCTTTAAAAGTACATGTAATAGGAGTATTATTTTCAGATTAGAAGATTTGAAGAGAATGAAAGAATGAATTGAATATTGAGTTTTAGTTGCCAGCAGGAAGAAGTCTGCGTGCTCCCTCTCTCTCTTTCATCTCCGCGATCAGGATTCCACCTCTCTCAGGTCGGTCCCCCCCCCCCCTTCCTTCCTCTTCTAATTTTTCTACCTTCTTCTTCCCTTCCCCTATCATTTGGCTTGCACTTATGGATTACTGTTCACGTCCCTGTAGCAGTCCAATAAAGCTTGATCGATTCCCTTCGAGACTGATCTATTTGGCTTGAGGTTTGGAGGTTTGCTTACCTACACAAGGGTGAACAAAACCCTAGAATCTTGGCCTGGAACCACCTTCCTGCTGTGCGAAATCCAACCTGCAACCTTGCTGGTTCGATAACCACTACCCAGCACTGCTTACAAAGCTCAAATTGTCTTCCTTGGTTTCATATTTGGCTATATATTGCATGCAATCAATAGATCTGTGAGTTAACAATCTTCCATCAAATTTCAGCTCAAACTGAACCGATTTGAGGAAGTTCTTCTTCCTTCAAGCAGGTCTGGCTGCCGCCTCTTGTTCTGATCAAGAATACCTTCCTTCTAATGAAGGTTGAAGAAGGCTTGACTGTCCTTTTATTCCATTTGTCTTTCTTCCTCAATGAATACCCTTCCTTCCTTTAGTTATTACAATTTACCATACCCTTATAATGGCTTCCAAGTTTATACCTTATCTTCAATTCTAATTCCAATTATATCCTAAGGAAATTTTTGTTTCATCAAGAGTTATTACATAGTTCTGGTTAATTACGAAATTATCACTCATTTTTCAAATAAAGCTTTTACAATATTGGATGGGCCCATTAGTGATCCAATAGGGTTTTCCAACCCAGGTCCCGCATCAGGAATCTTATTGCTGCAGCATCTTGAGTACTCCATAAGCTTCTACCGTTGGGCTGATCGACATCATCTTTTGGCATTGTTCTACTTCTACCACCATATGAAGCTTCGTTCAATAGTAATGACCATCGAATGGTCAAATTGGCTAGAATAGATAAGTCTCTATTTCAGATTGCTTTAATATTGGAACTAGTTGTAAAAGATCCTATAGTAAGGCTAAGGCCGAAATCACTTGTTAAGCCATAGCCTTGCACCATCCCCCTTCCGCAAGGGGTTGGCAAGTTTGAATAATATAGGTAGCCCGATATAATATTTAATGATAATAAAAAATTAAAAATAAAAAATAAAAAAATAAAAAGACAAACAAAAGTAGCCTGACAACTAATATATTTATGGGGAATGCTTTCACCTTGTGCAGGCTCTATCATGAAGCCTAATTAATAGATATAAATTGTAGCTAATCGAATGGGGAGCCAGATTGGAGGAAACCCCCCTCCCCCTGCGAAGGAATAAGAAAGAAAGAAAATAGGATTGCAGTCTCACCTGAAATCGACCAAATGACAGACTATGCCACGACTTCAAACTTGCTAACTTCAATACAGTTTCACTGACAATTTCATCTTCCAAACTCTGCAACAAAGCATGACATATACTTATAATGTCAGACCAAGATATTTCACCTGTAATTCCAGGTCACACATACTATCTATGGGGTTCAAGCAGAGCAAGAAAAAACTCAGATGCATGCCGCATGCATGAGCATCCAAAATTCCAAATTTCAGAATTCAATCCCTTCATCAAATTCACATGGAGAATCGATGATACAAAATACACTTCTTACAAGGGAAAGTATAGAGAGATGTCCATTGACTGTAGCATACCAGTCCAGAGAACAATTCCCATTACAGTTTGGGAAAAGCAAAAAGAGATGATGAAAATAATTGAAAGTACAAACAACAGACAAAAAGTTTGAAACTGCATCTTGTTCCATTTCAATAAAAGCATAGAATCATGACCATCATTATGGTGTGTAATTTTGAAATGAAATAGGATTTCTTAGGTTTCTAGTTTTGAGTTACTTTCAGCAAGAAAGCAAAAGGAGTTTAAGCAAACTCCGGATAGGTGCAATTTGCAACTCCTTTCTTCCTTGTGCCTCTCAGTTGTAGCCATAGCAATTTTGTTGGTGATCACTTTTGAACTTAGTTACTGTTCTAGAAATCAATTTTAATGGTGCTCACATTGATGCAGTATTTTTCACTCACAAGAACCAACCGGCAACAACTTGTTCCATCCAACCAATGCCCAGTCCAGCTCATTCCAGTCAGCCTGCAACTGTTCATGAGGTACTGTTCCCACATAAACACCTTATGGTTGCAACAAGTTATTCTTGAAAGATCCTTTACCCAGCTGCTTCTAGCAGATTTCTTTTTTCTTTTCTTTTTTCTTTTTTTTCTTTTTTTTTTTTTTTCCTTTTCATATACCAAGGCAGCATTAAGTGTCTTCCATCTTCAATTTTCAATATCTTGTTTATAATTTTTAGTGTCTTGGGGACAGTTTTCTGTCTAGGAATTATTATCTATGTATGAGGAATTCCAAAAGGATTCTAAAATTCCAAGAATCTCTTTAATGCTTTTGTTGTATTCAAGATTTTTACCTCTATATAATGCAATCATGGCTGCTTTCAAAGGCACCCATCAAATTTTACAGCATACTCTCCTTAAATATTCTATCTGAATATTATTTTGTTTGTATGACTCAAGTGGGCTTAGGTGAGAGTGAGACTCCTACTAGCATGCCAAGGTTATCTACTATCTCCTACATTTAGCCATCAATCCTCCATCATTCAAAACCAAGACAGCAGATCAGAACTGAATCAAGTCTGAACTTAACTAACACCTATCTCTATTCTCTACCAGCCCTCAAAATCTTGGCTTATCAACCCATTTAATTACACATGCTGCTGCCCTTTTTTTATGTTGGTAAGACTATATCGTGCACCTTCGAAGATCTTGACCTGAACCCATCCAAACTGAAAGAGACACCCAAACTACCCAAGTTGGAGGCCTGATTTATAGCACCCTACCTTTTTTTTCCTCCAATTTGTAAAGTTCCATTTGTAATACCCCAATTTTCAATTAGAATAGTGTATTGGTGCTGTTTAGCACAATATGGTGTTGTGTAGTGTGTTTAGTACTTTCATGCCATTTAGTAAGAATTGGTGTTGTGTAGCGTGTGATGATGTTTACCATGTCTAGTGATGTTTAGCGTAGCACTAATTGATATGTGACTGGTGAAAATCTTGCCTAGGATGGCATGGGACCCACAGGGAAAAATCTGAAATTGAACCGATGTCGTGTACTAGCAAAACGAGAAAAACATCATCACATGCTGGCTCTATCTGGTCAGTTCCCGTAGTAGCCGATTCCTCTTGTATTTGGAGAACCATCCTTTCGCATAGGTCACTGGCCCTCCACTCTATAAAATCCCTTACTGACGATGGCGCTTCTACTCTTTTGAGCCTAAATAACTGGCATCCCCATGGTGTTCTTGTTTAGGCTTATGGAGAAAGAATACGGATCAATTCTGGTCATGATAGACTTGCAAATGTCTTGTCCATTATTTCGGAGGGGGATTGGTGTACTAGCCGAGCATCATCGCCTAGATTGACGCAGGCTTGGGATGTGCTGGATTCCATTACTCGAAGACCCACAGATACTGGTGATATCACATGCTGGACCGCATCCTCTAATGGTATGTTCTCGTTGTCCTCAGATTGGGAACTCGTCAAATCTCGTAGTCTGAAGGTCGCATTGTCCGACGTGGTGTGGTTTAAAAGGCACTCTCCTCGTCACAGCTTCATTCTTTGGAGAGCCTTATCTTCCTCTCTTCCTACTGGCTCCCTCTTGCGTGACCGGGGCATCATCCCTAATGCCAATTGTGGTTTATGTTGAGTTTCAGAAGAAGATACTCAACACCTATTCTTTGAATGCCCCTTATCCAAAAGAGTTTGGGGAACGATCCTCCAAAAATGTTGGCCAAGTAATAGGAGAATTTGCACTTTTGACCTTGAATGGAAGTGGATAGCCAAAGTTCAAGGATAAATCCTCATGCGATATTATCATCAAGCTTGCCTTTGTTGTGACTCTATACCACATTTGGTTTAAGAGAAATCTGTGAAACTAGACAACCAGATCGAGATCCCTTATCCATATCTAGGAAGCCATTGTCTTCGATATGCGTGACTCTATCATACCCTTATCTTCCCCCTTCCCGAATTTTGTCAGGAATAGGTTCAACTTATCCTCTTGGAATCTAGCCACTAACTGATCTAGCCTGTTTCTTATCGCCTTTCAATTTTCCTCGCTAAGGCCTCAGTCCTTGTTCTTGTAAAGAGCCTGGCTCTATCCTCTGGATACCCAGGTTTGTTTTCCCTCTTTTCAGGGTGCCGTTAATATATTTATTCATTCACCCAAAAAAAAAAGAGAAAAACATATTGCGTATAGAAATAGTAATTAGGGTATACTTACTACAGAATTAATTATTAGGGTATACTTACTACAGAATTAGTTATTAGGGTATACTTACTACAGAATTAGTTATTCGTGTAATTACCAATTTAGTAAATAAGGTTATTGCAAAGAGCTAATACTTAAGTCTAGTTATGGGCTTACTAAGAAGGGTTGAACCACTTAACCTAGTGGGTGGGCCAAGGCTTCACAAAGGGGAGGTCTTGGGTTCAAGTCTACATAGGTTAAAAGCAGATTTTAAGGTTCTTATTTTGTTTGTAGACCTGTGGTGAGCTCCACATAATAATGTGGCCAGCCACACGTCAATAGCAAGACATGATGTGTGGTGATAGGCATAGTCCGAGGCGCCGATCGAAACCACTGGTTTTGACCGGCACAACTTCGTTTCAAGCTGGGTCGGCACAACTCCCCGGGTCAAACCCAAAAAGTACCAGGTTTCGATCAAAACCTGGTCCAACTCAACTAGGTTTAAACCGAACCTGGTTTCGACTTGGTTTTGGTCCACCCCCTTAAAGAAAATGTAAGGTTTCGATCAAAACCTATCTATTTCAATATGTTCGAACTAAAGTTGACCAGGTTTGGACTCCAAAGCCAAAAACAGTACACAAGAACAACACTTATTAGGTAGTACTTATTTACGACTAATATCAATTAAGTAATATTAAGATACTATTCATAAATAAGCAAACACGTCCTATTTGAATCCAATAAAAATAGTATAAAATTCAAATTCCAAAAGGATAAAATATCAACCCTCTGATTCAAGAACAAAAACCAGATTTTTGGGTGCAGGGCAATTTTCAACTTTCAAATGCTAGGCATTTTCCCAAATCTAAAAATTTAATAAATCTTATTATAGTAAAACATTACTAAAAGCCAAGAGTATGCCAAAATAATTTTTTGCTTTGATGCCAAAAAATATATTTCAATTCAGATGACTTTAAACAGCATTCGCGTACATCGAACAAGATTTGACCTGAATGTAACTCCTTCATCATAACTCGTATTCAAGCAATCTTGGATTTGTTGGAAATCTGATTATACTAGTTTTGCTACAAATCCAAGATTGCTTAAATCCGAGTCATATTGAAAGAATTACGCTCCAGTCAAACATTATTTGGAATATGCGAATGTTGTTTAAACCGTCCAGGATGAAAATAATTTTTTGGGCATCAAAGTAAGAGATCATTTTAGCACACTTTTGGTTTTTAGTGATGCTTTATTATAATAAGATTTATGAAATTTTTAGATTTGGGAAAAAACCTAAGCATTTGGAAGTTGAAAACAACCCCCGCACCCAAAAATTCGATTTTTGTTCTTGAGCTAGAGGGTTAATTTTTTATAATTCTAGAATTTGAATTTTATAAAACTTTTATTCGATTTTTAAATTGGGGGTGTTTGCTTTTATGATAGAGTTTAATTAGTAATTTATTTCCTTTGAGTTTAGGGTATAAGCTTATAGATAGTGCGGGCCCCATTGATTATTTATTTATTGCTTTAATGCTTTCCTAGAAGTTATGATAGAGTCTCCATTAATTTAGTTAGTTTCCTAATCAAGGACAGCTAGTTCTTAGGAGTTTTATTCTCTAAGATGTTTTATTAGAATAGGAGTTTTAATTATTTTTTCTATTCAAAGACAAGTTGTCAAATGCCAGCAATATGAGCCTTTTGGCCAACATTTACTTTAAGGAGTCTTCTTGTCCATATGGATGGACATTGCTTTAGGCTTTTGTTTATTTGTTTTAATTTGTTTCAATAGAAGTTTATCTCATCCCTTGGTCGACATTGCTTATGGAAGTCCTCCTCCTCTTGTCAACGTTACCTTCTAGAATTTCTTTTTCATTTATTTTAGTAGGAGTCCTTTTAATCCTTTGGCCGACATTATTATTTGTTGGAGTCGATCTTTTATTTTTCTATATACCTAAAGTTAACGGCCACAAAGCCAGAAGTCGCTTGAGATTAATAAATGAATGGTTGTTGCTATGTTTGCTAGAAATAGTGGATGAGAGAGTCAGTGAGATGAGAGATTCTCCAACGGTGGGAGACCGTCAAGGCTACTGGTAGATGATTCCTTTAGTCATATCCTTCTTATTCTTATCCTCCATTAATTATCAAGTTTAGTTATTTTAAATCTGTATATATCATCCTCTATTAATGGCTGCCTTTTTTTTTTGGGGGTAAATTATTAATGGCTGCCTTCCTACCCTCCATCACCATTAGGATTTCATCGTACTTCTTATTTCCACCATTAGACTGACATCATTTTCTAATAAGTTTAATTCTGATTTGAATCATTTCCCCTTAATCTGATCCTCCATCCGTTGGTCAGATCTTGAGATCTAAGTTTCCATCGAAAATCCACTTGTATCATTCCATCTCTCCTCCTCCATCAAGGATTATTCATATCTGTTAATCCAGATATGGATTGCTTAGATTTCCGGACATAGTGTTTACGACCCCATTACTAGCTTGAGTTCTTTTTTTTTTTTTTTTTTTTTTTTTTTTTTGGCTAAAGGTTAGAGTTTTACTAGAAAAGAATAAATAGAAATACAATCAAACCACACCTGGATGAGCCACTCCACCTCCGGCATTGCCATCAGCGGGGTCCATCCAGATGAAACAAGACCACAAAGCATTTAGACTGAAAAATGAAATCTAGGAAGATGGGAAGCATCCCAAACGACCTCTCAAGCCACAAAGTCTGGACACCCCTCCCATGTAGCAGATCTCCTCTCAAAAGCCGCCCTCCTTGCCAGCCCATCAGCCACTGTATTAATCTCCCTGCAGCAAAGGCATTACTAGCTTGTGTTTATTTTCTGGTTTCCACACAACCATTGGATCTTGTGATATTTGCAGACCTTATATTCTGGTCCTATCCAGATCACCGAGATTCTGGATATTTGGGATTCCCTCCCTCATCACAACCCATGCAAAAAAAAGTTAACAATTCACAACCTGCTATTATAAATGCCACCCTGAAATCCACCTCCCCAGTTTCATCTCTTACAGCATAATCAAAAGCACATAAAAACAAAAGGGTTTCTGCTGTTACAAAGATTTCTATATGCTATCTTTGAGAAACTCTTCATATTAAGCTGCTTGTTCTACATTGCAAACAGTGTCCTGGAAAAGATGAATCAGTTATGAACTACATAACTGTCAAGCATGTGATTTCAAATTTTGAATAAGTTTCAGTTGTTTACCAAGATCACAAATGCAGTACAAAATTGGAAGAAAGTGAATGGTGATGAAAGGAGTGTATTCTTTTGTTAGACAAATCTAGACAAACAATCTATAGATGTCATGTAATACTACCAGTAACTAAAAAGAAATTAAATCATAAAAGAAGACGTGCTACAGATCAGTAACACCAACAACTGAATATGTAATGTATAATAACAATAGGACAACAGATACCTGAAAGGCATTAATCATGAAAAGCAAATAGTTGGTCTTCTCTGCTATACTTAATGCTTTCTCCTACAAATGAGGGAACGTAAGAAAAAAGTAATCAGTCATCAAATAAAATATGCACAAAAGTCTATAGATAGGACATTCAGCACTTACGTTACTCAGGGTAGATAATATTAATGGGAGAACATAATGACCTATAAATTCAGAATCATATACACATGCACAATCACTATGAATGATTGGCAAAATAGCACTATCAATGTGAATTAATATACAAAGATGCAAGCAAGTAATATCAATCACCATGTCAGATTACACTCCTATGGTACGACGTAATAAGAACAAACTAGTCAGTTCACAGTGTGGACTTTCAAGCTTACTTAGTTGTAATTACAAAAAAGAGACAAATAGCTCTTATCCGAAGCAAAAGGAAATACTGTCAAGTAATAAGATAGGAACCTGTTCTTTAAGCCGAAGAACTCTCTCCAAAAATCCTTTGAACACATCCTTCCTATCATAAAAACACGCCCAAGGTGCGACATTCTCCCGAAACTGCAAAAATTCAAAATCATTTCATAAACCTCTCCTCCACTTTCACTGGCATTCCCTAATAAAGAGCAAACAATTCAACCAAAAAAAAAAAAAAAAAGAAATACATACCACACAAAACAAACCGTACCTTCTCATTGATCATGAGGATCATAGACATAACGTGCTCGAAAGTTGCCGTTTCAGGATCGAAATTAGGCCAGAGATAGTTCTCCAAATACTGACTGACCTCCAGAATCATAACCCTCTGCAAAGGAACAGGCTTAAGGCCACCTTTAACAAGAAGCTCCGTCTCGTAAATCTCCTTCACCAGCTCCCGATTTAACGGTGCTGGCTTCGAAGAATCACCGATGGCTGTCGACCAATTCGCAGTGGCAATCTTTGTCAGCCGATCCCGTTGGATTTCCAGAAGAGTAATGGAATTCGAAAGATTGGTTCCGGGTTTCTGCTCAGGTGACCTTTCAGGAACGTCGGAGGCCACCTCAACGGGATACTCTGCAACACGATGCCTCTTGAAATCGTAAGCACCGGTACCGTACACCTTCGTCATTGTTCTTTCGTAAGGTCGAGCGAACTTCAACTTCCTTCTGAATACTTCTTCAAAGATAGGGTCTTCAGGTAGTATCTGCAAAAAACCCTGATAAACCCTAACAAGGGTTTTGTATGCCCAAAAGTACAGAATCGGTGGCCTATTATCTTCAGTGGTGGAATGGTGACATTTGCCGAATGGTTGTTTGATCCTTTCGAGTGCTTGAATGGATCTGCGTGAGTGTTGGCCGTCTCGCGTTCCTTTCTGTGTACAAGAGCAAATCTCTGATTCGCCCAAAAAAACAATTCTTCAATTCTCAAATGAAAATAGAAGAAATGATACTTTCCGAGTTATGCATATGTTCTTATGCTCTTATGCCGCCGCTTACAGGCGAGATAAGAGACCAGTGAGGGAAGACGACACTAGTAGCTTGTAGTAACCGGTGAATCGGTTTGTAAATCGCAGCAGTGCGCCAAAACGGCAAAATTAAAATAGATAAATGTCTGGCTATCTTTTGGATTCATTTTTATTTTTGTTTTTATTTTAATTTATTGTTTTGAAAGAAATTTGATATCATTTTTTAATGTTATTTATGAGAAACAAATATGAAATTAGGCCAAAAATCAATACGGTGAATAATAATTTAAAAAAAAAATTACACCCCCTCTGGAATTGAAAAACTACACAGAATTACCTTGTCTTTATAAAAACTGCATAAACTACCTCTAACAATGCTTTTATATACTCACCCACACCGGTACTTATGATTTAATGAGAAAGTGTCAAATTTCTTTTAAAACAAAAATACCCTTAATGAATGTAAAATGACATAAATAGGTTTATTGTTTAGTTCTCCAAAAACACCGGTTCATCTTTCTTCTTCACGAGTTTGGCATTTTCTTTTTCAGAGTTCATCGTTTTTGAATTATTGCAAGTGTTGCTCGAGTCTTATCTGACGGGTCACTTGTTCGGCTTCGTTGCAGTGGTTGTGCAACGGGCGACGAGGGAAGTGGTTGCAGGGCAGCACTGGCTGCTATCAGGATTGATGGTGCGTCCATCAGCTGCTGACTTATTACATACAGGGGAAAAGGGATGACGAGGGCAAGGCAGGAGAGCTCATGGCGGAGAAAGACCTTAAATATTTGTGGAAAATTGTATCGGTTAAAAGCCTAAATGCGAAAACAGAGTAACAGTGAGAAAATAGAGTAATAGTGAGAGAAAGAGGTCTCAGCTGTGGCGGCTGGACATTGTCTAGTTAAAACGAAATCTGTAATGTCTCTCAATTAAATCTCACATCTTGACAGGTTTCTTTATAGCTTCGTTGTATCTCAAATCTCCGAACACACCATATGGGTTACGAAAATGATTTGTAAGTGATTCCAGCTTTCCATCTTTTTCATTATAATTATTGTTTCTAAGAACTTAGGTTTATGGATCTTGATTTCTATTGCAGGTACCGTGATGAAGATGGAGAGCCATAGATGGACTTCGATGACATGCAATCTGAAAGGGAACCCTCGTTGGAACCTGAAGATCCTGATGAAGATTGGAGATGAGAGCGATCACTGACCCAAGTTAACGAATCCGATGCTGGATCTAAAGGGAAGCCGAGGAAGAGGCTTATTAAGAAGAGTATGAAGGAGAGCACCCTAGATTTTGATGCAGAAAAGGAGGCTAGGGTTTTGGTTCGAGACGATTTTGATGATGAAGGTAATGGGCCCTCTTCGTCTTCTCATAAGAGAAAGGTTTCTAAGGACGGTGGGAGTAGAAAGGAGAATAAATCGATGTCGGAGAGAAAGCTTGGAAAGAGCTCTAAATTGCAGTGTAAGGTGGGAGCTCTTCTGAAATGTCTAGAGATCATCTTCTGAAATGTCTAGAGATCATCAGGGTGGCAACCCGGAGAAGAAGGAAATGTGGGATACGATTGCTGGGGTTGATTCGGAAGTATTAGATATTCAAGGAATTTTTTTTTTTACTTTTTAAAATAATGGGATTTTCCCCCCTATATGTAATAAGTCAGCAGCTGATGGACGCACCATCAATCCGGATAGCAGCCAGTGCTGCCTTACAACCACCTTCCTCGTCGGCCGCTGCAACGAAGCCGAACAAGTGACCCATCAGATAAGACTCAAGCAACACCTGCAATAATTCAAAAATGATGACTCTGGAGAAGAAAACGTCAAATTCGTAGAAAAAAAAGATGAACCTAGGGTTTTTTTGGAGAACTTAACAATAAACCCATTTAGGTCATTTTACATTCATTAAGGGTATTTTTGTCTTAAAAGAAATTTGACACTCTCCCGTTAAATTTTAAGTAACGGTGTGGGTAAGAGTGTATGAAAGCATTGTTAGAGTGGTAGTTTGTGTAGCTTTTATAAAGACAAGGTAGTTCTGTGTAGTTAATTTCTCAACTATAGAGGGGGTGTCTGTATAATTTTCCCTAATTTAAATGGTTGGCTTGGTTGGTTTTCCATTATATTTTTATGTAACGTTTCCTACGTAGGTTTGGTTTGGTTCGATTCCATTTGATTTCGGACTGATAAATAATTGGGTTTTCAAAATCAACAAAAAATTATTTGTTATTGTTTTGATCTTGATTTTTATATAAAAAAAGAAAAATATCATACTGAACAAACGTTTATGTTTTAGAGGTAAAACATAACTAACCCCGGATGTTTTAGAAAAGGATCTATTTACTTGACCGCGGCTCGTGTCAATGGCTCGTTGACATCGATTCCATTTAATGTGATGTCATTGGGTCATTACGCAAAATTGAAAAATATAGGAGGGTATTTTGGTATTTTAGACAAGGGGGTTGGGGTTTTCCATAATCCGATAAACACCGATTAGTGATCGTAGTCAGTGTCAACAATATCCCTTTTGAAAAATATTAACATCATTATAAAATGAAAACTAAGCCATTGAGATTATTGTAACTTCCGCCTCTGAGCGTGTATACGTCTTCCACCTTTGAGCGTGTTTGCGTCTTATGCTGCTTTGTCTAGCCTTTTCTTCCCCCTACTGCTCTTGTTTTCCCATCTGCCCTGCCCCGATGGACCTCTTCATCTTCAGACCCCCCGTCTGTTGAATCCTTCCTCCTTTGCTCCCCCTCTCGGCTGGCTCGACAACCTAAATATGGATGATGACTTTGTCATCGACAAAACTTTGGAAACTTTCGTCACCTTTTCTCGTGATCTCACTCTCACCTCATAGGCCAAATCATCACTACCAAACCTTATCGACATCAAGCAGTTTTTGAGGCTTTGATAGTGCCATGTCATCTAAAATGCAGAGTGGATGTCATGACCCATTTCTAGATACGAGCGTGATACTCGGGTCACCTACCATTGACCTGAACCACCCAAGATCACACAAATGCTATAAACTATCAAACCACTACAAAATAGTCTATATATGCAATAGCCAACACAATCAGAGTGAAAAAGCAGCAATATAATTGCGGAAGCATAATATAATCATCTAATGTAAACTTGTAAGACCCGCACCCAAAATCCCTTACTGATTAGGATTTCTACTACGATAGATCTTCCTAGGTCGATAGCTAATGGATCCGAAGTGGACCCGATGGAGATATCCCGATCCTAGGTAAACTTTAAACATTGTAGAAGGCTTAAGTGGGTCCAATATGCACACGAGTACAATGGACTTGGGAAACACTATCCATGGCTACCTTTTTAGCCTTGTCGGCTAAGGGTGTTAAACGGTGCGGTTTCAGATTCACGGTTCAGTTTTGGTTCGATTTGGTGTGTAAAAGGTAATACCTAAATCGAACTATTTAATAAACGATTTGAAAGTTCCTACCGAAATCGTTTATTAATCGGTTTCGGTTTACTAGTTTGTATATGGTTTTTTGGGTTGGGTTAAATGATTTCGATTGTCAGTTTTTAAATAGTTTTCGATTTAATGGTTTAAACAGTTTTCGATTAATGGTTTAAACGGCTTTAGTTGAGGTTTTTCAAACGGTTTAGCTTATCAGTTCAGCTAAAGGCTCAAGCATAAAAAACTAAGAGAGAGAGAGAGAGAGAGAGAGAGAGAGAGAGAGAGAGAGAGAGAGAGAGAGAGAGAGAGAGAGAGTGAATAGAAGATGAAAGGATTTTGATTTTATAATTTATTTAAATTTTAATTTTACCATTGTAGTCTTTTACTATGTTTAGATTTTACATTTAGTTTTCTAGTCTAGGGAAGTGGTAACATTTTAAATTCAAAATTGAAAAGCCAATTCAAATATGCTACTTGTGTATTGACTTGGGAAATGGAAAAGTCAAGGATCATACGGTTTTAATAAGGATAATTGGTTTATAAATGGTTTGATTAAACAATTTGGTTATACGATTTTAATCGGGTTCACACCGTCGATTTAAGTGGTTTAAATAGTTCGGTTTGGTTTCGGTATACGGTGTCAAATTGTAAACCAGAATCGAACCGTTTTATAAACGGTTTGTCGATTAGGGTTTAAACAGTTTGGTTCAAATTTGGTATACGGCTCGATTCTATTTTTGACACTCTTATAGTCGACAGAACCGTGCAGGCAAATGAACTAGCCGGCTTCCTGTTGTCGGATCAGTCGCAGTTGTAACACCCTCTCTCCTCATTTATTATAAATAAAGGGCCAAAACCTAATTTAAGGTTTTGGCCATTTAGAGGAACTGTTGTTGAGCTTGGGAGCTTGGAGAAAACTTGAAGCTCAAGTTCCATTAGACTTCTCATTCATTTCCCTAAGTAAGTCCACCATCTCCCCTCTTTATTGTGGAGTTAAGACCACCATTAATGGTGGTTGTTGGCCACCATTAATGGCCCAAACCCTAAATCCTAGAATCGATTAGGATGTTTGACTCAAAAGTACCACCAAAGTGTAGGGAAAATGTTCCCCATCATTTATTATGAATGTGTATTATAAGGTGTGTGATTCCATTCCCACCTTCTACTCCGGTTGAGTCTGGTTTCTTGGACTCAACCGGTGGAATCGAGCCGATGGCAAGGGCAAGCCCTTGCACTCAGCTCCGGTTTGGTTGAGTATAAGTTGGCAAATGGATTTGCCGGGCTACCATCTACCGGTAGACCCACACTTGTATAATTTATGAGCTGGGCTCAGCCGATGACACATTCCATTGGGTTATTGTCCACTGACTACTCGGCTAGCCCTTAGGCTAGCTTAAGAGCTTTTCGCCAATGAGCCAGAGGCTACACAAAGCCGGCAGATGCACCTGCCAACTCAACAGTCGGCTCACTCCTAGAAAGCCCTTAAGGACATAGGCGTAGTCGGTGGACACCACCGCCGAGGGGCTTGTCACACCCCAATTTTCGATATATAAAATTTTAGAGTATGACTGAACCAACACACATTTGGTGTTCGGTACCCATAATCACATAAGCTGTGTGAACCTCCATCAACCCCACACCAGTTAAGTGCCACAAAAAGTAAATCAAAGTAATACTATAACGGAAATAAACTAAGTAACACTGAGCTTCTATTGATAAACATGTATAAATAACATTTGTTCAAGTGTCCTATTTTGCACTCAACCATAAATAAAATCATTAATTAAAGCAATCCCATAATACTGGGTCCATATCACAATGACCGCATAGTTAATTGGAAGGAATTAAATAATGAAGTAATTGATTCGAGCATTCCTCCTACTCAAACACGCACGCGTCGCACTTGTAGTCCGCGTCATGCTCCTCTTCTTCTAGTGGTTGCACGCCCAGCTGCTCCAGGTTGGAAAAGACTAGTGCGTCCTCATAGTCAACAACAATATTACTTGCAAACATCATCTAAAAAGGAAGGCGTACGTAAGGGTGAGCTCTCCAACTTGAGCTTAGTGAGAAAAAAGATAGGCAATCAATCAAGATGCATGACAAATTATTACACACAAAGAGTCTAGTATAATGTATGCCACGTGCTATAGTAAGGCCTAGTTATGCTCACTGAAACTAACCATAACCTCCATGCACAGGAGAGATTGGATAGTCACCCTGTCACACTCCAATTCTAGACTAACCAAAGTAGTGTGATGAACTATCAATAAACCAATGGTTCAACCAAGATCTCATATAGGTCGTACCCACCATATCAAACCACACACACATTCCACGGTAATAATCAGAGATAATAAACAAATAAGCGGAAGTCTTTATAAATAATGAACTGAGTATCTAATAGTGATAAATAAATATTTAATTGAGTTATCTTCAAATAACTCAAGACATAAAATAAAATAATCAATTACATGTTCGATAGTCAAAATAACTAAACTAATCAAAGATACATTGATTGCACTGGCATGAAGGATCATGCGCATCTTCCACAGCTTCCACGTCCATAGCTGCCATGTGTCTATACGACAGTGCATTCACGTAATCTTCTACAGTAGTACCTGCATCATCAACTAAAAAAAATATTTGATATCGAAAGGGTGAGCACACATCACGGCTCAGTGAGCAAACAAAACAATACGCAAACATATGCATGCATTCAATTCAATATCTTTGGTCTGGTTTTTAAGTTTGCAATGTGCTATAGAAAGGTTTGGTGGCCCCCGCACCTCTATACACAAGTGTGTGAATCCGTCCAATGGATCAAACACCATTTCTGTCCCACATGCACCCACCATGGAATAGAGATAGAGCTAAAGTGTCCGGATCACACAGTGCCAACACTTCCCCTAATGCCCTACCCATACCAACACGTAAGCCCCTATTGGCGAGGGCTTGCAAACTGGGCTAGCAACAAACCAATCTTAATGCCATCCAGTGTATCCAATGCCTCACCCCAGCATCCCTCAATACGTCCATAGAGATAGAGCTAAGGCCCCCCAGTAGAGTCAAAGACCACACTGTCCGAGACCACCTCCCCTGATGCCCTACGACGTAATAGTTCTGCTAAGGTAATGGCGATACGACGATGTCAGTGGGCAAAACTTGAGTAGATATAAAGCTAGAGTCTGCTGACCAAGATGAACCACAATGTCACATCCTCCCCCTAATGTTCCACTTGCATCCAACACACTAACCACACCCACACAATCACATGCCTATTCCTAGCATCATCATGTTATAAATAGAAAAAAATAAATATGCATGAGCAGTAATAACAGGAATATTGGATGACATGTGAGATGCACATTATAAGCATACAAGCATAGAATCAATCATGGCATTGGACTCAATAAAATAATTTATTATTATCCAATTAGTTTAGGTCTTGTTCCCTTACCTGTTAACAATATTCGATCTCCTTCCAAGCCTTGTAACTCTCTTTGAATCAATTTAGTAACCTAGAAGTTATATAAATTTAAGTAGGATTCATGTATAATATGTTACAGTAGTCGGAATTCGAATAGATCACAGATAGATGTCTGATAGGTCCTATGGTCTCATGCTGTGTCGATACTATTTCTGGTCAAATCTTACTTTCAATCCGAGTTCTTCCTGAGTCAATTTCTAGGTTCTTCACTTGGGTTCTGTGAGGACAAAGTACGTCTCTTCCACCCATCTCTGATAGACAAAAAAAATGATTTGGAGTCGCCACCTAGATTAAGGTCTAGGACCTATAAAAATGTAGTCTCATCATAAGAAAAGACTTCTATTGACTCATTGGACCCAATATATTGGCTTTGGTCTATCAGAGAATGGTTAAGTATTCAAGGTACAGTTTGGGAAGATGTTAGGCACCCAAAGCTGTCCGATCCAAAAATCGGCCTCTTATATGATTCTACTTTCCTTAGACTCTATGGTTTTGATTTTTCATGGTCAATGGATGACAACTAGGGCTCATGGGGGATTTTATGCCAAGTTGCTAAATTTTTCTAACCTAGGTTTAGCCAAACATGTTCTTAAAAATAAATAAACAAGAAAAATAATATACAGTGAACCAAACCAAAGATGGTTCAGTGATGGACTGAATCTGAGACGTCCTAGACATCTCAAATTGCCTACGTATTCCAATCCTGAAAATCAAGTCCATAACGTAGTTCAAAACGAAATGTGATTAAGGTTTATGGATGTAGTTTATGGTTAAGCTTTCTTAGATTCAATTGTTCAAGTTGAAGTTTATGCTTGATGATGATTGAGATTAAATCTAGAGATAGCCTATGTGGATCGAAGCGAATATGGATATGGATATGAATATAGATATGGAGGACTTAAGGATACTAAGATGTGGTATCATACTTGGAGAGGTCGTCCAAGTTGTCTACGTATTTCAGAGGTCCTGAAAATCAGGTACAACGTAGTTTGTTATTTTGTTTTGATACTCTCAAGGAGCAAAGGGGGTAAAACTCTCAAGGAATAAATGATTTGATACTCTCAAGGAGCAAATAGGTAAATACTTTCAAGGAGGAAAGGGGTAAATACTCTCAAGGAGCAAGGGCTTGATACTCTCAAGGAGCAAGGGTTAAATACTCTCATGGAGCAAGGGGTTTGATACTCTCAAGGAGCAAGGGGATTGATACTCTCAAGGAGTAAGGGGGTTTAATACTCTCAAGGAGCAAAGGGTTTAATATTCTCAAGGAGCAAAAGGGTAAATACTCTCAAGGAGCAAGGGTTTAATACTCTTAAGGAGCATACTCTCAAGGAGTAAGGGATTTGATACTCTTAAGGAGCAAGGGGTTGATACTCTCAAGGAGCAAGGGGTTTAATACTCTTAAGGAGCAAGGGTTTAATACTCTCAAGGAGCAAATGTTTAATACTCTTAAGGAGCAAAGGATATGATACTCTCAAGGAGCAAGGATATGTTACTCTCAAGGAGCAAGAATATGATACTCTCAAGGAGCAAGGGTTTGAGTCTGTGTTTGGGAATCTCTCCAAACTGCCTACGTATCTTAGGGTACTACCCTAAGAATCAGGATCCGCATAGTTCGAAATACGGATTCATTCATTGATGTGTATATTCTTTCAAGATCATGGTGTGGAACTGTGTTTGGAAATCTCACCAAACTGCCTATGTATCTTAGGGTGATGCCCTAAGAATCAGGATCTGCGTAGTTCGGAATGCGGATTCATTCATTGATGTGTATATTCTTTCAAGATCAAGGTGTGAAACTGTGTTTGAAAATATCACCAAACTGCCTACGTATCTTAGGGTGTTGCCCTAAGAATCAGGATTCACGTAGTTCGTAAATACAGATTTAATTTATTGACGTATTTTTGATGATCAGGATGTGGAACCTAAATGCTCTATGGTTCTATTCACATCACACCTATCTAGTTCTTTGCTTCCTAGAGGAAAATGAGCTAAGGGGTAGGGATCGTCCTAAGCTACCCTTGACCTAAAGCCCTAATTTGGCATTTTTTGGGCTAGACTTCATATCTCTTGATTAAAATTTATCATTTCCATTCTTACCCTTCCCGTGAATGTGGGTGCCTACATGCACGTCCCCATACCTAATATGTCTTTTTGGTGTACAGATACGACTAGGGTGTTGTAGAAATTAAATTATTGCCAATAATAAGTATCATTCAAGTATGACAAGTAACAACAATATTTCATCTCATGTATAGCAATAAAGCATGGCATCTCAAATATAGCAAGAAGCATATGAATCAATATGATAGCAAGCATGTGAAAGCATTGATTAAGCATCGATCATCAACAATGTGACTAAGATAATTTTTGATTGACTACTCAGATTTGATGTAATCGATCATCATCAATGTGATCAAGATCATATTTGACCGATGGTTCAGATTCACTTAAAACATTCATGAGGTCAATCCAATCGTTCAAATTCAATTAAATCACTCAAAAATGTAATCCAATGGTTCAAATCACTCCAAATCACTCACAATAAAGATAATCTATCCATTCAAATCAATCATCAAGACAATCCAATAGTCCATATTCATTTACATCAATCATCAAGACAATCCGATGATCCAGATTCATTTATATCACTCATGATGTCACTCTAATGGTTCAGATTCAAATGAGATGCTCATGATCAAGATCTAATGGTCTCAAATTCTTCTAAGGCACAATATGATGAAAATCTAACGGTTTAAATCATGCCTACAAGGTCAGACTATGAAAACTGGTCAGACTGATTTTCAGATTTGAACCAGTTATGGAAAAATAATCATAAGATATTCTTCAATCATGCAAAAAATTATCTGTTAACTTGATTGTCTTCCAGACTCATGTGGCTACCTTTTCCTTCAAGGAAGTGATGTCTAAAAAAAATCTCTATAGGACACTTATGCATGGATTTTCATGATTTTTACTGCAAATTTTTACTGCAATCAATAGATTCTATGGACCTTTGCCAAAACATGCATATAGGGCTTTATACATATTCAAATTAAGATCAAAATACATCCTCTGCAAGAGGACTCAGAGACCTAGATTTTGTCTCAAGAAGGGAAATCCTAACAGGGAACCAAAATGAGTCGAAAATGCACTACAAGTGCAGGTATGTGCACTGGTCGTCTGTTCCAGATTCTGACCAGCTGCATCATAAATTCTATATAAAATCAACCACTCATTGAAAATAGAATTCAGGTATATGGTCGTGTAGCTAATTGATAGATATAACACTTCATTAAAAAATATTATGCAAATAGAAAGATCCTCAAGGCTCAAATATCACATCTCAATCATGCAATTCAGTGTGTTTTAATTGACCCTAAAACAGACCATGGTGTACTTCAAAAATCATATGAAATCCATAAAAAATCAGAAAAATCCGAATCTAGTGCCAAATTTTTCATGACTTCATATCTATAACTTTCTCTGAAGGAAGGATTATCAAATTATGGCCATAAATTCTATTTTTAGAGCTCTTCCGATGAGGGTTTGCACTGTACCCGAGAAGGATAGTAGCACCATTGGGGTTTTTTTTATCTAGACTTTCTCAACTTCAAACGAGTCAAAATTTGTAGGGAAACTTTTTAACATATGTATGAGTATCTCATAAAATTTTGGGCTTGAAATTCATCAAAAATCTATATGAGATGCATGTCCAAAAATCGGATTCCAGATCTAGAATTTTCAGATCCGAAATCCACCTTGTGAAAAACATTAAAATACTCAAAAATCATCATATGACATTCAAATTTTCTCCATTGAGTACTTTAAACTTATTTTAATGCATAAAAAATATCAAACATAAGCATTACAACATCAACATGCATGCAATATAACATCTCTGATCATGATTTATCAAAAATAGGCATATTCAAACAATTTTTGACATGTTAGCATCATGGAATCATATCAAAACCAAAGTTTTAGTTACAATAATGGGTGAGGGGCCATGAATTGCAGAGACGTACTAAAAAATAACAATGGAGAATAGACTTACCTCTTTGCGTAGAGTTCTCTCTCCCTCTCTCTTAGCTTCTCCTTCTTCCTTCTCTTCTTCTCTTTCCCTTCTTCTTCCTATTCTCTCTCAATTTTGGTCTCCCTCCTTTCTTCCAAATTTTTTTTAGCCTTTATTAGATCCTTTTTCCTCTCTTTCAACCGTCCCTCTCTTTTTTTCTTTTTAAGTTTTTTTTTTTTCCTTTTGTCAATTTCGACTTTTATTAGATCCTTTATTTTCTCTCTCTTAGGACCGTCCCTTTTTTCCTTTTTTTTCTTTCTTTTTTTCCTCATTGACCCACCAGTGGACCCCACTACTTAGAGTCCCATTCCTAAATTTCTTTCCCTCTCTCCTTGTATTCTCTTTCTTTCCTTTTCCTTATTCTTCTCCCTTAGGTCACTTAGAGTTTTCCTTTTTTTTTTTTTTCCTTCCTTTTCTCTCTAGGTCCCACGGCTCTCTCTCCTCACGACCTCTTTTCCCTCAAACTGTGGGCCCCTCTATCCCCACGACTCTCTTATTGGATTCTATTTTTTCTTCCTTTTTTTCTTTTTCCTCACTGCTCTCCCTTTCTCTTTCCTACGAAAACTCTAGTGAGCCCCCCAATTAGGTCTCCATGGCTCTCTCTCTCTTTCCTAAATCGAAACTCTAGTGGGCCCCTCCCTAATTAGGTCTCCACGGCTCTCTCTCTTTAGAGTCCCACCGAGACTCTATCTCTTTCTTTCCTAAATTATTTATTTGCTATTTTTTCTTTCCATTCTTCTCGGATTTTTCATCAAAGTATATATATATATATATATATATATATATATATATGATAATATACATATATATTACTATATAATATATGACAATATAATGACACATGTATAAAGTATATGCACATGGGACTGAACCTGTTTGGTCTGAGCTGATTTGTTCAAGGTTAACGAGCCGGACTGACTTGATTGGGTTGGACCGACATGAGTTGACTAGGTTAAACTGATATGGGTTGAGCCGGGTTAGACTAAGATTGGTTTTTCTCTCTCTATCATTTCATAGGCCATTTCTGCTGCCATTCCGTATGAAATCTTTCGATAGCCTCTACCCCAAATTTTCTAAATTAACTTTGTAGAACACTAAAAATAAGAAATATTAGAGTTTGAATCACCTCATTTGGATGTAAAATGGCCAACTTATGAATTTCTGAAATTTAAATAGGCCAATTTACGATAGTTGGGCTAGCAACTCTACATGGGATGCCTCGGAGACCTCTGCCTAAAATCCGCTGTGTTCACTTTGAAGAGCACCAAAAATGAAACATATTGAGACTTGAACCATCGGATTTGGACGTCGAATAATAAAATTATGAGGAATTGGTTTAAGCGGGCATATTGGCTTGTGGCACTGTATGGGATCCTCGGAGACCTCTGCTCCAGATTCTCCACGTTCACTTTGTAGAGCACCAAAAATGAGGAATAATGACACTGGAATCACCTGATTAGGACATCGGATGAGAAAGATATGAGAAGATGAAGTTTAAAGAATTAAACTTACGATAATTTGCATGCAAGCCCCTGGATATTATTAATTTTAAAAAAATACCCTTATTCTTATTCCCGGACTAAAATCGCCATATCTTCTTCGTTTGATATCAGAATTGAGTGATTCAGGTCTCATTTTGAAGGTATTTTCAAGACCTACACATCCATGCAGGTTGCAGCCCATGTCCTTGTTGTGGGCCCATCGAAAACTGTGTCAAAGTCGCAGCCAAAAAATCCAAACCTTGCATTGGGATTCACCAACTTGCCGTATGGTTTACTTAGGCTCCTGGACACTAGGGACCATTTTAGCTCTTCTCAAAACACTATAGAGAGCATGCCGGGACTGATCGATTATCATTTTTGAGAGAGTTTCACTCGCCTCCCCTGTACTTTCTAAACTTTCTCTCTTCTATCCCACTTTGCTGTCTACTCTCCAGTAAGACTTCGTTCAGCTAGAGATGACAAAAATGGGGTGCTTATAGGTTCATCCTAAGATTATCCTATGACCATTATTTATGGTTTCTCACCAACCATTATTACTAAACTCATCCCTCATAGTTATCTTTGGGATTTACCCAAAGATCACAAGGATCATAATAGTTTGACTTCTCCAATCCACAATAGAAATCTTATTTCATAGGATTTACATATTCAAAGATAAGTTTCATACCTTGGCCTACAGTAGAGAGCCAAAACCTTCTCTGCATAACTTTCTTCTTAGCCTTCTCTCCTTCTCCTTTTCTTCCTTCTCTTCCTCTAGGGTTTGATAATGTTCCAAAAGAGTGAAAAAGGGTTGTGGGACGTCCTTTATATAGAGAGAAGCTCTTCATATAGAGTTCTCCAACAATAGAAAAGAGATCCCCTTTTTATTTGGAAAGTTTCCAAACTCCGAAGTCTGATTTGGGGTCGTACGGTTGCAAATCCGTTGACTCTATGCTTGAAAACATTGACTATACGTTTAATTATCAATGGTCTTTGTTTTTCATCGTAGGGTCGACCATACCTACCCAGGTAGTCGACCATACACTTAGTTTTTAGTGTTTTTGAGTCGATTAGTTTACCTGGTCTCATGGTCTATCTTCACACGGTCGACCAACAATGATGGGAAGACCTAGCACGATACAGTTAGACCGGTTAATGGAGTGTAGATCTTACACACCCAGCCTACTCTGACAGTGCTGGTGAAGCCACACATCTCCCACTACGGATGATGATAGAGCAGAAGTCCGACTAGTGTCGCTCCAACAAATACTGTCGACCCTTCCCCCTCACCCCTACCACATACCAATACCTGACCCCCTACTGGCTAGGGTTGCAAACATGGATAATGTCTCTAACATCATATATGTTATCAAATGTACCCTCTTGTTATCGCAGCAGGAATCCCAATCCGTCCGTCCATCCCCCTAGACGCTGTCATCCCATTAGGACATGAGATGACACATGGCACGGTTTGCCTAGTAAGTTGGATGCAGCGGTCCTCAACTGTTTCACCACTGCCCACTAGACATCACATTACACAATTACAACAATCATATAATAGATGCAATGCATGCAAAAATATAGTTATTGGAAGACATGTTATTCACAATCAAGCATGCACATAGACAAGCGCATAGTCGGAAACACTCCAAAAATGAAGTTAAGGTTTCATTCCCTCACATGAGTCCTGGTTAATCCTACTATCCTCACTATGTGAGTTGACCTCATCAATGTATGTGACACCTAATATGAGTGTGTGAGGTCATTAGTTACAATGTAAATTTTAGATAACTCATTATAGGCTTCCTAGGACCAATCGGTTGCAGCATCTGGTGGCATAGTAGTGCGACCGATGTTGCTGTCGGTTGCATTAGCGAGGCTCCTAGAATGCATCAGGTTGCAGATCCGGTTGCAACATCATGCGAACGGACCTCACCCGAGGGGTTGGTTTGGCTATTTGGTCTATCCAAAAGCATGGGTTTTGCCTCTGGACCTACCTCTTGACATGCTTCTGGGCTCCTATTGTAGAAGTCCATAGGCAGTGCTGCTAATCAGGGTTTTGATCATGAGTTACAACTCGATCCTATCACTTAGCAAGGTCAATTAGAGGGGTACCTTCTAGGTCTAGGATTGTTACTCCTGCTTTAAAATCTAGGATGGTTTTGAGGTGACGCCTGAATCCAACCATCCAAAATATTTTCATTCGAGCTCTAAGTGATGCTTCTCTATTCAACCATTAATGGAGTAGAGATTCATCAACCAACAAGGGCTTGATACCATCATTTAATGGCATAACAACTAATAATGGAAATCTTATGGCACAGGTTATAGAGTTTACCGGAGGCCTATTAGAGCGATGAATGATAGTAACAAGCGATGTTGACGATTTCCAAATTTTCTTCTCACCATGCTTCTCCTTCTCCCTTCAACTTTCTCCCTTCTCTGAGGACACGTCAGAACCTTTGGTGAGATGAGCGTACTCCTTTGGAAGGTGATTGAGAAGGAGTTGAATGCTTTGGAGTCTCCTCTAGGTGTTGAGCTCCTTAGGATAATGGGGGAACACTGGGGAACTACCAAGTGGCAAGCCAAGAGATTGAAGAAGGGTCATCTTCCCTTAACTTAGTCTAAGACAGTTGTAATGAGGTGGGACCCATTGGATTCGTCCATGGGGTTCAGAGGAATATTCCCACTCACTCCTATTTGCCAAGGTCATGGGCAAGCTTTTTGGCTTATCCGGTCGTGAGACTCGGTCACACTAGTCTGGGACCTTCCAACCGGTGGCAACGACCGGTGCCTAAATGGTTATAACTAAACATGGAATTTAAGTAACTCAAAAGCAATGTCTAGTACATGGTCCAAGCTAATCGTCAGGTCGACATTGGATCGGGTTCTTCAAAGGTAGAAAACCCTAGCACAGTAAGAAAATCACGTTAGGTTGGGTTTTCTGGGTGCGGATTTTACAATTCCCCCCTTAAAAGAATTTCATCCCCAAACTTTCTACTTACCTGAAGAGTCGAACAGATGCGGATACTTCTTCCTAATTGACTCCACTTCTTCCCAAGTTAGGTCTTCTACGTGCAGGTTTTTTCACATCACCCAGACATAATGGACATCTCGGTTCCTTAGGTGCTGAACCTTTCTATCCAAAATCATCTAAGGTTCAAGTTCGATTGTTAAGTCTTTATTTAATTGGCGAGGTTCTACTTCCAATATAAGAGAAGGATCCAAGATATACTTCTTCAGCATAGAAATGTAAAACATGTCTTGTACGCCAGACAGAGAGGGTGGCAATGCTAGCTGATACACTACAGCTCCACATCTTTTGATGATCTCGTACGGTCCCACGTACCTAGGGCTTAATTTCCCCTTCTTGCTAAAGTGCTTCATTCCCCTCAGAAGAGGTGAAATCTTCAAGAATACTTTATCTCCTATAACAAACTTGATGTCATTTCTTCTAACATCAAAATAGCTTTTCTGGCGAGTTTGCGCTGCTTTAATTCTTCTCTAATCAGATCGACTTCTTGACATATTTCTTGAAAGAAGTCTGGTCCAATAATTCTTCTCTCACCAGCTTCTTCCCAGCACAAAGGAGTTGGGCACCTTCTTCCATACAAGGCTTCGTACGGAGCTAATACTAGCTTCGCAGTTGTTGTTGTAGGTGAATTCCATCAAATGTAAATTCTTGTCCCAAGCTCCTTCGAAATCGATGGCACATACATGGAGCATGTCTTCTAAGATCTAAACTGTCCTTTCTGACTAACCATCAGTCTAGGGAAGGAAGGCTATACTAAAATTCAACTCAGTACCCATTGCATGCTATAAACCTTTCCAAAATTTAAATGTGAACTTAGGGTCTCTGTCTGACACTATGCTTTGTGGTATCCCATATAAATGAACTATTTGGTTCACGTATAGTCTAGCCAGTTTATCCATGGTATACTGAGGCCTTATAGCTATAAACCTTGCTGTCTTCGTGAGCCTATCAACAATTACCCAAACAACAAACACAGCTCTGGGTGTCAAGGGTAGGCTGGTGACGAAGTCCATGGTGACACAGTCCCACTTCCATTCGGGCACTGGTAGTGGTTGAAGCAACTCCGATGGTTTCTATCAAACTGCCTTTACTTGTTGGCAAGTCAAGTACTTATATACGAAGCTCACCACATCTGCTTTCATCCCTCTTGATCAAATGGTTTTCTTTAAGTCGTGGTACATCTTGCTACTACCTGGATGAGCTGAATAAGGAGCGCTGTGAGCTTCCCTTAAAATTCTTTCCTTAATATCTCCAGCCGTTCTGGGAATGCAAAGCCTACCTCAAAATCTGAATGCTCCATCCTTAGAAAGAATGAAATCAGGGTCTGTTTTCCCTCTTTGTAGGTCTTTCCTTAGAAATCTGAGATAGGGGTCTGGTGTAATGCCCTTAACTCAAGGCCAGGCATGTTGTAGCTAAGCTGCCAGGATTCAACAAGCTCAAAGAGAAACAAACAAATAAAGCATAAATTTCAAGAAACTAGCGAGAGCTAGAATATATAAATTTCAAGAAACACCAAAAAGGGCTACATACATTTCTTGTTTTAGTGGCACCATTACTTTACATTCAAAACTTTACTTACATGCCAACTATTAGTTACATAGTTCTTATTCCTTATGTATATACAGAAGTTCTCACAATGGTACAAAAGAAACTGAGTCTAATGGTCTTAGATACTCCTTTCTTCGGAAGCTGGGTCAATTGAGTCAGGATATACTTCTGAGTGATCTCCACCTATCTCTAAAATCCATCATTTAAATGACAGAATAAGCTTTTGCTCAATGAGGAAAAATTAACTACTTACAATAGAAATCAGAAACACTCAGTGCACACCTTTATTTAGATCTCATCACACACATCATGGAAAAGGCTTGGAAAAAAAATACTTATAAGTTATCAAATACACATGATATAAATGCAGAAATCTTAGTTAAAACATTCGAATATTCCTAGGTAAGCCAATCAAGTGTTTGCTGCATTGCGCTTAATATCTGGAGTAGTTAAAGCACTAGTTGATGCCCCTGACATCTCGCCTAAATAGCCACATGTACAGATGACATCCCAGACGTCTTGCCCCAAAGGCGGTGAGTTCCTAGAACTCTCAGTCCTCCAAATAGACTGTCGACGTCCCTGACGTCTCGGCTTCTACAGAAGGCAATGAAGTCCTAGAATTTTAGGTGTACTGCATCTCCACTCATTATTTTACCCCTAATGAGAAGGGGCAGCAAACACGGGTTCTAAAATTTATTATTTAATTTAATTATAATTTAATTAGCAAACACGGGTTTCTTTCATTCTCCAGTTTTGTGCCAGAGGCTTAACTTATTTATATTTCTTTCTTTCTTTCTCCAGCCTTATGCTGGAGGCTCACATAACACTTGAATAATTTAAATTCTCCATTTTTCTTTTCATCACTTGGGCCATTTAACTGTCCATAGATGTTAAATCATTTATTTTCTTACATGTTCACATCAATATGCTATGCGTGATCTTTTCATCACCTGAGCCATTTAACTGTCCATAGATGTTAAACCATTTCTTTTCTTACATATTCACATCAATATGCTATGCATGATCATGATGTTTAATTTTACATCCTTCACAATCAATATTGCATAAATCTAACTGCACTCATAAGAACACTGTCAAAACAATAATATCATTTCATGAAACATATCAGTGATCATCATTAAATAACTACCATTCTTGATTTATCATATCACGTTCACATTTACAATATGAAGCACATATCAAGTTACAAAATATAGTATTTACCCAAAAAAAAAGTTACAAAATATAGCACTCATCATGTCATAATATCATTATTTCATAATTCACATAAAGTTCTACAGCTTAACAATAATTATAATACATTAGATAAAGTAACACACAAGTAATGTAAGCAGGTAATTTCCCTCACCTAGTATACCAACGGCCTCTCTCTCTCTCTCCCACTATGTGGAAGAGTTTACTAAACTTTTCCCCCCTTTAACTTCTAGCCTCAACATTTTCCTTGGTATGCTCAATGAACATAACACCAATATTCACTTAGTACTTTCCTAAGTGTTACAAGAAAGATTTCTTTTTGCTAACCCTGAGAAAATAACTAATAAGCCCTTCAGTTCAGCTTATATATACTGGTATAATGCCTGTTAAAAATACTACTAGAACTTTAACATGTGGCTTGAGTTTCCTTAGCTTCGTTTTTTTCCCCTTTGCATATATCTCTTTAAATACTTATGTACAACAACTTTTTACTTGCCATCCTGTATTTTGTCAAATAAAGTACTCTACTAAATAACTTCATTCTTATGATATTTCACTATACAACTTAGGACATTCAAGCATCAGATTATTTCTAAACCCAAAAGAATAGCCTATTGTCCTTTTATGATAGTAGCTCATTCACTTCTTCTTTCCTTTTTCCCTTGTTTTACAGGTCTAATAAACTATGATATTTTCCCATTTTAAACTTTTAGCCATGCTGTTCTACATTGTCAATATAATTCTTCTTCCGACAGTTGAGAAATAACATAGAGCATGTTGTTTTCCTTTATTTAATTTGACCCCCATTAACATTACTCACTCCATTCCCTTCCTTTTCAACCCATAGCATACATCAATGACACTACTCAGCCAATAGGTTTATTTATACTTTTATTTCTAATAGAGGAACCACAAGCGATGGGTTACCAGGAGGTGGTCCGGCAAGAGTGCCAAACCCTCTCTTGAAAACCCATAAGTTCCGTCCCATGAGCTTTTGAGTAGTCGTCAACACCTCCTTTCTCATTGTTGTTTTTTTGTTTAATTGTTTTTTTTTAACCCACATACTCTAATCCACATAAGAGACAGTTCGGTCAGCATCTATTACTGCCAACCTGCTCTAGAAATTCCAATAGCCTATTTCCTTAAGAATTAATTAAAGTTTATTAACCTTTCTTTTCTTGCTGATTTTCTGTAGGAACAAAAAGGGTAGCAATAGTGGCTAATTTCTCCCTTCTTCTTCAACCAAAATCCCCTTGAGTTGCAGCACCTCTGCAACAACTCCCTCCTCTAACTCCTCAGGAAGCCATTCCACTTTTTCTCCTTTCCATTTCTGGATTAATGGTTGCCGAAACCTTCAAGACTGTAACGCCTTGCTAGCAGCTCTCCCTCTCACTCCCTCACGTTTTTGAGAAAATGAATCGTTGCTTGAAAATATTCTAATTTATATACACTTAATATCAACTAATTACCCTGAGATCTTACTAATCCGCCCATGCTTAATCCCTAAATAAACCATTAGTATTAATAGGTTTGTACCCTTGAAAGAAATATTAACTAATAACCTCCCAAACCCTTTAATATTCCTTCCTAGGCCCTTGGCCTCTACATTTCATTTCTAAATATACCTACACTTGTACAGACAGGTGTTGAATCATTGAAAGTCCAATGGACAGCTCAAAGGTTGAGCTGTCCTTCCCAAATTGCATCAACATGCATGATCAGGGATCCACTTCGTCTCCCGGCTGGGTTTGGGCGGGAGACGGCGGCCCGGATGGATGGCCGCCATGTGGCACTCGGAGGGATCCGAGCCCTCCATCCGAGCCGACCCCCCAGTCGGCTCAGCTTGTTGACTGGGCGGTCGGCTCGGATGGAGGGCTCGGATCCCTCCGAGTGCCACATGGCGGCCATCCATCCGAGCCGCCCAGTCTCCCGCCCAAACCCAGGCGGGAGACGATTTCTGTTCCATGATCAGTCTTACTTGTTGGCCTCAAAGCCCAAATTTCTTGGGCTGACCAGGCCCCAAATAATCCAAACCACACTTCATATATATGTATATATATAATTCCAACACCTCTCCACTTACTCTTTCTCTCACTTTCTCTCCCAATGGAAACCTAGGCCCACTATCAAACGTAAATAGTTCTCTATGTAATTTCATTGCATAACATAATATAATATAATATCTTATAACATAATATAATATTATTCAAGTAGTAAATATAACATAGTATAATATTATTTATGTATCTATACTTATTAAAGATAATGTACATAACTCAAAAGGGATTCAACAGATTACCTAACACTGGCCTTTTACCAAAATACCCCTCATTGATCATGATCCTCTTGAGACATCTGTAAAGTCCAAGAAGGTACCCTTACATTAATACCTCAAGAATTGGGCTATTACAATATACCTACACACTTCATAAGGAAAAATTCTAGTTAACTTCCAATACGATTATACGTATACTATCAATATATTATAAATTCCTACTCTCTTACCTCAGATTGGGGGGTAAAATTGCTAAAATACCCCTAAGTACACAATTCAATAGAAAATGTTTAAATAGGAAAGGAAAACATTGAAAATTTAATACCTCAAGAATTGGGTTATTACACCTGGTATTTCTTTTATCATTTCAGCAAGCAACTTCGCATTGATTTGTAGGGTTGCAAAAAGGCTTGCAAGTTCACAAATTACCTTATTTCCCAAGGATCCTTCCAACACATCAAATTTCTTCCATGTTTTCTTGTGATTGCTGGAACGTACTGGTTAAGTTGAGTTAGTTTCAATTCCCTCCTCAATTCTTGTCAAACTCTTTTTGCTTAGGGCATCTGCCATGACATTGGCTTTGCTTAGGTGATAAAAATTCTCACAGTCATAATCTTTTAATAACTCAACCCGTCTTCTCTATCACATATTTAAGTCATTCTAAGTAAACAGGTAGGTAAGACTTTATGGTCGGACTTGTTTGAAGCTTCTCACCAAATAAGTAGTGTCTCCATGCCTTAAGAGCAAAGACTACCGTTGCTAATTCTAAGTCATGAGTAGGATCATTTTCCTCATGCTTCTTCAATTGTCTTGAGGCATAAGCGATAACTTGGTTTCCTTGCATGAGCACACATCCCAAACCAAGCTTGGAGGCATTGGTATACAGAGTTCGTCTGGCTTTGGAATGGTAAGAATGAGAGCTAAGACCAATCTATCTTTCAGAGTTTGGAAACTTTTCTCACATTGGTCTATGCAAGTGAACTTCTCCCCCTTCTTGATCAATTTAGTCATAGGCTCTGCGATCGTGAAGTAATCTTCCATGAATTTACGTTAATACCAGGCTAAACCCAAAAAGCTTCAAACTTATGTAACTGTCTTAGGCACTTTCTAGTTTATGATAGTATCAATTTTGCTGGGATCCACTTTGATTCCTTCGACTGACACCACGTGGCCTAGGAAAGCCACTTCGTTTAGCCAAAATTCACACTTCTTGAACTTGGCATAAAATGTCTTTTCTCTTAGCCTTTGCAACGCTTGACGCAAATACACCTTGTGTTCCTCTTCATTCCGATAGTAGATTAGAATATAGTCAATGAAAACTATGACCAAAGTATCCAACATATTGTGAAACTCCCAATTCATGAGCTCCATAAACGAGGTAGGAGCATTGATCAATTCAAAGGACATCACCAGAAACTCATAATGCCCATACCTGGTCCAAAATGCCCTCTTAAGTATGTCACTCTCTTTGATCTTCAGTTGGTGAAACCCTAATCGAAGTTCAATCTTGGAGAACACAACAACACCTTGAAGTTGGTCAAAAAGATCATCTATGCGCGACAATGGATACCGATTCTTAATGGTGAGCTAATTCAACTCTCGATAGTCTATGCATAGGCACACACTATCGTCCTTTTTTTTTTTTTTTTTTTACAAACAACACTGGTGCACCCCACAGAGAGATGCTAGATCTGATAAAACCCTTGTCCAGCGGTCCTTGTAGTTGCACCTTCAGTTCCTTGAATTTAGTAGGCGTCATCCGCTATGGAGCCTTAAATACTGGAGCTGATCTTAGTAGTAGATCGATAACAAATTCCATTGCATGGTCTGGCTGTAATCCTAGAAATTCCTTAGGAAAGACATCCGTAGGCTAGCACATGGGTTAGCCCATTGGACTAAGGAAGGTCCATTGGAACTCTCTACACAAGGAAGGGTGTAGATATCTTTTAAAATCTACTTGTACATAAGAGTTCTTTAGAGTTCTCTACTAAGGAGGTGGGAATGTTCTAGATCCCTTATTAAAATGTTCTTAATCATTAAATATGAGACATATGTATAGATCCTAACCATTCGTTGTATTCATTAATGCCTATAAATATGGCTAACCTCATTTAACTAAGGTACTCTGCACTCAAGCAACTTGTAAGAGATCTTTGCAATAAAAGTTCTTTCTTTTAAAGCTCTTTTGTGTTCTCTTCGTTCTTAGGCTTACTTAGTGCTCAGAAAGGCTTGTGAGAGATTAAGTGCTAGCATGGTTGGCTTAGTTACACTAAGCCCGTGACATTTGGGTATCAGAGCACGATTGCGAAGGGAGACGCTTGTGCAGCGTAGTCATCATGTCAAACTCAGAGGTACACGATGAGGTGGGCCACGAGCATGAATAAGGAAGGGATGTCAACCTCAACACGAGGAAGAGCAAGAGGAGTAAGGACAAGTCCCTAGACCTAGTTGGTACGATGGAGGCATGACTGGCTCATGTGGAGCTAGTTATGGGCGAGACTCAAGACAGGGTCGATGCTGTGGAGTAGAATGAAGAAGAGTTCAAAGGCCGCTTAGGGGAACTCAAGGAAGAGTTCATGGGCCGATTTGAGGAACTTGACGGGACCTTGCAAATTGTTCACAACACCACTGCACAGCTACAAGGGGAGTCCGATGGCTTCAAAGCTCAGATGTTGCAGATGATGGCTACCCTCGAGTCTCGCATGGAGGAGATGCAAGTATATTTGATATTATGCAAGAGGGCTATGGCCGGGGAGCCACTACCTCAAGGGAGGCGCCTAAGTTGTAGGTGCCAAAACCAATGTCCTATGATGGACAACTAGACGTTCGAAAAGTCGATAACTTCTTGTGGCATATAGAGAGATACTTCAAAACAATCTTGCTTGAGAATGAGCCAATGAAGGTACAGACTGCCACTCTCTACCTTAAAGACGCGACAACTCTATGGTGGGGTAGATGGCACACAAACATTAAAAGATATACGTGGTACCATAAACACTTGGGATAGCTTCAAGAGAGAGTTAAATAAGTATTTCTACCATGAGAATGTCTCATTCTTGGCATGGAGCCTCAAAAGGCTTAAACAAACGGGGTTTATTTGGGATTATGTAAAGGAATTTTCTACACTTATGCTGGATATCCTGAATATTACCGAGAATGATCTATTATTCAACTTCATGGATGGTCTCCAAGGTTGGGTCACACAAGAGTTGCAACATCTTGGTGTGCAAGATGTTGCTTCAGTCATACCAACGACGGAGTCTATATTTGAGTACACGAGAGAAGAGCCCTCAAAGTCTAAGATGGCATTCAATTGAAAAAGTAAGGGAAAGGTGGCATCTGAGGAGTCTTATCCGGAAGGAAGCCCTAACGAACCCTTGACATACATGGAGGGAAAGCCAAGGCATTATAAAAGAGATAGGTACAAGCCAAAGACTGCTTGTCTCCTTTGTGATGGACCGCACCAAACTAGAGAGTGTCTAAAGAAGAAGGCACCAATGGCTCTACTCAATGATAGAAGCAAAGATAAGGAAGCTCACATGGGGTCCCTACAACAATTAGTGGCCATCAAGAAGGCCAAGGTGACAGAGGTCAAGGCCATTACCTCACAAAAGGGGCTCATGTACGTAGAGGCATGTGTCCTCCAGCCAAAATCAGAGCCGTGCTTCTTCATACTAGACCTACTAATTCATTGTCAACTCTGAAACATCTTCATTCATTAACACATACAACGGAAGTTTTAAACTCATCCAATTAATAAGCTGGTGGCTAACGTTACTTCTTACATAAGTGAACTTAATTACTTACATTACATCAATGGTGTGGGCTTAATACAAAAAGTTACTACCCTGCTCATACTAAGGCTCGCTTCAAAAGCTATTGCACTGCACACTGCCTGCTTTCCAAGGCACGCCGTCACTTTGAATAGAATGAACGACTATAACGGATGTCAGCTCAATCTGAAGGAAGGCAAACCCACATGCGCCATGGTCAACACTAGTGCGACCCATAACTTTGTCTTAGTAGAGGAGGCAAAGAAGCTCGGATTGAAGGTGTCTATGAAAACTGGCTCAAGGCTGTCAACTCCCAGGCTCGGCCCATTAATGGTGTGGTTTTAGGGGTCAAGATGCTCATCGAAACATGGAGAGGTACCACAAACCTATCTGTGGTTCCTATGGATGATTTTCGAGTTGTACTAGGAATGGAGTTCCTACAGAGAATGAAAGTTATACTGATGCCCTTCATTAGCACGGTATGCATGATAGAGGAAGGAGCCTCCTGCATGGTCCCAACGGTGCCAGGGACCAAGGATGGCCCCAAGTTGCTAACTACAATGCAGTTGGAGAAAGGGGTCGAAAAGGAGGAAAGGCCTACAGAGGTGAGGCCTATTAAGAAGGTCCTTGATAAATCCGAGGACGTGATGTTGCCTGAGCAGCCTAAGAGGTTTCTACCTAAGGGCGTGGCAACAAACCAAAGGCCATTCGAGGTGACCACAGGACAACAACCTTTGACGCTACACACGAGATACACAGAAAGAATCTCCTTAGCACTTAAGACTACAGAGGAGTGGAAACGGAAGATGTTCATGGCCAAGTCTTACTTGACAAAGCCATGAAGAAGATAAGGAAGTGGGCTAACAAAAGAAGGTGACCAACAAACTTTACAGCATGTGACTTAGAGCTTGTGAAGCTTATTCTACATCAGTCCAAGTCTATGAGGAAAGTTCACCAAGGGTTGGGTCTACTAGCATGAAGGCCCGTTTGAGTTCCTGAAGAAGGTCAGTAAAACGTCCTACGAGGTTAACCTTCCTCCCAAATTTAAGATTCATCCAATTTTGCATGTAAGGATGTTAAAACCCTATCATAGAGACACGAAAAACCTAAGTTGTAGGATTTCGACTCAAGCACCAACGAGAGTAGCTACTCCTTACGACAGAGAGGCTAAATGCGTGATAGCTATAGAGTGACTCGAAGACAAGGCATTCCTCCTAGTAAGGAGTACCTAGTCAAATAAAAAGGACTACCAAAGAGTGAAGCAAGTTGGGAACCTGCAAAAGCACTTTGGCAATTCCAAGACACAATGCAGAAGTTCCACGAGGAGGATGCGACGAGGGCATCGCAAGTTTAGGTGGGGGAAAATGTCATGACCCACGACCCGCTACATGGATTATCCGCCTAAATGATCCATAGGCTAACACATGGGCTGGCCCATTAGACTAAGGAAGGTCCATTGGAACTTTCTACACAAGGAAGCTTGTAGAAATCTTATAGAATCTAGTTGTGCATAAGAGTTCTCTAGAGTTCTCTACTAAGGAGGTGGGAATATTCTAGACCCCTTACTAGAATGTTCTTAACTGTTAGATAGGAGACATGTGTATATATTCTAACCATTCGTTGTATTTATTGGTGCCTATCAAGTCTCGCATGTTCCTAACCTTGAGTTCCCCCAAGCGGCCTTCATTGTGGGATTAGTAAGATACGATGGCCACTATTACGATCTTCTGATCAAAACCTTTACTTTGTTGCTTAGGAGATGAGCTGGATTTGAGATGCTTATGCAAGTGGTGGTATGAGACACCATGGAAAGCTTATGTTTCTTGTTCAGTGTGGTTGACTAAGTTTATTGTACTCCTAGCTTTGATGATTAGCCTTTGGAGGAATGCAGAAAAATAGAAGCTATGTTGGTTTGACGTACAGATGACTGAAGGAAGAGGTGTTATGGTGCCTAAGTGTTTGGCTTTTATTCAAGTGGGATGGTGCATCTGGCTTGGAACCATGCAGACCTTGGAGATCAGTCATATGTGACATGGAAGACTGGGAGAAGTGGGATTGTGATGGTGATGGCTACAACCTTGTTCAAGTAGGGTGGTGCACTCTACTTGAAGTCATAATTCTATGGGAATCAGTTAAAAGTATATTGAGAATGTTCAGGGCATTTCATTGCGAAAATGATGAATGGTTGCCACAATACATGATGAAAATTGCCAGAGATGCTTGGTGTTTTTCTATGTGGTGCTCGGCATTGATGGGGACATCAACGGATTAAGTGGGGGAGGATGTCGCAACCTTAATGAATGAATATCTAGTGTTCCTCCCTTAGCACTCATGGTGCGCTACTCAACGGGGCGCTATGCTGACTGATGTTCCCTAATGAGGTTGAAGTTATGCACCTGCAGGGGCCGTTGTCTAGTGGTGGTCTTGTGACATGGTTGACACACATGTGTGGAGCTTCATGGCTTGGTTGGTTGGCCTTGGTGCTTGTGGAAGCATGCATATGTGTGGCTGTATGCTAAGGCATGGGGCTTGTGTGCTGCAAGTGTGTGGGGCTGGTGTGCTTGGTATGTGCCATCATGGGCAAGGGTGGTGCACATGATGGGCAAGTGGCATTATCATAAATATCAGTATGAATATTTAGGATGGAGAACATCTCCTTCTGGAAAAGTGCAAAAGCTTAAGAGGTATCTGTTGAGTGAGTCTGCCAGATCACCCTATAGGGTGAAGGCAAGTGGACAACTGTAAGACCTGCACGCCACGAACCCAGTCTAACCTTACATTTCGTGTCGTGACCAGTTTACATATCATGGTCGAGCCAAGTGGATCAAGTGTGTGAAGAAACCCAAGACCCAATATGAAATTTTACTCAAAAATAGTTAAAATAGGGGGTAGGGTCGCATACCCAAATAGGCAGGGTCGGACCCCCACATTAGGGAGTCAGACCCCTGAATTTTAGACCTAGGGTCAGACAATTTAGACCCGAGGGTCGACGGGATCTCCGACCCCCTCATCGACCCTCTCATTACCGACAGAAACCGTAAATAGGAAACTTTCCAAATTTCAAGGGGATTCTTTCCTAATCTCAATGGGACCTATTTTGGGAGGTTCTCCTCTATAAATAGGACGTCCCTTAGCCTCTTTCACTCCTTTTGAAACCCTAATTGAAAGAGAAGCGAAGGAGAGGAGAAGGAAAGTTGGAGAAGAAGACTAAAGAGAAGAATTCAGAGAAACCTCTGAATCTCAGCAAACCTAAGGTATAGGTATGCTTCCATTAATAATTTAAAACCTTAGAATAGTTCATGAAGAGGGTATGATCTAGGAGAAACCCAAATCATCCATCCATGGGAAGATTTCAATGAAATCCATAGAGGAAATCATGGTAGGCAAAGTAAGGAAGTAACCTGGAGTTTTAAGCCATAGAACAAGCATAGAATGGACTGTGGAAGTAAGCCATAGGACTCAAACTTGAAAGATTAGACTGTAGAATGAAAAGGTCGACTCAAACTACGTGGGGTCGCACGTAGGGTCGATTGGGAATCGACCCTACCAGACCACAGGATCGACCCCAGCTTTTGAGAAGTCCAGGGAAGCTGTGGTCGCACCTATCGATGGAACATCCGACCCTAGCATCGACCCTACACCCTGGGGTCGCAGAAAACTGCTACCCTACCTGTGACCCGTCCTGCGACCCTAGCTTAACAGCAAGCCTAAAATTTTCGGAATGAATTCTAATTAAAATCTATTGACTTGTTAGGTTTTCCTATTAATATAAAAGTGATTCTTAAAGCTTGAAAGAGGATCTACACTCAAGCAAAGGTGAGGGAACAAGACCTAAACCAATTGGCTAATAATAAACTGTTTTTATTTCTTGAGTCCAATGCCATGACTGATTTTATGCGTGTATGCTTGTAATGTGCATTTAACATGTCATCCAATATTTCTATTTTTACTGTTCATGCATATTTAAGTTCATTGTTTATAACATGATGATGATGATGATGATAGGATTAGGCATGTGAATGTTTGTGTTTGGATGGTGTACATGGTGCGGGTAGGGGATGGTATCAACCGGAACTTCAATGCCGTTTTCATTGGGATATATTGTGCCATAGTTCTACTCAAGTCATGTCCACTAAGAAAATGTTGGTATACATGATGCAGATAGGGGATGGTATCAACCGGTACTTCAATGCCATTTTCATTGGGTATATTGTGCCATAGCTCTATACAAGTCTTGTCCACTAACATCGTCGTATCGCCATTACCTTAGTAGAACTATTACGTCGTAGGGCATCAGGGGAGGTGGTCTCGGACCGTGTAGTCTTCGACTCTGCTGGGGGGCCTTAGCTCTATCTCTATGGATGTATTGAGGGATGCTGGGGTGAGGCCTTGGATACACTGTTTGCCATTAGGATTGGTTAGTTGCGAGCCCAGTTTACAAGCCCTCGTCAACAGGGGCTTACGTGTTGGTATGGTATCAACCGGTACTTCAATGCCGTTTTCATTGGGGTATATTATGCCATAGTGGGTGCATGTGGGGTTGACAGTGCCGTTTTCATTGGGCGGCTTCACACACTCGTGTATAGAGGTGAGGCGGCCTCCATACCTTTCTATAACACATTGCAAACTATAAACCAGACCACAGTTATGAATTGAATGCATGCATATGTTTGTTGCATTGTTTTGTATTCTCATTAAGCTCAAGTTGGAGAGCTGACCCTCGCACGCGTAATTCTTTTAGTTTCTGATGTTGCAGGTATTACGATTGAAGATTATGTCAACACGCCAACATATGAACATGTGGTGGCTATGATGAGCAAGCTGTGGAGGACTATTATGATTCGTTAAGCGAGCGTTTCACTGTGGATACGCTTGATTTTAAATTTTCGTATTTGGATATTGTAATATGTATTAAATTATGTTTTGGTTACTTGGAGATAAATGGAATATCAATTATTTATCATGACTAGACCTCAGTTCATTATCTGTAAGACTTCCGCTATTTACTTTATTACCTTTGATTAATGTGGAATTTGTTTTGGTTTAACAACGTGGGCATAGCTTATTCGAGATCCTGATTGAACCGTTGGTCTATTGACGGTTCATCACACCATTCTGGCTGGTGCAGAATTGGGGTGTGACAACTTGATATTAGAACTCTCAGGCCTTCCCATGGAACCTGAATACTTCCACTAGATTCCATAAACTGAGTTAGGATAAATTAAAACTTTAATACAAACACACCATAAGCACCTATGTTGGTTGAGACAGAACTTAAACAAGACAATAATGTACATATTAAAGGTGGAACCATATATATACACAAACAGAAAGGGAAAATTCAAAACTTATCCTGATAAATGAATAATATAGGGTATGATCTATAGGTCGGACAGTTATCAAAGTATACAAAGGATATAGTACAATAAGAAGAAGGAAGCATCTGTAAAGCAAAAAAGTTGGAATACCGAGTTGGTACTCACAAGATGTGAAACTCGATGTATGATAGAGGAAAAAAAAATTGGTTAGTAACGCCTAAATCTCTGTAAAGGTAAAGGGAAAGATCTCGGGCTGAATCCAACAGAGATAAGAGAACAATGACCATAGACCAAAAATGAGAGTAACTATAAAAGAAGATAAAGCTATACTCATGGGCGATGTGGAGACTCAGAGTGAGATCCACCACACGTTGATCCATTGCCCGCTGAGCATTAAGAAGATGTTGCAACTTGACCCCACCACTATCTGGATCGAGAATGGATAAGGGAAACTCATCTGAGCAGATGCTAAATAATGGTAATCATATTGGAACAAATCAAAGGAGGTGAACAACCAGGCCACTCCAGTCAATCTACCTGGACTACCGAGTGCCTTGGTTACGATTGTAATAAATTTAGCCAGACAAAATACAAGAGCAACAACAGATGAGACCAACTATGCAAGTTGCTATGTGAATCACTGTCCAAGTTGCAAATGCTACATTAACACCTCCGAGTCAGGCCATGTACAGTACTAATTGGTAGCAACACTGTACCTCCAGCACCTATTACCTATAACACAGTGCCTACCATACAGCAAGTCCCAGTAACGCACACCCCAGTGCAGAAGCTTGGTGCACAACAAGCAGTGTATCAAGGTGGTTACCCTTATCAGCCACCGATGTATGGGATAACTGCATCATGACAAAATGATCTGACCAAGGATTGAGAAATATTTTTTGAAGACGAAGCCTTAAACGTTTTCAGCAAAGGATCAAATCTATTTGTGACCATATATCTAGATAAGTCTATATAGGATGCGGTGCATTATTGATTTACTCTTATGATTATAGAGGATGCACATACCAGATTTTAATTTCTCATGTCTTGATAGGATACCTTCTTGATTTAACCTGTTAATTGGAGTTATAGACATTGTTTCTTTAGTATTAGTCCTGATTATACCAATCTGAGCTACTTTCATGATCGACAACATGAACAGAGATATGAACTGAATGAACAGTGAAATGTTTCATCATGTTGAGCGTACATCTTCTGATTATTATCTGATTTACTGATGTACGAAAACTTTCTCCAGATTTATTCTTATAGTGCCTTGACCAATGACATTATATACTCGATACCACCTATAACCTTGAGGTTAAGAGTTATAGAACCTCTATTTTCTATGTATTGGACCACCGTGCAACTTAATGACTTTTTGATGCCGGTTGGATTACCACAAATTTACTCCTGATCTTTAAACCTAAGTTCACTAGATAAAGCAAGTGTTCGTCATTATACTAAATTGAAAGAAGGAAATGAATTGCTTTTGGATAAACATTCTGATTCTTACATTTTTCGACATCCATTGATAAGATGTTTAGTGATAATGGAATTATTGGAAGAAAGATGATTGGATTCAGATTAAATGTTATATGAACCTCAGATGAAGTAATGGATAATCTATTTTGAGATTACTAATTTGATGGATATGAGCCATGTCTATAAAAGAGTGTATGAGCAAAAAGTGAAAACTATCAAGAGTAACTAGGAAAGAGCAGATAGCACTCAAGTAAAGTTAAAGATGGTTATATCGGTATGAATTTTGACAAGGAAGGAGGTTTCTAAAAGCATATCTAAGAGTGGATACAAGGACGAAATTGACAATGGTGGCATTGATAGTATTCAGATTAGTACAAGTAACACTGAGTTATGCCTAATGTCGAGTGAGATGATTAAGAAAGACCAAGACAGTTTGACAGAATTAATGAAATTTTGAGCATATACCCTAATGCTTAGACTTGGGATATGTAATGAGTAAACAATCATAAGATATTTTTCGAGGTATATGAAAGAGAGATCAGGATAGAACAGAAGTGAAAAAGGAAATATAAGCTAATGAACTTTTCAAGATATGAGATTATTAGCGATAATCTTTGAAAATCATAAGAGATGAAGGAACTAGACAAGCTCTTAAGACCGTTACACCAGATTTTCTAGTTCAAGCCCTTTTTGAACTAGATGTTGTATGGGATGAGTGTTACGAACAATGTCCAAATCATATGGATGGACAAAATTTGGATGCAACCTGAGTCGACTTGAGATGGTAGATTTTGACGTCATCTTGGGAATAGACTGGTTGTCTCAACACTCTACAAAGTTGTTGTGTGCATAGAAGAGGTTATCATTCAAGAATAAAGACGACATATAATTTAGTTTTATTGAAAGCAAGTTGCCCAAGAAGTGAAAACTGATCCTCTCTATGCTAAATGCCAAGAGATACTTTGAAGAGAAAGAAGTTGGATATATGGTATCTGTGGTATGCTATGTAAGATCCGTACTTTCAAATTTCTAAGACGAAATTTCTTTTAAGGGTGGTGGAGTTGTAAGACCCGCAAGCCACGAACCCGGCCTAACCTTATATTTTGTGTCGGGACCCGTCTACATATCATGGTCGAGCCAAGTGGACCAAGTGTATGAAGAAAAACCAAGACCCAATATGAAAATTTACTCAAAAATAGTCAAAATGAGGGTAGGGTCGCAGGTTTTAACAGGCAGGTCCGACCCCCCCATCGACCCGTGACCAGGGGTCGCAGGGGGTCTATGAATTGTCCGACCCCCCATCGACCCCCAGTAATCGGGAAAAACAGCACGAACTGAAAATTAGGAAACCTTCCTAATTTCAATTGGAACCTTTCCTAAACTCAATGTGACTTATTCTGGGAGGTTTTACTCTATAAATAGGATGTCCCTAAGCCTCTTTCACTCCTTTTACAACCTTAATTGGATTGAGAGAAAGAGAAGAGAAGGAAGAGAAGGAGAAGAGAAAGAGAATTGAAGAAGAAGACCAAGGAGGAGGAAATTCAGAGGAAACTCTGAATCTCAGCAAACCTAAGGTATGAATACATTCCCCATGATTTATTTAAGACCTTAGAATGGTTTATGAAGAGGGTATGACTTAGAAGAAACCCAAATCACCCATCCATGGTTAGGTTTGAATGGAAACCATGGAGGAGATCATTGAAACCATGTAGGTGAATAAAGAATAGTTTTAAATCATAGAACATTTGTGGAATGGATTGTAGAAGCAAGCCATAGGACCCCAAACATGAATGAATGGACGAAATTTGATATTTTCGACTCAAACCATGGGGGGTCGCACTTAGGGTCGATGGAACCTTCGACCCTAGCATCGACCCCCAACATTCGGGAAGTTCAGGAAAGGAGGGGTAGCACCTAGGGTCGATGGAACATCCGACCCTAGGCATCGACCCCTAGTTAACAGCAAGCTGTAAAAATTAAAATAAATTCTAATTAAATTCTATCAACTTTGTTAGGTCTTCTAGCAATATAATATTGATATAAAAGTGATTCTTAAGGCTCGAAAAAGGATCTACAAACAAGAAAAGGTGAGGGAACAAGACCTAAACTAATTGGTTAATAACAAACTATTTTTATTTCTTGAGTCCAATACCATGATTGATTCTATGCGTGTATGCTTGTAATGTGCGTTTAGCATGTCATCCAATATTCCTGCTATTACTGTTCATGCATATCTAATTCTGTTTATTTATAATATGATGATGATGATGATGATAGGAATAGGCATGTGAATGTTTGTGTTTGGCTGGTGTACATGGTGCGAGTAGAGATGGTATCAACCGGTACTTCGATGCCGTTCTCATCGGGGTATATTGTGCCATGGTCTATTCAAGTCATGTCCACTAAGCAAGTGTTGGTGTGCTTGATGCGAGTGGAGCATCAAGGGGAGGACGTGACATTGTGGTTCAGCCTGGTCACCGGACTCTAGCTCTATCTCTACTCAAGTCTTATCCACTAACATCGTCGTATCGTCATTACCTTAGCGGAACTAATATGTCGTAGGGCATCAGGGGGGACGTGGCATTGTGGTTCAGCCTGGTCACCAGACCCTAGCTCTATCTCTATGGATGTATTGAGGGATGCTGGGGTAAGGCCTTGGATACATTGTTTGACATTAAGGTTGGTTAGTTACGAGTCTAGTTTGCAAGCCATCGCCAACAGGGGCTTACGTGTTGGTCTGGGCAACCGGTACAGCCATGCCGTTTTCATGGGGTGTATATTGTCCATGGTGGGTGCATGTGGGGCGACAGTGCCGTTTTCATTGGGTGTTTCCACACACTCGTGTATAGAGGTGCGGCGGCCACCTATCCTTTCTATAGCACATTGCAAACTTACATACCAGACCAAAGATATGAATGAATGCATGCATATGTTTGTTGCATTGTTTTGTTTTCTCATTGAGCTCAAGTTGGAGAGCTGACCCTCGTGCGCACAATTCTTTTAGTTTCTGATGTTGCAGGTATTATGATTGAAAATTATGTCAACATGCCAACATATGAACATGTGGCGGCCATGGTGAGCAAGCTATGGAGGACGAAGATGGTTCGTTAAGCGAGCATTTCAGCGGTGGATACGTTTAGTGTTTAGTTTTCATATTTGGATATTGTAATATGTATTAAATTATGTTTTGGTTACTTGGAAATAAATGGAATATTAATTATTTATCATGATTAGACCTCAGTTCATTATCTGTAAGACTTCCGTTATTTACTTTATTACCTCTGATTAATATGAAATATGTTTTGGTTTATCGTATGTGGGATAGCCTATTCGAGATCCTGGTTGAACCGTTGGTTTATTGACGGTTCATCACACCATTCTGGTTGGTGCAGAATTGGGGTGTGACAACTTGGTATCAGAGCTCTCGTAGGCCTTACCCATTAAACCTGAATACTTCCACTGGAGTCCATGAACTGAGTTACGATAAATTAAAAGCTTTAATACAAACAAACCATAAGCACCTGTGTTGGTTGAGACAGAAATTAAACAAGACGATAATATACATATAAAAGGTGGAACCATATATATACACTCAAACAGAAAGAGAAGACAAAAAATTATCCTAATAAATAAATAATATAGGGTATTACCTATAAGTTGGGTAGTTATCCAAGTATACAAGGATATAGTACAGTAGCAAGAAGGGAGCTTCTGTAAAGCAGAAAACTGAATACCGAGTTGGTACTCACAAGATGTGAAACTCGATGTATGACAATGGAAGGAAAAAATGGCTAGTAATGCCTAATTCCCAACAAAAGTAAAGGGAAAGATCTTGGGCCGAATCCAACAGAGATAGGAGAATAACGGCCCTACATTAAGAATAAGAGTAACTACAAGAAGATAAAGCTATACCTTTGGGTGACATGGAGACTCAGAGTGAAATCCACTACACGCTGATCCATTTCCCGCTGAGCATTAAGATGAGGTTACAACTTGACCCCACCACTATCTGGGTCGAGAACGAGTAATGAAAAATTCGTCTGAGTTGATAATCAGATTAGAGCGAATCAAAGGAGGTGAACAACTAGACCACTCCAGCCAACCACCTGGACTATTACGTACCTTGGTTATGGTTGTCATAAACTTGACCCAATAAAATACAAGAGCAACAACAGAGGAGACCGATTATGCAAGTTGCTATGTAAATCACTACCCAAGTTGCTGATGCTACATCAACACCTCCGGGTCAAACCAAGTACGGTACCAATTGGTAGCATCACTGTACCCCAACACCTGTTTGCTATAACACAGTTCCTACCACACAGCAAGTCCCAGTAATGCACACCCCAGTGCAGAAGTTTGGTGCACAACAAGCAGTGTATCAAGGTGGTAAATTTTATCAGCCACCGATGTATGGGATAGTTGCATTATGACAGAATGATCCGACAAGGATTGAAGAATGTCTTCTGAAGATGATACCTCGGACATTTTCAGCAAATGATCAAATCTATTATGGCCATATAAGTAGATAGGTTTATATAGGATGCGGTGCATTATTGATTTACTCTTATGATTATAGAGGATGCACATACCAGATTTTAATTTCTCGGGCGTTGACAGGATACCTTCTTGATTTAACCTGTCAATTGGAGTTATAGATATTGTTTCTTTAGTATTAGTCCTGATTATACCAAACTGAGCCACTCTCATGATCGACAACATGAACAGAGATATGAACTGAATGAACAGTTAAATGTTTAATCATGTTGAGCCTACATTTACTGATTTATACCTGATTTATTGATGTACAAAATTTTTCTCCAGATTATACCTGATTTACTGATGTATGAAATCTCTCTCCAGATTTACTCCTGTAGTGCCTTGACCAATGACATTATATATTCAATAGAACCTTTAACCATGAGGTCAAGAACTGTAAAACCTCTATTTCCATGTATTTGGACCATCGTGTAACCTAACGACCTTTGGATGCCGGTTGGATTACCATAGATTTACTCCTGATTCTTAAAACCTAGGTTCACTAGATAAAGCAAGTGTTCATCGTCATACTAAATTCGAAAGAAGGAAAGGAATGTTTTATGGATAACCATTCTGACATCCATTAAAAAGATGTTTAGTGATAATGGAATGATTGGAAGGAAGAT
>CM053269.1:90814270-91096239 GCA_028583415.1 Protea cynaroides
TGTATGAAATCTCTCTCCGGATTTACTCCTGTAGTGCCTTGACCAATGACATTATATATTCAATAGAACCTTTAACCATGAGGTCAAGAACTGTAAAACCTCTATTTCCATGTATTTGGACCATCGTGTAACCTAACGACCTTTGGATGCCGGTTGGATTACCATAGATTTACTCCTGATTCTTAAAACCTAGGTTCACTAGATAAAGCAAGTGTTCATCGTCATACTAAATTCGAAAGAAGGAAAGGAATGTTTTATGGATAACCATTCTGACATCCATTAAAAAGATGTTTAGTGATAATGGAATGATTGGAAGGAAGATGATTAAATTCAGATTAGATTTTATAGCCAAGAGACCTCCGATGAAGTAATGGAGAATCTATTTTGAGATTTCTAAACGGGTGGATATGAATCATGTCTATAAAAGAGTGCATGCGACAAAAGTGAGAACTATCAAGGGTAGCCAGTAAAAAAAAAAATAGATAGCACTCTAGTAGAGTTAAAGCTGGCTATATCAGTATGAAATTTTGACAAGGTAGAAGATTCCTAAAGGCAAATCTAAAAGTGGACACAAGGATAAAGTCAAAAAAAAAAAAAAATCATGGCATTAATAGTAATCAATTTAATACAATGAAAATTGAGTTATGCCCAATGTCGAGTGATATGATTAAGTAAAGACCAAAAGAGTTTGGCTGAATTAATGAATTTATAAGCATATATCCTAATGCTTAGAAGTAGACTTGGGATATGAAGTGACAATCACAAGATATTTTTCGAGGTATATGAAAGAAAGATCAGGGTAGAACAGCAATGATAAAGGAAATATATGCTAATGAGTTTTTTAAGATATGAGATTTTGACGATAGTCTTTGAAAAACTAAGAGATGAAGGAACTAGACAAGCCCTTAAGACCGTTACACCAGATTTCTCTAGTTTAAGCCCTTTTGGGACTAAATGTTGTTTTAGATGAGTGATATGAACAATGATTGAATCATATTAATGGATAGATGAAATTTGGATGCAACCTAATTAGACTTGAGATGGCAGACTTTAACGTCATCTTGGGGATAGACTAGTTGTCTCAACACTCTATAAAGTTGTTATGTGCATAGAAGAGGTTATCATTCAAGAATAAAGATGACATATAATTTAGTATTATTGGAAGTATGTTGCCTAGGAAGTGAAAACTGATCCTCTCTATGCTAAAGGCGAAGAGATGCTTTGAAGAGAAAGAAGTTGGATATCTGGTATTTGTGGTATACACTACCGAAGAAGCACCACAAACAGAAGGTATTGATGTGATGCATAAATTCCTGATGTGTTCCAGGAGACTTACCTGGGTTACCATCTAATCATGTGATCGAGTTCGTCATCGACTTGTTACCAAGGACGATACTTGTGTCAAAGGCACATGTAGAGTAGCTCCTATGGAGTTGAAGAAACTGAGACTCAACTACAAGAGTTATTAGACTAAGGTCCTAATCGGCTAAGTATTGCATCACGGGGAGCGCCAATGCAATTCATGAAGAAGAAGGATGGTAGTGTCCGATTATGTATAGACTACCGAGAATCCAACAAGCTCACGATCAAGAATCGATAACTACCACCGCAGATCGATGACTTGTTTAAATAGTTGCGATGAGCAAAGGTATTTTATAAGATTGATTTTCAGTTAAGATATCATTAGCTGAAGAATTTAGACAGCGATATTCCGAAGATAGTTTTTTTAGAACCAGGATTGGCCAATTATGAGTTCTCGATTATGACGTTTGGATTAACCAATGCCCTTACATCTTTTATGGAACGGATGAACTGGGTGTTTCATGACATGTTGGACACGTCGGTCATAGTTTTCATAGATAATATTTTGGTTTATTCCAAGAATGAAACAACTCATACAACAGATCTTAGAACAACTTCACAACAATTGAGAAATGTACACCTAAAGAATATTGCGAAGATCAGAAGTTTCTTGGGTTTAGCTGGTTATTACAGACGATTTGTAGAGGACCACTCTAAGATCACAAAACCTCTTACCAAGCTAACCAGGAAAGGAGAGGAGTTTAATTGAACTGACAAGTGTGAAGAATGTTTCCAAACTCTAAAAACAAGGTTGATATCAGCTTCCATCATGATCGTTCTGGTACTAGGGAAACCTTTTACCCTATACATTGAAACTTACGGATTGGATCTAGGATGCTGGTTGATGCAAGGTAAATAAGTGATTGCATATGCTTCAAGAAAACTGAAGGAGCATGAGAAGAGTTACCCTACTCATGACTTGGAAATACCGGTGATGAGTTGTGCAATCAAGACTTGGAGACATTACCTATATAGAGAAGAATATCAAATTAAATCAGATTACAAGAGTTTTATTTATCTCTTCATTAGAAAGAGTTGAACATAAAGATAAGAAAATGGCTGGAATTGCTCAAGGATTAAGCCTGTGATATACAGTGTCATCTGAGCAAGGCTAAGGTAGTAGCTAAGGCCTTAAGCAAAAAGGGAATTATGAAGTCCGAGGAAGGAACCAGTATAGATGCTGTCTTATGTTTCACAGCAACAAATTCAGATTGAAAGGAGAGTAACATATAATAGAAACTCGTGATGATGCAATTGAGCGAGAATTTATGGATGAACTTATGGAGCAATAGTTCGTCGACTGTGCTTGTGGCATTAAAGATCATCTCTGAATTGATGGATGAAGTAAAAGTAGCAATTTTGTTAGATCTGTATATAAGAACGGTGTAAGCAGATTTTGAGAAAGGAAAATCAAACCCTGACTTACTCCGAATGCGAAAAAGGTCCTATGATACAAAGGATGATTATGTATACTTGAAGTGAAAAATGCTGATTATAAGATATAAGATAATGTTAAAAGCCCATTCTATTCCGTATTGGATACATTGTAGAAGTATAATATATACCAAAACATAAAGAGATTATTTTGGTAGAAGGGAATGGAAGTAGTTGTGGCTAGATGCATGTTTCAGTGTCTGAATTATCAGCAAGTAAAGGCTGAAAGACAAAGACCAACATGGCTTACCATAACCACTATCGGAGCCAATCTGGAAGTGGAACTGCAGTACAATGAACTATGTCAATGATTTGCCACTGACTTCCCAGATCGATTGATATGGTTTGGGTGATTGTTGATCGCCTTATGAAGATAGCTCATTCCATTGCTATACGACCTCGGTATGCTTTGGAGTGACTAACTAAGCTATATGTGGATTGAATTTGCTACCAAACTACTATGTAGATGTCACCTATAAAGCATGGTACGGTAGAAATGTCAAATTCTTTTGTTTTGGAATAAAGTTGGTGAATACGGAATAGTAAGACCTGAGTCTGTTGAAGAAACCTGTCGAGTAGTAGACAAGATCAAAGAAAAGGGCCAAGATAGCTCAAGTTTCTCAGAAGAGACACCAAGACTTTGAGTTCGCCATAAGTGATAAAGTGTTCTTGAAGATATCACTTATGCATGGATTAAAAACAATTCAATGAGAAGGTAAGTTGTATCTGATATATGTTTTGGACCTCATAAAATTTAGAGAGATGTAGAAAAGTTGTATATCAACTAGCATTACCACTGTCCATGTCTAGTGTGCACGACGTATTTCACGTCTCTATTGAAGAAGTACATTGGAGATCCATATCAAAGGTATTGACCACGGATCCACTGGATTAGATAGAAGATTTAACCATTGAAGTGGTACCAGCCTAGTTTACTGGTTTAAAGGTATAATATCTCCAAAGCTAAGATAATTATTATATGAAGGTAACCTAGCGAAGACAAGGCGTGGAGAAGATTCCATGGGAGGAAGAAGACGCAATGCGAAAATAGAATTCCCACCTAATGACTCCAAAGTAAATTTAAATTTTGAGGACAAAATTTATTTTAAAGAGGGGGGAGTTGTAAGATCCGTACGTTCAAATTTCGAAGACAAAATTTCTTTTAAGGGTGGTGGAGTTGTAAGACCCGCATGCCACGAATCCGGTCTAACCTTACATTTCGTGTCGTGACCAGTCTACATATCATGGTCGAGCCAAGTGGACCAAGTGTGTGAAGAAACCCAAGACCCAATATGAAATTTTACTCAAAAATAGTTAAAATAGGGGGTAGGGTCGCATACCCAAATAGGCAGGGTCGGACCCCCCTCATTAGGGAGTCAGACCCCTGAATTTTAGACCTAGGGTCAGACAATTTAGACCCAAGGGTCGACGAGATCTCCGACCCCCTCATCGACCCCTTCATTACCGACAGAAACCGTAAATAGGAAACTTTCCAAATTTCAAGGGGATTCTTTCATAATCTCAATGTGACTTATTTTGGGAGGTTCTCCTCTATAAATAGGACGTCCCTTAGCCTCTTTCACTCCTTTTGAAACCCTAATTGAAAGAGAAGAGAAGGAGAAGAGAAGGAAAGTTGGAGAAGAAGACTAAAGAGAAGAATTCAGAGAAACCTCTGAATCTCAGCAAACCTAAGGTATGGGTATGTTTCCATTAATAATTTAAGACCTTAGAATAGTTCATGAAGAGGGTACGATCTAGGAGAAACCCAAATCATCCATCCATGGGAAGATTTCAATGAAATCCATGGAGAAAATCATGGTAGGCAAAGTAAGGAAGTAACCTGAAGTTTTAAGCCATAGAACAAGCATAGAATGGACTGTGGAAGTAAGCCATATGACCCAAACTTGAAAGATTAGACTGTAGAATGAAAATTTCGACTCAAACTACATGGGGTCGCATGTAAGGTCGATTGGGAATCGACCCTACCAGACCACAGGATCGACCCCTAGCTTTTGGGAAGTCCAGGGTAGCTGTAGTCGCACCTAGGGTCGATGGAACATCCGACCCTAGCATCGACCCTACACCCTGGGGTCGTAGAAAACTACTACCCTACCTGTGACCCGTCCTGCGACCTTAGCTTAACAGCAAGCCTAAAATTGTTGGAATGAATTCTAACTAGAATCTATCGACTTGTTAAATTTTTCTATTGATATAAAAGTGATTCTTAAAGCTTGAAAGAGGATCTACACTCAAGCAAAGGTGAGGAAACAAGACCTAAACTAATTGACTAATAATAAACTGTTTTTATTTCTTGAGTCCAATGCCATGACTGATTCTATGCGTGTATGCTTGTAATGTGCATTCAACATGTCATCCAATATTTCTATTATTACTGTTCATGCATATTTAATTTCATTGTTTATAACATGATGATGATGATGATGATAGGATTAGGCATGTGAATGTTTGTGTTTGGCTAGTGTACATGGTGCGGGTAGGGGATGGTATCAACCGGTACTTCAATGCCGTTTTCATTGGGGTATATTGTGCCATAGTTCTACTCAAGTCATGTCCACTAAGCAAATGTTGGTGTACATGATGCGGATAGGGGATGGTATCAATCGGTACTTCAATGCCGTTTTCATTGGGTATATTGTGCCATAGCTCTATACAAGTCTTGTCCACTAACATCGTCATATCGCAATTACCTTAGCAGAACTATTACGTCGTAGGGCATCAGGGGAGGTGGTATCGAACCGTGTAGTCTTTAACTCTGCCGGGGGGCCTTAGCTCTATCTCTATGGACGTATTGAGGGATGCTGGGGTGAGGCCTTGGATACACTGTTTGCCATTAGGATTGGTTAGTTGCGAGCCCAGTTTGCAAGCCCTTGCCAACAGGGGCTTACGTGTTGGTATGGTATCAATCGGTACTTCAATGCCATTTTCATTGGGGTATATTGTGCCATAGTGGGTGCATGTGGGGTCGATAGTGCCGTTTTCATTGGGCGGCTTCACACACTCGTGTATAGAGGTGAGGCAGCCTCCAAACCTTTCTATAGCACATTGCAAACTATAAACCAGACCACAGTTATGAATTGAATGCATGCATATGTTTGTTGTATTGTTTTGTTTTCTCATTGAGCTCAAGTTGGAGAGCTGACCCTCGCGCATGCAATTCTTTTAGTTTCTGATGTTGCAGGTATTACGATTGAAGATTATGTCAACACGCCAACATATGAACATGTGGCGGCTATGATGAGCAAGCTATGGAGGACTATTATGATTTGTTAAGTGAGAGTTTCACTTTGGATACGCTTGATTTTAAATTTTTGTATTTGGATATTGTAATATGTATTAAATTATGTTTTGGTTACTTGGAGATAAATGGAATATCAATTATTTATCATGACTAGACCTCAGTTCATTATCTGTAAGACTTCCGCTATTTACTTTATTACTTTTGATTAATGTGGAATGTGTTTTGATTTAACAACGTGGGCATAGCCTATTCGAGATCCTGGTTGAACCGTTGGTCTATTGACGGTTCATCACACCATTTTGACTTGTGCAGAATTGGTGTGTGACAACAACCTTATCCACATGGATGCCATTTGGAAGTTTTAGTCCACATAAACATCAACTCAATGGGAACTAAAAGAGCGGCCCATTAGTCATTTTCTGGGCCCAACCGTCTCCCCTTGGGCCTATATGGCCCATCTGATCTCCTCCAAGGATTAAAGGGCAAAATAGTCATCTCCACAACGTCAGGGCCAATTCGGTCTTCTCTGCCAGAGTCAAGGATAAAAGTGAGTTTAAAACGAAGCACTATTCATTATAAATTGCCCCTGAATCCTAAGATTTTAGGGACACTGCATTTAATACTCATTCTCCAAGGGATTATCGCTCTGGCACCTGGGACTGAGAATCCTCACTTACCCCATAAATATTTAAGTGGGACCGGATACTGAGCCCATTACTGTTCACAGATTCCTAACTTTTGCATGGGAGTGGACCCAGGGTCATAAGCCCTCCTCCCTTTACCTTGTGTTTTGCTTTGCAGGTTCGATCAGCTTTGTGGACCGCGGAGACGGATTTTGGATGAAATAGTTTGGTTCCTACCGTGGGGCCTCGATTGATTCAAAGTTTGAAGACAAATGTTAAAAGAAATTCATAGGACATGAGTCCTTGGAGAATAAGAAGCCATATAGTCAACCTAAATCCACCAGTGATTAAGCCTCCAGCCATAAACCTTTAAGAAACAAGTAGAGCGAACCCTCAATCGACAAGGGAGAAAAGAAAAAGAGCCGCAGATCCAACCCCAACGTCGGAAGCATATGTCACCTACGAACAGTTCAACGCAGTGGTATAACTAGAGATCATGACCAGAGCCCTACAGGGAATCCAGGCCCCTGCCACGGGAGCTACTTCTCAGCCTCCTGTAGGGGTTATTCCTCCCTTCAATCCCAATGTACGGGTTGACCTTCATCCAGAGCCCCCTCGCCAAAACCAACAAAGACAATCGAGAAATAGGGGTGGCGAGGGTAGGGCAGATAGGGCGACTGCCTCACAAGAAGGGAGCGGTACCAACTCTACTTCGCAACATGGCAGGATACCCATAAGAGAACGACTTAGACCATTACCGAGAGTTGAGATCAGACAGAATGAGGAAATTTTGGAAGAGCCCTTTATGCCACAGCATGTGCCCCTACTAGAGGTTGTCATCGGTGCAAATGACAGAGGAAAGGCACCCAGGCACCCGAAAGTAGCGGCAAGGATTGAGGATCAGTTAATGCTTATACAATAGAGGGTCAAGACCATGGAGAAAGTAGGCACTACTCTTGATGAAGAAAGAGACTATTCAACGGACAACCCCCTCACCAATATCCTTATGAGGGTTTCCTTGCCAAAACACTTCACCATGCCACCAATAGACTTCTATGACGGATCTACCGACCCAGTTGAACACTTAAACAATTTCATGGGAGTGATGGTTCTCCACGCAAATCCTGATGCAATTATGTGCAGGGCCTTTCCCCTCACTTTAAAAGGCGCGACACGGATGTGGTTCAACAACTTGCCCCCTAGGTCATTCGACTCCTTCAAAACAATGATCAAGCTATTCCTGTTGCATTTCCAAGGAAGCAGGGTACAACGGAAGACCACCGCACACCTCATGAACATGAAGCAAATGCCCGAAGAATCTCTGCATGCATTTCTCTCCAGATTTAACCTAGAGGTACTCCAAGTCAAGGAAATCAAAGATTCAGTTCATTACTGTAAGATCTGTATCATACTAACCCAGTCTTACTACCTTGTATCAGGTCTTCCTATCATGGTCGGACCAAACAGACCAAGTGCGTGAAGAAACCACAAGGCTAGGTATGTAATTTGAACCATAAATCATCTAATTGAGATGTGTGGTCGCATACCTAAACAGATGTGGTCAACTACACCTCAATATAATGAGACCACAAGAGTCTGGGATGTGTGGTCAGAGATTTGGGACATGTGGTCGATGGATCCTACGACCCCATGTGCGACCACACGATGGTATAATTGACTCTAAAATTAAGAAACTTTCCTAATCTGAAGGGGGTTCTTTCCTAATCAAAGTAGGACTCTATATGGAGAATTTTCCTCTATATATAGGACATCCCTTAGCCTCTTTCATTATTTTTGAACTTAAACTGAAAGAGAGAGAAAGAGAGGAGGAGGAAGAAAAGGAGAATTGAAGAGGAAGACTAAGAGGAGGAATTTCAGAGAGAGCTCTGATTCTTCAGCAAGTTTAAGGTATGAAAATATCTCCTACATTAGTTGAATGCCTAGAATAGATCATGGAGGAAGTATTGATTCAAAGTAGGATCTCAACCATGAGACCCATAGACGAAAACTCAATAGAAATCCATGAAGAGTAGGTTGGAGTAGATGATTGTGAAAAAATATGAAATTAAGGCCATAGATCAATCATAGGAAGGACCCTAATGATAGTTCAAGGAATCAAATCATAAAGGGATTAGACTGAGAAGGAAAGTCGACCAAACACTCATGTGGTCGCAGCTATGGTCGACTACATGAGGCACATGTATCGACCACACGCCCTCAGAAAGTTTCCAGGGAGGGTGTGGTTGCCTGTGTGCGACCACACGTATCGACCACACCCTGTGGTCGCAGAAATTGAGACCACAGGTGCAGCCACACCTGCGACCACTCAGTTTCTGGAGGTCTGATTGATTCTAGATGAAACATTTAAACACTGTAATTAATGAATATGAACTCTAACTTAGAATCCATAAATTTATTAGGTTTCCAAGTGGTCCAAAAGTGATTTACAAAGCTTGGAAGAGAAACAACCATCGATCAAAGGTGAGGGAACAAGACCTAAACTAAATGGATAATAATAAACTGTTTACTTTATTGAGTCCAATGCCATGATTGATTCTATGCTTGTATGCTTGTAATGTGCATCTCACATGTCATCCAATATTCCTGCTATTATTGTTCATGCATATTTAGTTCTATTTATTTATAACATGATGATGATGATGATGCTAGGAATAGGCATGTGAATGTATGTGTGTGGTTGATGTGTTAGATGCGAGTGGAGCATCAGGGGGAGGACGTGGCATGGTGGTCTTTGACCTCGTCATCAAACTCTAGCTCTATCTCTACTCAAGCCTTGCCCACTAACATCGTCGTATTACCGTTACCTTAGCAGAACTATTACGTCGTAGGGCATCAGGGGAGGTGGTCTCGGACCGTGTGGTCTCTGACTCTGTCGGGGGGCCTTAGCTTTATCTTTATGGACGTATTGAGGGATGCTGGGGTGAGGCCTTGGATACACTATTTGGCATTAGGATTGGTTAGTTGCGAGCCCAGTTTACAAGCCCTCGCCAATAGGGGCTTACGTGTTGGTATGGGTAGGGCATCAGGGGAAGTGTTGGTGGTGTTTGATCCAGACACTTTAGCTCTATCTCTATTCCACGGTGAGTGCATATGGGATGACAATGGTGTTTGATCCATTGGGCGGATTCACACACTCGTGTATAGAGGTGCGACGGCTACCAAACCTTTCTATAGAACATTGCAAACTTAAAAACCAGACCAAAGATATGAACTGAATCCATGCGTATGTTTGTTGCATTGTTTTGTTTGCCCACTGAGCCGTGATGTGTGCTCACCCTTTTGATGTCGAATATTTTTAGGATGCAGGTCCTACTGTTAAAGAATATATGTCACACCCCAACTCTGGTCTAACCAGAATGGTGTGATGAACCTCCAATAAACCAACGGTTCACCTAGGATCTCGTATAGGTCGTACCCATCATATCAAACCAAACACACATTCCACATTAATAATCAGAGGTAATAAACAAATAAGTGAAAGTCTTACAGATAATGAACTGAGAGTCTAACAGTGATAAATAAGTATTTAATCCAATTATCTAGAAACCACAAGACATAAAAATAAATAATCAATTACATATCCGATGTTCAATTTATAACTAAACTTAAGCAAAAACACAATGGTTGCACTCGCATGATGAATCATGTGCATCTTCTTTAGCTTCTACATCCATCGCTGCAACGTGTCCATACGTCAGCGCATTCATATATTCTTCAATGGTAGGACCTGCATCATCAACTAAAAATATTCGACGTCGAAAGGGTGAGCACACATCATGGCTCAGTGAACAAACAAAACAATGCAACAAACATATGCATGCATTTAATTCATATCTTTGGTCTGGTTTTAAAGTTTGCAATGTGCTATTGAAAGGTTTGGTGGCCGCCGCACCTCTATACACGAGTGTGTGAATCCGTCCAATGGATCAAACACCATTACTTCCCACATGCACCCATCATGGAATAGAGATAGAGTTAAAGTGTCCGGATCAAACACCGCCAGTACTTCCCCTGATGCCCTACCCATACCAACACGTAAGCCCCTATTGGCGAGGGCTTGCAAACTGGGCTCGCAACTAACCAATCCTAATGCCAAACAGTGTATTCAAGGCCTCACCCCAGCATCCCTCAATACGTCCATAGAGATAGAGCTAAGGCCCCCCGACAGAGTCAGAGACTTCCCGAGGGCATGTGATCGATCATGTGGTCTTGTAGATCCATTCTAAGATTGTTCTATGACTCATAACTATGATTCTTACACACTTTCCATTGCCTATGATGATTACTTCCATGGATTCCTTTGGAACTCATCCATGGATGGATGATTTAGGTTTCTCTTAATCCTAACTTCTTCATAATCTATTCTAGGCTCTTAATTTATGAAGGGAATTAGGTTCATACTTGAGGTTGGCTGAGATTCAGAGGTTTCTCTGAGCTTCCTCCTCTTCCTTAGTCTTCTTATTCAAGTTTTCTTCTCTTATTCTCTTCCTTCTCTTTCTCTTGCTCTCACTTTCAATTAGGGTTTTAAAGGAGTGAAAGAGGCTTAGAGACGTCCTATTTATAGAGGAAAAGCCTCCATAATAACCCCCAATGAGTTTAGGAAAGATCCCCTTGGAATTAGAAAAGTTTTCTAATTTTTGGTTTGTGCTGTTTTCGTAGGGTCGGACGTAGGGTCGCAGGATCCGTCGACCCTACACCTTCTTAGTCATGTGACCCTACGACTAAAAAGTCATGGGTTGGACTTCTATTGAGGTGGGGTTGACCCTACCTGTTTAGGCATGCGACCCTACCCTCACATTTACTATTTTTGGGTTAGACTCATACCTGGTCTTGTGATTTTCTTCACGCACTTGGTCCACTTGGCTCGACCATGATAGGTAGACCTGGTACAAGGTGGTAAGACCGGTTAGTTCGATACGGGTCTTACAACTATTTGTCACACCCTAATTTCACACTATTCAGAATGGTGTGATGAACCGCTAATAAACCAACGGTTCAACCAGGATCTCAAATAGGCTGTGTCCGTGTATCCATTTGCTTAAACCATACACATCCACAACCATAATCAGAGTAAATAAACAATAGCGAAAGTCTTATATATTAAATGAACTGAGAGTCTAAAGATGATAACATAAATTAAGTATTCAATTATCTCCAAAAAGATACTAAGAAATAAAAAAGAATATGTAATCAATTACATCGTTTGTATAAATTCAATAAGATCTATTCGAAAACACAAGTTGCACTCGCATGACGAATCATGCGACTCCATCATAACTTCAGCGTCCATTACCGCCGCATGTCCATACATTGGAGCATTTATATATTCTTCTACTGTGGTACCTGCATCATCAACTAAAAATATTCGACGTCGAATGGGTGAGCACACATCACGGATCAGTGAGCAAACAAAACAATGCAACAAACATATGCATGCATTCAATTCATATCTTTGGTCTGGTTCATAAGTTTGCAATGTGCTATAGAAAGGTTCGGTGGTCGTCTCGCCTCTATACACAGGGTGTGTAAGTCCACCCAACGGATCAAACACCCTTGTCATTCACATCCACCCCACCATGGAATAGAGATAGAGCTAAAGTGCTCAGGACCACACCGCATCACACTTCCCCTGATGCTCTACCCAAACCAACACGTAAGCCCCTATTGGCGAGGGCTTGCATACTGGGCTCGCAACTAACCAATCCTAATGTCAAACAGTATATCCAAGGCCTCACCCCAGCATCCCTCAATGCATCCATAGAGATAGAGCTAAGGCCCCCCGGCAGAGTCAGAGACTACACAGTCCGAGACCACCTCCCTTGATGCCCTACAACGTAATAGTTCTACTAAGGTAATGGCGATACAACGATGTCAGTGGACAAGACTTGAGTAGAGATAGAGCTAAAGTGCTTAGGACCGCACCGCATCACACTTTCCCTGATACCCTACTCGCATCAAGTACACTAACCACACACAAACATTCACTTGCCTATTCCTAGCAGCATCATCATCATCATATTATAATAAACAAAATTAAATATGCATGAACAATAATAACATGAATAGTGGATGACATGTGATATGCACATTACAATCATACAAGCATAGAATCATTCATAGTATTGGACTCAATAAATGAAAATAGTTTATTATTAACCAATTAGTTTAGGTCTTGTTCCCTCACCTTTGATTGAACGTAGATCCTCGTTCAAGCTTTATGAATCACTTTTAAATCACTAGAAAGGCCTAATAAGTCGATAGATTTTAATTAGAATTAATTCCAACAAATTTAGACTAGCTGAAATCGTAGGGTCGCAAGTAGGGTAGCACCTAGGGTAGCAGTTTTCTGCAACCCTAGGGTGTAGGGTCAGACGTGGGGTCGGATACCATTCAACCCTACGTGCGACCACACCCTCCCTAGGACTTCCCGAGGGCATGTGATCGATCATGTGGTCTTGTAGATCCATTCTAAGATTGTTCTATGTCTCATAACTATGATTTTTACACACTTTTCATTGCCTATGATGATTACTTCCATGGATTCCTTTGGAACTCGTCCATGGATGGATGATTTAGGTTTCTCTTAATCCTAACTTCTTCATAATCTATTCTAGGCTCTTAATTTATGAAGGGAATTAGGTTCATACTTGAGGTTGGCTGAGATTCAGAGGTTTCTCTGAGCTTCCTCCTCTTCCTTAGTCTTCTTCTTCAAGTTTCCTTTTCTTATTCTCTTCCTTCTCTTTCTCTTGCTCTCACTTTCAATTAGGGTTTTAAAGGAGTGAAAGAGGCTTAGAGACGTCCTATTTATAGAGGAAAATCCTCCATAATAACCCCAATGAGTTTAGGAAAGATCCCCTTGGAATTAGAAAAGTTTCCTAATTTTCGGTTCGTGCTGTTTTCGTAGGGTCAGACGTAGGGTCGCAGGATCCGTCGACCCTACACCTTCTTAGTCATGCGACCCTACGACTAAAAAGTCATGGGTTGGTCTTCTGTTGAGGTGGGGTCGACCCTACCTGTTTAGGCATGCGACCCTACTCTTACATTTACTGTTTTTGGGTTAGACTCATATCTGGTCTTGTGATTTTCTTCACACACTTGGTCCACTTGGCTCGACCATGATAGGTAGACCTGGTACAAGGTGGTAAAACCGGTTAGTTCGATACGGGTCTTACAAGCAACAAACTACAAAGCATTACAACAAGCGGGTCAAGGAGCGCAACTTTCAAGTAGGAGACCTTGCTCTACGGAGCACAATGGCATCTGATCCAACTAATAAGAGTAAATTGGCCCCCAATTACAAGGGACCCTACAGGGTTACTTCCTTATTCCATAATGGTAGTTATCACCTAGAAGATATGGATGGAATGGCACTACCCTGTGCACAGAATGCCCAGCATCTGCGCAGATTCTACCAGTGATCTCTCACACCTCTTTTCTTTTTGGATATATTTTCATATATATTAGAATTCTTTGTCAGTTAACTTTTCTACACAATCAAGTTTAATGAAAGTAGATGGCTTCACTCACGCCCACCAGACTTCGACAATAATTGACACCCAGTCGGCCAAAGAGCTCACCAATTACCGAGCACATTTGGCCGAGGAGGATAAATTAGACTTCATCCATAATCGAAACCCAGTCGACCAAAAGAGCTCGCCAATTATCAGGCACATTTGGCCGAGGAGGGTAGATCGAACTTCGACAATAATTGAGACCTAGTCAGTCAAAGAGCTTGCCAATTATCGTGCACATTTGGCCGAGGAGGGTAAATCGAATTTCATCCATAATTATAACCCAGTCGGCCAAAAGAGCTTGCCAATTACCGAGCACATTTGGCTGATGACGGTAGATCGGACTTCATCCATGAATAAAACCCAATCGTCCAATAAAGCTCACCAATTACCGAGCACATTTGGTCGAGGAGGGTAGATCAAGCTTCATCCATAATTGTAACCCAGTCGGTCAAAATATCTTGCCAATTACCGGACACATTTGGCCGAGGAAGATAGATTAGACTTCATCCATGATTGACATTCATCGGCCAAAAGAGCCAGCCAAATATTGAGCATATTTGGCCGAGGAGGGTAGATCAGACTTCATTCATAATTGAAACCCAGTCGGCCAAAATAGCTAGGCAATTACCAAGCATGTTTGGCCGAGGTGGGTAGATCGGATAGATGCACAAAAAGACATTGCTACAACACTTAAAAAAATTTCAAAATTCCTAAAGCTGGAAGACAAGATACAAAAAATCTTCACCCCTAAGGCCTAACAAAAAGAAATACAAGGGCAAAAATATTCCTTACAAAATTACAAGTCAAAAGAAAGATAAAGTAACAAGTCTTTTGAGGATAAACAAAAAGAGATCAAGAGGCTGGGGTCAATCATGGCAGCATCCATTTGGGCCTGATCCATACTTAACATTATCTCAGTTAGAGGAGACAAGGGGTGAGGCACCGGCTGAGAGGTTATATCATCAATCGCAGACATAATTTGACGATGAGAATCATCATCCATGCCTACCATCTCCTCTAGGGCAGGATCATGCTCAATTACAACCTCGTCCCCACCTTCATCCTCTTCCTCCTCCCCCTCCTCGATTATTGTGGCCTCTTCGACTAGAAGCTCCTTAACTTGATTGCATTCAGAGAAGTCGTACTTAGGAGTGCATTCAAGAACAAAGTCCCTCATCGATTTCACGACTGAGTAGCACATCGGAGCAACCTCGGCAAAGATATCATTCTTAAATGCCTCTGAGGCCTTATACAGTTTCAAGGCATGTTGAGAAATCCCTTTAAGATCCCTCTTAAAGCGATCAATCACACCATAGGCCAAGGCAAACTTCGCCTTTGCAAGAGCTTAGAGCTTCTGATTCCTCTCCTTTAAAGAAGTGACCTCCCCCTCTAGCTCTGCCTGTCTGTCACATCCCAATTCCGTACTATTCAGAATGGTGTGATGAACCGCTAATAAACCAACGGTTCAACCAGGATCTCGAATAGGCTGTGTCCATTTGCTTAAATCATACACATCCACAACCAAAAATCAGAATAAATACACGATAGTGGAAGTCTTAATATTAAATGAACTGAGAGTCTAGCTGTGATAAAGTAAATAAATTATCCAATTATCTCCCAAAAGGACTAAGGCATAAATTAAAATAATTAAATCAATTACATTGTCTGTATAACTTAAACCAAATCTAATAAAAAACACAGGAGTTGCACTCGCATGATGAATCATGCGATTCCATCATCACTTCTACCTCCATTGCCACCGCATGCCCGTATGTTGGAGCATTCATATAATCTTCCACTGTCGTACCTGCATCATCAACTAAAAATATTCGAATTCGAAAAGGGTGAGCACACATCACGGCTCTGTGAGCAAACAAAACAATGCAACAAACATATGCATGCATTCAATTCATATCATTGGTCAGGTTCATAAGTTTGTAATGTGCAATAGAAAGGATAGGTGGCCGCCGCACCTCTATACACCAATGTGTGGAATAGCCCAATGGATCAAACACCATTGCCGCTCCCACATGCACCCACCATGGAATAGAGATAGAGCTAAAGTGCTTAGGACCGCACCGCATTACACTTCCCCTGATGCTCTACCCATACCAACATGTAAGCCCCTATTGGCGAGGGCTTGCAAACTGGGCTCGCAACTAACCAATCCTAATGTCAAACAGTGTATCCAAGGCCTCACCCCAGCATCCCTCAATATGTCCATAGAGATAGAGCTAAGGTCCCCCGACGGAGTCAGAGACTACATGGTCCGAGACCACCTCCCCTGATGCCCTACGACGTAATAGTTATGCTAAGGTAATGGAGATACGACGATGTTAGTGGACAAGACTTGAGTAGAGATAGAGCTAGAGTCTGGTGACCAAGATGAACCACAGTGTCACGTCCTCCCCCTGATGCTCCACTCGCATCAAGCACACTAACCACACACATACATTCACATGCCTATTCCTAGCATCATCATCAACATCATATTATAAATAAACAAAAATTAAATATGCATGAACAATAATAACAGGAATATTGGATGACATGTGATATGCATATTACAATCATACAAGCATAGATTCATTCATGGTATTGGACTCAATAAACGAAAATAATTTATTATTAGCCAATTAGTTTAGGTCTTGTTCCCTCACCTTTGATTGAGCGTAGATCCTCGTTCAAGCTTTATGAATCACTTTTAAATCACTAGAAATACCTAACAAGTCAATAGATTTTAATTAGAATTAATTCCATTAAATTTATACTAACAGAAACTGTAGGGTCGCAGGTAGGGTAGCACCTAGGGTAGCAGTTTCTGCGACCCTAGGGTGTAGGGTTGCAGGTGGGGTCGGATACCATTCGACCCTACGTGCGACCACACCCTCCCTGGGACTTCTCGAGGGCATGTGGTCGATCATATGGTCTCGTAGGGTCGGATATCATTCGACCCTACGTGCGACCACATGTATTCTGAGTCGACCTTTCATTCTGAAGTCCATCCCTTCATGTTTGGATCCTTTGGCTTACTATCATGGCCCATTCTATGATTGTTCTATGGCTCAAAACTACAATTATACACCATTCAATGTCCATAATGATTTCCTCCATGGAATCTCTTGGAATCTATCCATGGATGGATGATTTAGGTTTCTCCTAATCCTATGTTCTTTATAAACTATTCTAGGCTCTCTTATTCAGGTAGGGAATTAGGTTCATACCTTAATTCAGAGGATTTTCTGAACTTCCTCCTCTTCCTTAGTCTTCTTCTTCAAGTTTCCTTCTCTTCTTCTCTTCCTTCTCTTTCTCTTGCTCTCACTTTCAATTAGGGTTCTAAAGGAGTGAAAGAGGCTAAGGGACATCCTATTTATAGAGGAAAACCCTCCATAATAGGTCCCAATGAGTTTAGGAAAGACCCCCTTTGAATTAGGAAGGTTTCCTAATTTACGGATTCTATCTGCTATCGTAAGGTCACATGTAGGGTCATAGAATCCGTCGACCCTACGTTTTTCTAGTCATGTGACCCCACGACTAAAAAGTCATGTGTTGGACTCTTTTGAGGTGGGGTCGACCACACCTGTTTAGGCATGCGACCCTACCCTCATATTTGACTGTTTTTGAGTTGAACTTCATACCTGGTCTTGTGGTTTCTTCACGCACTTGGTCCATTTGGCTCGACCATGATAGGTAGACCTGGTACAAGGTGGTAAGACTGGTTAGTTCAATACGGGTCTTACACTGTCTCTTAACCGCGGACTCCTTGGCACGGACCTCATCCGACCTTAACTGTTGCTCTCTCTTCAATGAGTCCTTTGTATAATCAAGCTCGTCCTGCATACACCCCACTTGAGTGTACAAAGAATATTTCTCCTTAGTGACAGTTTCACATCAAGACTCCGCATTGTAGAGTTACGTGGCCAACAACTCTAAATTCTTGTCAACCTCTTTATAATAGGTGTTTATCTATGGTGATGACAATGGCAAAGTATAAGGTTTAAGTAATAGCATGATTAAAAGCATGATAAAAATGGTTCATAACTTACCAAGGCACGAAGAGTCTTGGTCGCCAGCAATAAGGACGATGTGGGCATAGCTGCAACAAACTCTTTCTGCCTTGGTAGCACAAATCCCTTCAACAACTCCATAGCCGCACGAGGGTCTCCCAATGCTATATCATCGGTGGTAAGAGCCCACCCGGGATTATACATCTTCGCCTCGTGAATATGTGCCTCTGAATAAGGGACAGGTGCCATTAGTTGAGTCGTCACAACGTTTGAAGGGCGCATGTGAAACCTACATGCAAATTTTGGGGACGAAATTTCTTTTAAGGGTGGGGGAGTTGTAAGACCCGCACTCCATGAACCCGATCTAAACCTTGTTTCATGTCGTAACAGGTCTTCCAATCATCACCGGACTAGACGGGACGAGCGAATGACAACCAGGTGTGAAATCGGACCAATCGGACCAATTCAGGTATGAAAAGTTAGATACCGGTCTTGGTACCGATCATGGTTGATCGGTATAGCCTGCGCAGCATGGATCCGGAAACGGATCTCTGCGAGTCCCACTTTCCTTATTTCAAACCGAATGACTTTTCTAATGTTAGGAGGCTTCCTAAACCTAACTCTAGCCAATATAAGGACCCTTAAACCTCCTAAAACCTCTTCCATTGATTCTCACAAACCCTAGAGAGGAGAAAGAGGCTGAAGAAGGAGAAAAAGCTAGGAAGGAGAGGGAAGAGCCGCCATTGCCGTTCGATGAAGAACACATTACCGTGAACCAACGGTAAGTGCTTAAACCTTCCTCTACCTTAATCATTCTAGGATGGTTAGTCATGTTTGGATCAATACCATGCAAAGCGAGGTATTGATCTAAACCGTATTTTGACGACAAACCCTAATCTAGTCGGTAAACCCTAGATTCAAGTTCTAGGTTGAAGATCATCGAAACTAGGACTTGAATGGAGTTGGAAACAACTCTAACTCAGTGCTCAGACCTAGGATGTGTAGGAGAAACCCTAGAATCAACAGGGGATGATCGACGGAAGTCGAGAAATTGGATGTATGGTCTTCCGAAGACATATCGGTCGACCATACCGGTCGCACATATGCGACCGGTACTGCGACCGGTACCTCCCGGAGATTGGTCTGTGGGGACCGGTCGACCATACCGGTCGCTATGGTCGCACCTTTCCCCACAGTGCCGCGACCGGTACTGCGACCGGTAAGGAGTATTTTTGACCCAGTTAGTTTTTCAACCAACGTAAACCCTAAGAAAACTATTCTAACTAAAACCTAATATCTAGTCGGTAAACCCTAGATTCAAGTTCTAGGTTGAAGATCATCGAAACTAGGACTTGAATGGAGTTGGAAACAACTCTAACTCAGTGCTCAGACCTAGGATGTGTAGGAGAAACCCTAGAATCAACAGGGGATGATCGACGGAAGTCGAGAAATTGGATGTATGGTCTTCCGAAGACATATCGGTCGACCATACCGGTCGCACATATGCGACCGGTACTGCGACCGGTACCTCCCAGAGATTGGTCTGTGGGGACCGGTCGACCATACCGGTCGCTATGGTCGCACCTTTCCCCACAGTGCCGCGACCGGTACTACGACCGGTATGCTCTGTGAGGAGTATTTTTGACCCAGTTAGTTTTTCGACCAACGTAAACCCTAAGAAAACTATTCTAACTAAAACCTAATATCGTGTAGGACCTTGTGATAGCAAGTTTGGACCTTGTGACGCGGAGCAAGATATCAATCAAGCGTCAGGTAAGGGAATCGGACCTAAATCCTAATAATCTAATAACCAGTAAAACGTTGTTAATATCCATGATTCTATGGTATGATGTTTTGTGCATACTCGCATGTCATCCTTTACTTTCAGTTATTATTATTGTTCATGCATACTCGATATGCTAGGATGTGACTGTTAGGCATTTGATTATTTTTGTTGGTGTATAGAATGGGAAGAACTGGAGGTCTGGGATCATTCCTCACACTAGCACCTTTCGTATCGTTCTGTCTTAGCATGCTTGGTGCGGGTAGGGTATCAGGGGGAGGAAGTGGCACTGTGGTCTCTGGCCTGGCCACTAGACTCTAGCTCTATCTCTATGCCGTAGGGAGCTGTGCTGGGATAGGACCTACTGTCACACCCCAATTCCGCACATCTCAGAATGGTGTGATGAGCCTCTAATAAACCAACGGTTCAACCAGGATCTCAAATAGGCTATCCCCGCGTTATCCAAACTTACACACATCCATAATCATAATCAGAGTAAATACACAATAGCGGAAGTCTTATAATAACATGAACTAAGAGCTAAGATGATATCAATAATTTAATAGCAAATTATTCTATTTTCAACTGAGACATAAATATTTAAATACCAAATACATGTCTTAATAAATCCAATAAAGAAACCTATAAAATATCTAATCAAATACACACGAGTTGCACTCGCAAGAGGAGTCGTGTGTATCCTCTTCAGCTCCAACTTCCATTACTGCCACGTTCCCGTACGCAGACATATTCATATAGTCTTCAACGGTATAACCTACATCATCAACTAAAAATATTCGACGAGGGTGAGCACACATCACGGCTCAGTGAGTAGCCAAAACAATGCAACAATACATATGCATGCAATCAATTTATATCTTTGGTCCGATTTAAAGTTTGCAGTATGCAATAAAAAGGTTTAGGTAGCCAAAGGTCACGTTTATTGACCCCGCCTCTATACACGAGTGTGTGACGTTACCCGATGCATAATTATTCTCTTGACTAGTCTCCTCCACGGGTGGTGGTGGTGGGACTGCATTTCGGGTCTGTCGGGTTACTCTACGTCCAGGCATGATTCCTTTCGGTGATTGGTGGTGCCTGAAAATTATCAAAATAGGTGAGAAGTCATTCATATTTCATGTAGGCACGCTAACTGATAATCAATTCCAATTCTAGCTCATTTTATAAAAAAAATACTGTCTTTTCTATGCAGGGTCGATGGTGAGGGTCGATGGTATGTCTGACCCTTGGTATCCGACCCTGGAAATGACCTGTTCTTCCCGAGAGCTGAGGGTCGATGCGAGGGTCGATGGGTGTCCGACCCTCAGTTCCGAACCTTGATTTTCTGTCAGATTCCCGAGAGCCGAGGGTCGATGGGAGGGTCGATTCGAGGGTCGATGGTTCTAATCGAATTGTCCGACCCTCGGACCAAAAATCAGATTTTTAAGATCCGATTCTGGGTCATTTCTCACTATTCCTCCTCCGTTTCGACTCGTCTCTTCTCTCTGAGTTGCTACAGTGCTACTCTACCGTTTTTGATCGGTTTGACTCCGGTTTCGACGTCCACGTCATCACTACAGGTATGTCTTCCCATTTTTACCTGTTTCTAGGTTTCCATTTCTAGGTTTTTGCACCTTTAACTTGTATTTTCCAAATCAAACTTTTTCCAATCGTAAAAATTTGATTTTTATTGGGGGCTTTTGTTATTGGAGTCTCGAGGAACGAAAGGCCTCAAAAATTTTTGAGTTTCATCGGTTGGTTATCGATAAACTTGAAATTTTCTCTTTTTGCCCTAATTTGTCGAAATTTTTGATTTTTCTTGAATTCCTTCAAATTGGACATCGTCAGTTAAAATTTCCTACTGCATGTGGGTTGTAGGGTATGTTTAAACCTACGTAAGTTTTCATGCCCACTTGTATGGTGAGAAATGGGGCTTTATGGTCAACTTACGTCGTTATTACATCAAATTTTGGATTTTTATCCTATTAACTCCTTATTTTCCTTCTCTTTCTTATTTTGCAGACACCATGGCTCGTACCAAGGTACCCAGAGTTCATGATCCCCTTTGCTTCCGTTCCAATGAAGCCGAGGCACGGTATGCTGACTATGCCCGTAAGAAGGTTGAGGGTGGTCGTATGGTGAACTTGGCTGAGTTAGCCGTGTTCAACGTAGAGGGAGCCTTTGGTGACATGGGGTGGCTTCCTGTCATTACATACGATGCATGCACATGTCCGGATTTGGTGCGCCAGTTCTATTGTAATCTCCAGGTGGTGGGGAATTACAATGACGTTGAGCATGGTCAGGAGTTGCGCATCACCAACTACGTCAAACTGCTAGATATCTCTTTCGATTATCGGCAGCTGGCCGACTTGTTGGGCATTCCTTATGATGGCCCCATGGTGTACTGTGCGCCTGGAGAGCCCTAGTTTGTTGAGATGGAGATGAGGGCAGAGATCGATAATCTGTTGCTCCGTCCTGATCGATGGCAGATGAGAGCTTGTTACTTGCGTCCAACTCCACGGGTCTTCTGCAAGATTATCCAGCATAATCTGATCCCGCAGAGCGGGCACTATGAGAGGGTTTCTCAGCTGACCCAGTTTTTGATCTATAGCATCTGCACAAGTCAGCCCGTCTGCCTTCCATACATCATCATGCGGACTATGATTAGTGCTACATTGTCCGGTCATAAGGGTAATCTACCCTATGGACGCATGATTACAGTACTACTGACCCGTCTGGGGGTTGACCTGTTAGATGTTAGATGCAGGAGAAGACCTTCTCGTTGCCTCTAGATTGGGAGGCAATCTGCAAGATGGGTATGCGGGATGCCCAGGTTAGAGATGAGGAGAGGAACGCGATGGTGCGCCCTCACACTCGTATCGAGATGGCTGATGCTGAGGCTACTACTGCCGCTGCTAGAGCTCGTGTGGATCCTGTCGACGATGATGACTGTATGTATATGGATGTCGACTCAATACCACCGCCTTCACCCACACATGCGGCTGGTGTTGGTACTTCTTCTGCGGTGGATCCTGTACCTGAGGCTAGTCCTTCGCATGCGGCTGGTCCTTCACTCCCACCTTCTGACATGATGGAGATTCTGCAGGAGATCAGGGAGGCTCAACACAGATCTGATCTGAGGATGGAGGAGTTGCTAGACGCTCAGCGTATGAGGGTGGATGAGCTGTTATCGGTCCAGCGGGCGACTGATAGGATGGTAGTCGGGCTTGCAGCTAGTCTCCAGACGACCCAGACCCAGGTGGCTTGGTTGACTAGGGTCTATGCTGAGGACTATGACCGAGATCGTGAGGCCCCGCTTCCTCCTTCGCCTCCAACTTCTTGATTGTACTTTATTTTCATGTACTACAGAGTAACTGTCCGGGTTGTGGACTGTACTCGGCATTAGTTATGTATATACATTTTGTTTCTCTCACTCATTGTATTTAACTTGTTTTCCATTTAATAGATGCATTATTCACTTTTTAATTTCGTCTCAATCATCACTGGTACTTACAGTTTGTTTATATTACTGTTTTTACTTTTATCCTATCTCAGTTCACAATCGTCTTGAATGTATGTTAGTTCGGCGGGCAAGACCTGAGATGCTCTGATACCAAGTTGTCACACCCCAATTCCGCATATCTCAGAATGGTGTGATGAACCGCTAATAAACCAATGGTTCAACCAGGATCTCAAATAGGCTATCCCCGCGTTATCCAAACTTACACACATCCATAATCATAATCAGAGTAAATACACAATAGCGAAAGTCTTATAATAACATGAACTGAGAGCTAAGATGATATCAATAATTTAATAGTAAATTATTCTATTTTCAACTGAGACATAAATATTTAAATACTAAATACATGTCTTAATAAATCCAATAAAGAAATCTATAAAATATTTAATCAAATACACACGAGTTGCACTCGCAAGAGGAGTCGTGTGTATCCTCTTCAGCTCCAACTTCCATTGCTGCCACGTTCCCATACGCAGACACATTCATATAGTCTTCAACGGTATAACCTGCATCATCAACTAAAAATATTCGACGTCAAGGGGTGAGCACACATCACGGCTCAGTGAGTAGCCAAAACAATGCAACAATACATATGCATGCAATCAATTTATATCTTTGGTCCGGTTTAAAGTTTACAGTATGCAATAGAAAGGTTTAGGTAGCCAAAGGTCACGTTTATTGATCCCGCCTCTATACACGAGTGTGTGACGTTACCCGAAGATCACGTTTATCGTCAACTCACATGCACCCAACCATGAACATTATATAACAAAGGTTACGTTTATTGCTATATAGTGCCATACCAACACGTAAGCCCCTATTGGCGAGGGCTGCAAACTGGGCTGGCAACTGACCAATCCTAATGTCAAATAGTGTATCCAAGGCCTCACCCCAGCATCCCTCAGAATGTCCATAGAGATAGAGCTAAGGCCCCCCGGTAGAGTCAGAGACTACAAGGACCGAGACCACCTCCCCTGATACTCTACGACATAATAGTTCTGCTAAAGTAATGGCGATACGACGATGCTAATGCACAAGAATTGAGTTAGAGATAGAGCTAAAGTGCTGAGACCCGCCAAAGGTTAACGTTTATTGACGTTCTCATCACACCTCCCCTGATACTCGCTCACATCAAGTACATCAACCACACACATACAAGCACATGCCTATTCCTATCATCACCATCATCATGTTATAAACAATAAAGTAAATATGCATGAACAAGTAATAGAAATATTGGATGGCATGCTGTATGCACATTACAAATATATTCGCATAGAATCAAGCATAGCATAGGACTCAAGAAATAGAAAACAGTTTTTATTATTAATCCAATTTAGTTTGGAGTTCTGGTTCCTCACCTTAGCTTGCTATAAGATACTTTTCCAAGCTTTAGAATCACCTTTACAGTGTTATTATATTGCTAGAAAATCTAACAAAGTCGATAGAATTTAATTAGAATTTATTCGAAATTAAAAACTACTCTGTTAACTGAGGGTCGGAGTCAGGATCGACCCTGGGTGTGACCCTCCCTTAACTCTGAACTTTTCAAGCACCGAGGGTCGATGACCATCCGACCCTAGGTGTTCCTGACCATCGACCCTCTGTGTTTGGGAAGTTCAGAGTTAAGGGAGGGTCGCACCCAGGGTCGATCCTGACTCCGACCCTACCTCCGACCCTCAGTTAACAAAGTAGTTTTTAATTCTGAATAAATTTTAATTAAATTCTATCGACTTTGTTAGGTTTTCTAGCAATATAATAACACTGTAAAGGTGATTCTAAAGCTTGGAAAAGTATCTTATAGCAAGCTAAGGTGAGGAACCAGAACTCCAAACTAAATTGGATTAATAATAAAAACTGTTTTCTATTTCTTGAGTCCTATGCTATGCTTGATTCTATGCGAATATATTTGTAATGTGCATACAGCATGCCATCCAATATTTCTATTACTTGTTCATGCATATTTACTTTATTGTTTATAACATGATGATGGTGATGATAGGAATAGGCATGTGCTTGTATGTGTGTGGTTGATGTACTTGATGTGAGCGAGTATCAGGGGAGGTGTGATGAGAACGTCAATAAACGTTAACCTTTGGCGGGTCTCAGCACTTTAGCTCTATCTCTAACTCAATTCTTGTGCATTAGCATCGTCGTATCGCCATTACTTTAGCAGAACTATTATGTCGTAGAGTATCAGGGGAGGTGGTCTCGGTCCTTGTAGTCTCTGACTCTACCGGGGGGCCTTAGCTCTATCTCTATGGACATTCTGAGGGATGCTGGGGTGAGGCCTTGGATACACTGTTTGGCATTAGGATTGGTTAGTTGCGAGTCCAGTTTGCAGCCCTCGCCAACAGGGGCTTACGTGTTGGTATGGCACTATATAGCAATAAACGTAACCTTTGTTATATAATGTTCATGGTTGGGTGCATGTGAGTTGACGATAAACGTGATCTTCGGGTAACGTCACACACTCGTGTATAGAGGCGGGATCAATAAACGTGACCTTTGGCTACCTAAACCTTTCTATTGCATACTGTAAACTTTAAACCGGACCAAAGATATAAATTGATTGCATGTATATGTATTGTTGCATTGTTTTGGCTACTCACTGAGCCGTGATGTGTGCTCACCCCTTGACGTCGAATATTTTTAGTTGATGATGCAGGTTATACCGTTGAAAACTATATGAATGTGTCTGCGTATGGGAACGTGGCAGCAATGGAAGTTGGAGCTGAAGAGGATACACACGACTCCTCTTGCGAGTGCAACTCGTGTGTATTTGATTAGATATTTTATAGATTTCTTTATTGGATTTATTAAGACATGTATTTAGTATTTAAATATTTATGTCTCAGTTGAAAATAGAATAATTTACTATTAAATTATTGATATCATCTTAGCTCTCAGTTCATGTTATTATAAGACTTTCGCTATTGTGTATTTACTCTGATTATGATTATGGATGTGTGTAAGTTTGGATAACGCGGGGATAGCCTATTTGAGATCCTGGTTGAACCGTTGGTTTATTAGCGGTTCATCACACCATTCTGAGATGTGCGAAATTGGGGTGTGACACCTACTGTGATGACATATAGGATTGGTTAGTTGCGAGCCTAGTTTGCAAGCCCTCGCCAATAGGGGCTTACATGTTGGTATGGGTAGAGTATCAGGGGAGGTGTTGGCGGTGTTTGATCCGGACGCCTTAGCTTTATCTCTATTCCATAGTAGGGTGCATGTGGGACGACAGTGTTATTTGATCCGTTGGGCGGCTTCACACACTCGGGTACAGAGGTGCGGTGGCCGCCAATCCTTTCTATAGCACATTGTAAACTTAAAACCAGACCATGATGTGAATGTTACTCATGCATATGTTTGCTGCATTGTCTGATTGTCTTACTGAGCTAAGTTGTGAGCTCACCCTTGTATATATACATGTTTTTAGATATTGATGCAGGTTATACGGTGGAGGATTACGTGGATGCTCTAGTGTATGGAGGCATGGCTGCTTTGGACGTATAAGCAGGAGGGGACGAGCATGACGCTTCATGCGAGTGCCCTTTCTGCATGTATCTCTAGGATTTGATTTGTTTTAGTTATTTTCTGTTGGAATACATTGATGTAAAGATATTTACTTAAGTTTTAGAATTTGAATAATTGAATATTTTATTTAAATTTATCAATAGATTACTCAGTTCATTTAATTTAAGACTTCCGTTGTATTTTATTATATTTTGATTATGGTTATGTGCAATGGTTTGTATGAGTGGACATGATCTTATTGAGATCCTGGTGTGAACCGTTGGTTCAGTGACAGTTCACTCACACTTCTGGTTCAGTCGAAATTAGAGTGTGACAGCGCAACCCTTCAACAGTAAATGAATTTCAAACACCCTCTGGCATGGTTGCACCACCATGGGATGAACTCGCTGGCAGAGTATCCGATAAGCTCCCACAAAAAGTTTTCCCAACTCCCTCAAGCAGATGTGAGCCAAAAAAATTCAAGATTCACATAATGGGGTTAATAGGGAGCACATAGGGGTGAATTTCGTCAGCCTTTACTTGTTTTCATGATCTTTTGCTTCTTTGGCCCTGAGGCCGAGGAGAACCTTGAGCCAAAGGAAAAACATTAATTACATGCGCGGTAGCAAGGGGCTCGCTGGGAAGAGCGACTACATTACAACTCGCACCTGCTCCCCTGATGTGCACCCTCACATTCCTCCTTTGGTTCTGGGCCACCATCTTCACCCTTAGCTTGGCTTCCATCAAACCCACTACATCAAAGGAAAGAGCAAGTCAATACCCATGAAAAAAGAAAAGGGATAAAACAGTATTAGCACCAAGAATAAAAGGGGGACTTGCAAAAAAATGGATACATCAACTCAAAGCCCGACCTATTAATCCATCCTGAAGGAGGAGAAGTGGGTTCTTTAGTTCATCGAGGTGTACCGCTTCCGTCCCCTTTATGCGTTCAATTTGGAAGCTTTCATCTCTAGAAAGCCCCAGTTTGGTTGAAGTGACCTGAGCTGATAATTTCCCATTGATTGTAAACTGGCAACCCTTGGGCTTGAGATACAAAAAAGAATCTTCCCTTCCAGCCCTTTATCGACGATTTCTTGTTCCTCATGAATTCAGGCATCTTCTTCCTCTGCATGAAATAATACCATCCAATAAGATCACGATATTTTAATTGGAAGCAGGCTTGGAACAAGGTTAGGGTTGGCCTAATGTTCAAACGCATGAGACAGACCATCCAACGTGCAACGGAATACCAAGTATTTGGCATGAGCTGCATAAGAGCTATCTCATAGAATTGTAAGATCCTAACGACTACATCCGATAAAGGCAACCAAATGCCAACTAGAAACATGTCGGTATAAAAGCAGACTTCGCGATCCGTACGACGACAAGCTAGCTCCCCGGCTACGGGAAGTCTAATCAATTAATCGTCAGGAATCATATACTGAGATCTCAATTCGTTGAAGACTGTCGGAGTAAGATTACCGGGGCAGTCCAAAGCCTCAATTTTGGTGTTTGTTTCCACCTCGGAACCCACGGCCTGTTGGGACTCATAAAACCGTCTCCTACTAACCCATCCTCCTAGGACGCGGCATCCTCGCAGCCCAATTGATCGGTCAAGGTACGATCATTGTCAGAGCCCCCCTCACTAGACTCAGTTCCCTCCCTTCGTCCCATAGACTCAGACATACCAAAAGAAAGGATAGGTAAAAAGTATGAAGAAGAGATAACTTACTCGTTTAAGGAAGATCTCTCCTTGATGGCTGCGGACAAAAGCAATTACCACTTTCTAATCTCGACCGTAGACAAAGGCGATTTTCGTTGCCTCCAGATGATCACCCAAAGCTTTTGAAGATATTTAAAGAAGATTCAAGGATCTTTAAAGGATATTCGAAGATCTTCAAAGGAAATTCGAAGATCTTCAAAGAAAAATTTAGAGATCTTCAAAGAAAAATTCAAAGATCTTCAAAGGAACTTCGAAAATATACAAAGGATATTTAAGAATCTTCAAAGAGAGATTCAAGGGGATCTCGGAAGAATCAAAGAAGTCCAACCCACAATCAAAATCAGTTTTTTACACTTAGTAAAAAAGGCTTAGTGAAAAATGAGAACAGTGCATACTCCTTATATACAAAATTTTTACCACTGAAGACGAGTAAGGGGTCTCCACATGGCTCAATTTGGTTAGACGATGGTTAAAATACTCGAGAAGCTACAATGGTTAAAATAAAGGAGTAACAACGGCCCCAATAGCTCAGAACACCAACGAAGCCATATCTCAGAAGTACCTAGCAGATGTGACCGACAACTTATTCTCGGTCAATACAACTCGAAACATCGACGAAGCCATATTGTCAGAAGTACCGAGCAGATGTGACCGATAACTCATTCTTAATCAATACAGCTTGTGTCACACCCCAATTATGGGCTACCAGTAATGTGATGAACCGTCATAAGAACCAACGGTTCAACCAGGATCTCGTAAAGACTGTACCAATAATCCAAACTAGATACACCTTCCATAACATAAGAGATAATACAATAAATAGCAAAAGTCTTTATTAATAATGAACTGAGTGTCTAACATGATAAAGTAAATAAATAAATCAATTATCTCTAAATAAACTCAAAACATGACTAATAATCTATTACAAGTCTTCCATATCCAAAATATGAATTTAACTAAGAATAAAGACACTGGAAACACTCGCACATAGAGTCGTGCTCATCTTCCACAGCTTGAGTATCCATCGCAGCCACATGTCCATACAACGGCGTCTCTATATAATCTTCTCCTGTAGGACCTGCATCATCAACTAAAAATATTCGACGTCCTGGGATGAGCACACATCACGGCTCAATGAGTAAACAAAACAATGCGTTAACATATGCATGCAGTCGATTTCATATCTTTGGTCTGATTTAAGTTTGCAACTGTGCTATAGGAAGGATTGAAGGCCATCGCACCTCTATACACGAGTGTGTGAATCTTCCCAATGGATCAAATGCCATTGTTGTACCATATGCACCCACCATGGAATAGAGATAAAGCTAAAGTGTCCAGATCATACACTGCCAACACTTCCCCTGATGCCTTACCCATACCAACATGTAAGCCCCTGCTGGTAAAGGCTTGCAAACTGGACTTGTAACTAACCAATCCTAGATGTCATCACAATTTGTATCCAAGGTCTTATCCCACCATATCTCAATATGCCCATAGAGATAAAGCTAGAGTCTGGCGGTCAGGCCAAAGACCACGGTACCGCGTCCTCACCCTGATGCTCTAGAGCATACTAGTTTCACTAAGGTTTATGACGATATGACGATGTCAATGCAAAGAACGGAATAGAGATAGGGCTCGAGTCTGGTGGTCAGGCCCAAGACCACAGTACCACGTCCTCCCCCTAATGCTCCACTCAATCCAATACATCAACCACATACACAAGCACATGCCTATTTTTAGCATCATCAGCATATCATAAGGAACAACAATAAATATGCATGAGTAGAATAAATAACAAGTATTGGATGAAATGTGAGATGGACAAACAATGGCATGGCATCACATCAGATAACAAAAAAAAGAAAAAAAAAAGAAAGGATAGTTTGTTATTATCCAATTAGTTTAGGTCTTGTTCCCTCACCTATGATTGATGTTTGTTCCTCTTTCAAGTTTTGAAAATCACTTTGAATCAATTGGGAACCTAAGAGATTTGTGATTTTAAGTTAGGGTTTGATTGTACTAAGTTACGATAGTCGAAACTCAAAACAAGGCCTTCCACAGCTGACTAATTGACCATGTGGTCTACGATTTATGTCGACCACAGACTATGCGGTCGACCCTGTGGTTGTGTGTCATGTGACCACGGCTGGGACCACACAAATTCTGGGAAACTTCTCGAATGGCTGTGGTTGACCATGTGGTCGTGTATCATGTGACCATAGCTGCGACCATACAAATTCTGGTAAATTTTTTCTTTCAATCCGAGTTCTTCCTGAGTTGATTTCTCAGCTCATCAGTGGGATTCATCCTATGGTTAATCTATAGCCATTAAATCATAGTTTTACATAACTATTTACCCTAACCTATTCTCCATAATTCTCCTTTGAGATTTACTTAGAGATTCATATTAACATCCCAATTATAATGGAAAACTCTATCCTATATGATCTACCTCTACAGAGACAAGTTCCATACTGTGAGCTTGCTGTGGAGAGATAGAACTCTTCTCTGTAAAATCTTCTCTAAGCTTTCCTCTCCATCTCTTCTTCTCCTTCTCCCCCTCTCTCTTTCTCTCTTAGGTTTGGGGTTTGAGATTGATCCAAAAGAGTGAGAGAGGGTAGAGGGACATCCTCTTTATAGAGAGAAACCCTCCATATAGAGTCCCTCTACAATTAGGAAAGAGGTCTCCTTCAATTTGGAAGGTTTCCAAATCACAGAGTTTGATATGGGTTCATGCGGTTTACTATGTGGTCACAAAATCTGTCGACCACACAACTCAAAAGTGTTGACCACATGACCTATTTTGACTGATCTCACTTTGTTCATCGACTGGTTGACCATACTAGTTCAGGTGGTCGACCACATGATTGAATTTAACTATTTTTGGGTCGATTCACTTACCTAGCCTTGTATTTATTTCGCACTATTGGTCCATTTGATCAGGCTATGATGGGAAGACCTGGCACGACGCAGTTAGATCGGGTTCGTAAAGTGCGGGTCTTACAGCTCAAAACACTGGTAAAGCCATATTGTTAGAAGTACCGAGAAGATGTAACCGACAACTAATTTTCGATCAAGGTATCTCAAAAACGCCGACGAAGCCATATAGTTAGAAGTACCAAGAGGATGTGACCGACAACTCACACTCGGTTAAAGCAACTTAGAGCACCTACAAAATCAACACAGCTCAGAGCACCTACAAAGCCATATCGTCATAAGGACCGCACAGATTTGACCGACCAATGAAGCTCAGCCATACTAAGCAAAAAGTGCTACAAGACCTAGCAAAAATGGCCGCCCAACTCAGATCGGCCTCATTGCGCGGAAGTACCTCCAAGGCCAAGCAGATTTGACCAACAAATGAAGCTCCGCCATACTGCTTGGAAAGTACTACAAAACAGCAAAAAAGACCACCCAACTCAGATCGGCCTTATTGTTCGAAAATACCTTCAAGGCCGCACAGATTTGACCGACAAACGAAGCTCAATAGTATTACTTGGAAAGTGCTGCAAGACCGATCAAAAATGGTCGCCCAACTTAGATCAGCCTCATTGCATGGAAATACCTCCAAGGCTGTGCAGATTTGACTGACAAATGAAGCTCGGTCATATTACATGGAAAGTACTACAAGACCGATCAAAAATGGCCGATCGGCCTCATTGCACAGAGATAACTCCAAAACCGCGCAAATCTGACCGACAAACAAAGCTCAGCCATATTGCACAGAAAGTGCCACAAGACCAAGCAAAAACGGCAGCCCAACGAAGATCGGCCTCATTACACAAGACCTAAAATATCCTTTATCCATAGATCAGACTTATTTCTCAGCTGAGTCTTATAGATTCAGCAGAGCAAGGTGGCAAGTGTCAACTTCAAAAGTTTCCATTTTTCTACTTACTTAATATATCCTCGCAGGTTCAATAGAGCGAGGAGGCAAGTGTTAGGTGAGTCTGCCAGATCGCCCTATAGGGTGAAGCCAGGTGGATAGCCTCATCCACATGGACGCCATTTGGATGTTTCAACCCACATAAACACCAACTCTCTATTGTTGGAGAGCTTTATATGGAGAGTTTCTCTCTATATAAAGGACGTCCCACAACCCTTTTTCACTCTTTTGGAACATTGTCAAACCCTAAAGGAAGAGAAGGAGAAGGAGAGAAGGCTAAGAAGAAGGTTGTGCAGAGAAGGTTTTGGCTCTCTACTGTAGGCCAAGGTATGAAACTTATCTCTGAAGATGTAAATCCTATGGAATAAGATTTCTATTATGGATTGGAGATGTCAGACCATTATGATCCATGCGATCCTTTGAGTAAATCTCAAGGATAACTATGAGGGATGAGTTTAGCGATAATGGTTGATGAGAAACCATAAATAATGGCCATAGGATAACCTTAGAATAAACCCAAGTGAAGAGCTGAGAATTTAACTCAAGAAGAACTCAGATTGAAGTAAAATTTGATCAAAAATCGTATGATCGCGGCTACGGTCGACCATAGCATGACCAGAGTATCGACCATAGCCATTCGGGAGGAATTCAATAAATGTATGGTGGCAGGTGTGGTCACATATAGTGCAACTGCAGGGTATTTACCGTACGAGGTAAGGTCGACATCAGCATGAGACCTTAGGACCAATCAGACACCTATCAGTGATCTGTTTTGATTTTCGACTACTGTAACATATTACACATGAATCCTAATTTAAATTCATATAATTTCTAGGTTACTAAATTGATTCAAAGAGAGTAACAAGGCTTGGAAGGAGATCGAGTATTGTTAAAAGGTGAGGAAACAAAACCTAAACTAATCGGATAATAACAAACTATGTTTATTTTATTTCATCCAATGCCATGAATAATTATATGCTTGTGTGTTTGTAATGTGCATCTCACATGTCATTCAATATTATTGCTATTCTTGTTCATGTATATTTACTTTATTGTTACTACCATGTTGATTGATGATGATAGGAATAGGCATGTGTTTGTGAGTGTGGTTGGTGTATGGTGCGGGGAAGGATGTTTAATCCCTAAACCATGCTTCACATTGACATCATCGTATCGCCATTACCAGAACTATTGCAACGTAGGGCATCAGGGGAGGTAGTCTCGGACTGTGTAGTCTCTAACTCTATCGGGGGGCCTTAGCTCTATCTCTATGGACGTATTGAGGGATGCTGGGGTGAGACATTTGATACATTGGATGGCATTAGGATTGGTTAGTTGTGAGCCTAGTTTGTAAGCCCTCACCAATAGGGGCTTACGTGTTGGTATGGATAGGGCATCAGGGGAAGTGTTGGAGGTGTGTGATCTGGACACTTTAGCTCTATCTCTATTCCATGGAGGGTGTATCTGGGACAACGATGGTGTTTGATCCATTGGACGGATTCACACACTCATGTATAGAGGTGCAGTGGCCACCAATCCTTTCTATAGCACATTGTAAACTTATAAACTAGACCAAAGATATTGAATTGAATGCATGCATATGTTTCCACATTATTTTGTTTGCTCACTGAGCCGTGATGTGTGCTCACCATTTTGACGTCGAATATTTTTAGTTGATGATGCAGGACCTACTATAGAAGATTTCGTGAATGCGCCGTCGTATGGACACATAGCGGCTATGGATGTAGAAGCTTTGGAAGATGCCATGATTTTTCATGCAAGTGTAACCAGTGTCTTTGATTAGTTTAGCTATTTTAATTATCGAACATGTAATTGATTATTTTATTTTATGTCTTGAGTTGTTCGGAGATAATTAGATTAAATATTTATTTTATCACTGTTAGATACTCTGTTCATTATTTATAAAGACTTATGTTTATTTGTTTATTATCTCTGATTGTACCGTAAAATGTGTGTGGTTTGATATGGTGGGTATGACCTATACGAGATCCTGGTTGAATCGTTGGTTTATTGACGATTCATCACACTATTCTGGTTAGTCCAGAATTGGGGTGCGACACTCAAGTCCTCAAAAAATGAACCCACGTCTCTTCTAAGTATTCATCTAAACTATGAATATTTTTGTGAATACACCCTTGGGCGTTCAATACCCCTCGATAATGTCTTGCCTTTTGAAATTCTACAAAATCCCCAGGGGCATCGCACTTGTACCCCAGTGGCATAGTATCAAGAACTTCATCCATTATCCTTAGTCGAGTGTCGAATCATTTCTTTGATGTCACACCCAAATTCTGAACCAATCAGAATGGTGTGATGAATCGTCTATGATCCAACGGTTCAACCAGAATCTCGAATAGGCTGTATCCTTTTACTTAAACCACATCCACAACCATAATCAGAATAAATACACAATAGCGGAAGTCTTTAATATTTAATGAACTGAGAATCTAATAATGATAACATAAATAAATTATCCAATTATCTTCAAATGACTAAGACATAAAATAAAATAAATTAGTCAATTACATGTTCTTAATAACCAACTATAAATCTAATCGAAGACACATGAGTTGCACTCGCACGACGAATCATGCAACTCCATCATAGCTTCTGCATCCATTGTCGTAGCATGTCCGTACATCGGAGCGTTCATATAGTCATCTACAGTAGTACCTGCATCATCAACTAAAAATATTTGACGTCGAAAGGGTGAGCACACATCATGGCTCAGTGAGCAAACAAAATAATGCAACAAACATATGCATGCATTCAATTCATATCTTTGGTCTAATTCATAAGTTTGCAATGTGCAATAGAAAGGTTTGGTGGCCGCCGCACCTCTATACACGGGTGTGTAAGCCCACCCAATGGATCAAACACCATTGTCGTCCACATCCACCCCACCATGGAATAGGGATAGAGCTAAACTATTTAGGATCGCATCGCATCACACTTCCCCTGATGCCCTACCCATACCAACACGTAAGCCCTTATTGGTGAGGGCTTGTAAACTGGGCTTGCAACTAACCAATCATAATATCAAACAGTGTATCCAAGGCCTCACCCCAGCATCCCTCAATACGCCCATAGAGATAGAGCTAAGGCCCCCTGGCAGAGTCAGAGACTACACGGTTCGAGACCACCTCCCCTGATGCCCTACGACGTAATAGTTCTGCTAAGGTAATGGCGATACGACGATGTCAGTGGACAATACTTGAGTAGAGATAGAGCTAAAGTGCTTAGGACTGCACCGCATCACACTTTCCCTGATGCCCCACTCGCATCAAGTACACTAACCACACACAAACATTCACATGCCTATTCCTAGCATCATCATCATCATCATCATGTTATAAATAAAAAAAATTAAATATGCATGGAAAGTAATAGCAGAAATATTGGATGACATGATAAATGCACATTACACGCATACAAGCATAGAATCATTCATGGCATCAGACTCAATAAACAAAAACAGTTTATTATTAGCCAATTAGTTTAGGTCTTGTTACCTCATCTTTGGTCGATAATAGATCCTTGTTCAAGCTTTGTAATTCACTCTTAGACAACTTGGAAACCTAAAAAGTTGATAGATTTTAATTAGAATAAATTTCCATGTGTTTAGACTAACAAAAACTGAGGGGTCGCCGGTGGGGTAGCACCTGGGGTCTCAGTTTCTGCGACTACAGGGTGTGGGGTCGCAGGGTAGGGTCGGACATACTTCAACCCCACGTGTGACCAAACCCTCCCTGGAAACTTTTCAAGGGTATGTGGTCGGACATGTGGGTCTTGTGGGGTCGGACATCATGCGACCCTACGTGCGACCACACGTGTTATGGTCGACCTTTCACTCTCAACTCCATTCCTTCATGTTTGGATCCCTTGGCTTATCATCATAGTCCTTCCTATGATTGTTCTATGGTTCAGAACTATTATTTTATACACAATCCATTGTCCACAATAATTTCCTCCATGGATTCTCTTAGAATTTACCCATGGATGGATGATTTGAGTTTCTCCTAGATCCTATCTTCTTCATGAACTATTCTAGGCTCTCAATTAATCATGGGAATTAGGTTCATACCTTATGCTTGCCGAAGATTCAGAGTTTTCTCTGAATTATCCTCCTCCTTAGTCTTCTTCTTAGATTTCTTCTCTTCCTTCTCTTCTCTTTCTCTCACTTTCAATTAGGGTTCTAAAGGAGTGAAAGAGGCTAAGGGACGTCCTATTTATAGAGGAAAACCCTCCATAATATGCCCTAATGAGTTTAGGAAAGACCCCCTTCAGATTAGGAAGGTTTCCAAATTTTGGTTATGACTGGTTTCCTTGGGGTCGGAGGCGGGGTCGCAGAATCCGTGACCCTACCTTTTTAAAATGTCCGACCCCACGACCTAATTTCGTGGGGTTGGACTCTTTTGAGGTGGGGTCGGTCGCACCTATTTAGGCATACGACCACACACTCATATTTGACTATTTTTGAGTTAAATTTCATACCTGGTGTAAGACCCGCACTTCGTGAACCCGGTCTAAACATTTATTTCATGTCGTAACAGGTCTTTCGATCATCACTGGGCCAGACGGGACGAGCGGATGACAAAGAGGTACGAAATCGGATCAAAGACGGTCAAATAAGTATAATTTTATGTTGACCGGTCGATGGTACCGGTCTTGGTACCGGTCGACCGGTCAGCTCTGCGCAGCTGACTACGGAGATCCAGATTTGGATCTCTGCGGGTCCCACTTTCCTGATTTCGATTCCTAAGACTTTACTAATCCTAGTAGGGTTACTAAACCCTAATTCTAGCCTATATAAACACCCTTAAACCTCCTCAAATCCTTTCCATTATCTCTCACAAACCCTAAAGAGGAGAAGAAGGTTGGAAAGGGGAGGAAGCTAGGAAGAAGAAGGTGGTGCCGCCATTGCCGTTCGACGAAGCTCACTCTACGCCAGTCGACGGTAAGTGTTTTAATCATTCTTCTTACTCTATGATAGTTGTATGGGTGGATCAATACCATGCAAAGTAGGTATTGATCCAAACCTATCTAAAACCCTAATTGGCCGTTTAACCCTAATTTGCCGTCAAACCCTAGATTCGAGTTTTAGGATGATATTCATCGAAACTAGACTTGAATGAGTTGGAGATAACTCTAACTCAAAGCTCAGACTTAGAATGGATAGGAGAAACCCTGGAAATCCATGGAGATTGATCGACGGCAGTCAAAAAACCTAATGTATGGTCTTCCGGAGACATACCGGTCGACCATACCCGTTGCTAGTGTTCTCATAGGGATGCGACCGGTATGTTGCGACCGGTCAACCTTGAAAGGCTGGTTTTGGACTTTGTTGGTTTTCCGACCAACGTAAAACCCTAAGAAACTATTCTAATGAAACCCTAATAATATTGTACGACTTTGTGATAGCACGTTTGGATCTTGCAACGTGGAGCAAGCTATCAAACGAGCGTCAGGTAAGGGAATCTGACCTAAACCCTAATAATTAATGGACAGTAAATCGTTGTTAATAACTTGAATATATATGATGTGATGTTTGGGCATATTCACATGCCATCCTTTACTTTCAGTTATTATTATTGTTCATGCATGATAGGATGTGATTGTTAGGCATGTGATTGTTTTCGTTGGTGTGTGGAGTGGGGCAAGGGCCTAGGATCATTCCTCACACTGGCACTTTTTGTAGTATTCTATTTTAACATGCTTGGTACGGGTGGGGCATCAGGGGAAGATCGTGGTACGGTGGTCTCCGATATTGATGTTGGTCTGGTCATGGTTATGTGGCACTGTGGTCTCCGTTGTCGACGCTAGCTTGTCTACGATGCTTTAGCTCTATCTCTATGTCGTAGGGAGTTATGTTGGGATAGGGTCTACCTGCATATTGTTCTATCCTAGTGGGTTAGTTGCGGATAGGGTATCAGGGGAGGTACGGGGATACCTTAGCTCTATCTCTATGCCGTAGACAGCTGTGCTGGGATAGAGCATACATTAATGACATATAGGATTGGTTAGTTGCGAACCCAGTTTGCAAGCCCTGTCCAGTAGGGGCTTAGGTACTGGTACGGGTAGAGCATCAGGGGAGGTATGGGGATATCTTAGCTCTATCTCTATTCCATGATTGGTGCATGTGGGCTGATGGGGTTGTGATCCATGCTGTGCCACACACTCGTGTATAGAGGTGCGGGGGCCACCAAACCTTTCTATAGCACATTGCAAACTTAAACTAGATCACAACATAAAATGATTGTTACTCATGCATAATATTGTGAAACTGTCTAATTGTCTTACTGAGCTAAGTTGTGAGCTCACCCTTTGTGTACACATTGTTTTTAGATGTTGATGCAGGATACATGGTGGATGACTATATGAACGCTCTGGCGTATGGTGATGTTGCTGCTCTGGGTGTACAGGCAGGAGAGGACGAGCATGATGCTTCATGCGAGTGCCCTTTCTGCGTGTACCTTTGATTTGATTTTATTTATTTATTTTAGTTATTTTCAGTTGGATTAAGTGGATGTAAGGATATTATATTTTATGTTTAGATTTGAATAATTGGATACTTATTTAATTTATCAATAGATACTCAGTTCATTCTATTTAAAGACTTCCGCTGTACTATTTATATTCTGATTGTGGTTATGTGCAATGGTTTGTATGAGTGGACACAGCCTATTCGAGATCCTGGTGTGAACCGTTGGTTCAATGACGGTTCACTCACACCATTCTGGTTGGTTCAGAATTGGGGTGTGACAACTTAGTATCAGAGCTCTCGAGCTTTGTCCAACCGACCATATTGCACTTAACTAAGTCGGTGAACTGAGTTAGGAAAATTTGAAAATCTTAATACAAACACACCTTAAGCATTGTTTGATACCTGAGACGGACTAAGAAAGAACATAATACACTATATTAAATATAGAATTTAATGATACTCATGCACTAGTTAGGAAAACCATAAAACTTTCATTAAACAGAAAAGAGAGTATCAAGTGTAATAGTACTACAGGGTACAGTCCACAAATCGGACAGTTACCCTGTTATATAAACAGTCAGAAGAGAAGAGAATAAAAGGAAAAATCATGGGGTAGGGGGCCTAGAAGGAATAGGGTCCGCTATGTCGTAATCTCGCTCATAAGCGACCCTAAGCCAGTGTACTCGGTCCTGTGTGACCCGTAGACGTCCCAACTCCTGACCCATCTCCCACTGAGACTCTAGGATGACCCTCTGGATGTCCCTAATCTCTGTGAACATGCTCAACACTGGGTCCGAAGGGGGATGAGATGGTCCAGCTGTAGATGTAGGCTGTGGTGCTGCAGGCATAGGCTTTGGGGCTGGCACTGGTACATCCTCTACCCTATCATCATCATCCCCATCACACTCTCAGCCTCTGTTGCGTGTGCCGCATTGGCTGCTGCTGCTGCGGCTGCTACCCTCCTGAGTGGGCGAGGGCGAGCCTCCAACTCGTCACCACTAACAGGCAAATTGTCCATCTGCATCCTCAGAATGGAATCCCAGTCGATGTCGGAAGTCATAGTATCCTCAACAACCACCTCGCCTCTCATGCTCACTCGTAGGTGCCGCAGAAGAGTAATGATGAGACGACCGTATGGGAGGTTACTGGCTTGATCGGCCAGAGTCGCCTAGTGCATAGTACGGATAATGAGGTAAGGGAGAGAGACCCGCTCCCCTGTGCAGACACAGTAGGTGATGTACTGAGTGAGCTGAGATAACTCACTGTAGTGGCCGCTTTGAGGCACATTGTTGTGCTGGATGATGCGGCTATAAACTCGAGCCAGGGGATTCAGACTAGCAGCCTTCATAGGAGCCCCAGGATTTAGTATCTGCTCCGCTATCTCTCGTCGTAGGTCCTCGCTCAGATAGCCCTTCACCTTTGGAGGGCAGTATACTAGATCTCCATCATTTGGAACCCCTAGCAGGTCGGCCAACTGATGAGTGTCGAAGGAGATGTGGACGCCCTTGACGTAGCTGAAGATGCGCAAGTCCCTACCCTGATTGGGATCATTGACATCCCCATGAAGTTCCAGGTTGGCATAAAAATGCTTGACCAGATTGGGACGAGTGGTCTCAGTGTAGGTAATGACAGACACCCACCCAAGCCTGTCGAAAGCCGCTTGCACATCGAACCTGTGTAATTGTTCCAAGTTAACCCGTCGTCCAGATTCAATGTTCTTGTTGTCGAACCAAGGGAAACAGGCTTGTGCCACCTCAGAACGGAACCACTGCTCATCGAGCAGTGGAACTGGTGGATGAGGAGCGTGCATGCCCAAGCCATAGGAACGCTTGCTAAGACCGCGTCGTGGAGCCATTTAAACTAGAAAACAAAAAGAAAACAAGAAGAAAAATGTTAGAAATTGTCAAAATTTTGGCAGCATAATGATAGTAATTTGGGAAAAAGCCTCGAACTCACCCAAAACTTGGGGAGGAGGACTTACGTAACCCCACACTCTTCAAGCAAACCAAACATAGACAATTCCAACAAGAAATTTAAGAAATTTAAGAAAATCAAGAAATTTCGAAAATTTTGAAAAACCTAGGTTAAAACTAGAAAAATCTGATTTTTATGGAAACCATTCGATAGAACCTCAAATTAGTTGAGGGCTTTTGCTATTAGGGGTCCCTAAACCCTTTCTAAACCGAAGGAAAAGAATTCCTACGGTTAGAATCTCCCAACCAAAGAAAAACCTAAAATTCTAACTAAAGACGATATGGAAAATTTGTAAAAATTTGGATATGAAGAGAGGAAGCTTAGTTGGAGGCGATGTACTAAGTCTGGATCGGAAGAAAACAACTTCTAAGGTCACCGGCCAGACTGTAGCAACTCAAGAGCCAGAGAGAAATTGCCACCGCAGAGAAAGAAAAAAGAAAAAGTGAGAAAAATCTCACTTTTTCACGATTTTAAGCCTTTCTGGGCATACCGGTCGACATACGGGTCGACCGGTACCCCCCAGGGGCTGCGACCGCTATGTCTCGGTCAGAATTTACATTCTGACCGGTCGACTATACCGTCGCATAACATTCTACAGTGGTGCGACCGGTATGTTGCGACCGGTCAACTATAAAAAGATCAGAAAAATTTATGAAAAAAAAATCATAAAAAAAAATTGCAATTTAATTTCCTTTTAAACCCCAAGCTTGATAGTTCGCTCTCCGCTAGGAGTCAAAGTGGCTTTGACTGAATATTATGGGTCGTGTACAGTATGTATTGAGGGCCGAAACTTAGAAGCAAATCTGGTAAAACTCGAGATGGCAAACTTTGACGTCATCTTGGGAATGGACTGGCTAGGCCATCATTCAGCTAGCCTATTATGTGGGGAAAGGAAGCTTGTGCTTACAGACAAAAAGGGAAAGGAGTATAGCTTCACTGGGACCAAGTTACCTAGGAAGCGAAAGCTGATCCTCTCCGCCCTAAAAGCTAAGGGATGCTTAGAGAAGGGGGGAGTAGGGTATCTAGTATCTGTAGCCGACATCACTGTGGAGTCACAAAAGATGAAAGATATAGATGTGGTACGAGAGTTCCCAGATGTATTTCCAGAGGATCTTCCAGGTCTACCATCGGATAGGGCTACAGAGTTTGTGATAGACCTTATGCCAGTTTCGGCGCCGGTATCTAAAGCACCATACAAGATGGCCCCTATTGAGTTAAAGGAGTTGAAGACCCAGTTACAAGAATTGTTAGATAAGGGTTTCATACGACCTAGCATATCGCCTTGGGGAGCACCTGTATTATTTGTCAAGAAGAAAGACGGAAGTGTACGGCTGTGTATCGACTACAGTGAGCTGAACAAATTAACGATCAAGAATTGATATCCTTTGCCTAGGATCGACGATCTGTTCGATCAATTGCAGGGTGAAAAGGTTTTCTCGAAGATTGATCTCCGATCGGGGTATCACCAACTGAAGATCAAGGCCGGAGATATTCCGAAGACTGCTTTCAGGACAAGGTATGGGCATTATGAGTTTCTAGTTATGTCGTTCGGGTTGACCAATGCCCCAGCGTTGTTCATGGAACTGATGAACCGAGTGTTTCATGATATGTTGGACACTTCTGTCATCGTATTCATCGATGAAATATTGGTCTACTCAAAGGACATGGAGGCTCATACAATACATTTAAGGGCAGCCCTATAACGGTTGAGAAAGGAGAAGCTTTATGCTAAGTTCAAGAAGTGTGAGTTTTGGCTGAAGGAAGTGGCTTTCTTGGGCCATGTAGTATCTGAAGACGGTATCAAGGTTGATCCAAGTAAGATAGCTGCTATAGTAGGATGGGAAGCACCAAAATCTATTGCGGAGATTCGTAGTTTCCTTGGGTTGGCTGGTTATTATAGAAGATTTGTGGAAGATTACTCCAGGATCGTTGTTCCACTCACCAGATTGACCAAGAAGGGAGAGAAATTTATATGGACAGATGAGTGCGAGAAGTGCTTTCAGACTTTGAAGTCAAGACTAGTCTCTGCACCTATCTTGACCATCCTAGAACCAAGCATACCATTTACCTTATATACGGATGCTTCAAGGTTGGGTATTGGGTGTGTATTGATGCAAGGAGAACAGGTGATTGCTTACGCATTAAGACAGTTAAAAGAGCATGAGAAGAACTATCCTACCCATGATTTGGAGTTAGCGGCGGTTATACATGCAATCAAGACTATGAAGACACTACTTATACGGTGAAAAGTTTCAGATTAAGTCAGATCACAAGAGCTTAACTTATCTTTTCACTCAGAAGGATCGGAATACGAGACAGAGGAGATGGCTGGAGCTATTAACAGATTATGACTGTGACATCTAGTACCATTCGGGTAAGGCAAATGTTGTGGCTAACGCCATAAGCAGAAAGTGGGCATCGAAACCTGAGGCCGGGCTAAGTACAAATGTTGCATTGTATGCTGCAGCCTCAAGTTCAATCGAAAATGATGAAGAGCATATAATAGAGACTGTAGAAGATCCAGTCGAGCAAGGTTTAGTTCATAAGTTCACCATGATGTTCGCAGCTTTGAAGATCTCACCGGATCTAGTTAATGAAGTTAAGGTAGCAATCCTACAGGACCCACAACTCAAGACAGTGCAAGAAGACTTAGAGAAGGGTACGAGCAATCCTGACTTTACCTTGGATTCAGACAAGGTACTCAGGTATCGTGGATGGTTATGCATACCTGAGAGTAAAGACTGCAATATCAGAGATCGAGTTATGACTGAAGCTCATTACACTCCATATTCGGTACATCCAGGAAGTACCAAAATGTACCATGATTTAAGAAGATTGTATTGGTGGAGGGGTATGAAGGTAAATATAGCTCGCTTCGTGTTCTAATGTCTGGATTATCAACAAGTTAAAGCAGAAAGGCAGAGACCCGCAGGTTTACTACAGCCATTATGAGAACCTGCATGGAAGTGGGATTGCATCACTATGGATTTCGTTGCTGGCCTACCTTTGACACCAAGGTCAGTGGATGCAGTTTGGGTAATAGTCGATCGACTCACCAAGACAGCTCGATTCATTGCGGTCAGACCTCAGTATACCATGGACAAGCTGGCCAAGTTATATGTTGATAATATAGTCAGACTTCATGGCGTCCCAGAAAGTATAGTATCTGACAGAGATCCCCGTTTTACATCAAAGTTCTGGGAAGGATTACAGAAAGCTATGGAAACAAAGTTAAAGTTCAGTACAACTTTCAACCCTTCGACAGACGGGCAGTCAGAAAGGACTATTCAAATTTTAGAGGATATGCTTCGAGCCTATGCATTAGACTTCAAGGGAGCTTGCGACGAGAAGCTATCACTTATCGAGTTTGCTTATAATAACAGCTATCAGGCTACAATTCAGATGGCTCCATATGAAGCACTCTATGGGAAGAAGTGTCGTACACCTCTGCTATGGAATGAGGTGGGAGAAAGAAGAATTGTAGGACCGGAGTTTGTTGAAGAAACTTGTCGAGTGATTGATCAAATCAAGGAGAGAGTAAAGACAGCTCAAGTTCGACAAAAGCACTATGCGGATAACCGACGTCGAGATCTGGAGTTTGCAGTGGGTGACAAGGTATTCTTGAAGGTATCACCGGTGCGAGGTCTGAAAAGGTTTGGTAAGAAGGGGAAGCTATGCCCCAAGTATGAGGGACCATACGAGATATTGACCAGACGTGGTAATGTAGCATATCAATTGGCTCTACCACCATCTATGTCAAGCGTTCATGATGTGTTCCATGTATCATTATTGAAGAAGTATGTCAGGGATCCATCGCACATCTTGACAGCAGACCCCCCAGACTTGACTGAAGACTTAACATTTGAAGTGGTGCCAGTGATGCTCTCAAGCCGCAAGGTACTGCAACTTCGAACCAAGGATATCCATTATGTGAAAGTGCATTGGAAAATCCAAGATGTTGAAGAGATTACTTGGGAAGAGGAGAGCGCGATGAGGATGGAGTACCCTAACCTTTTCGACGATCAAGGTACGTTCAAATTTTGAGGTCAAAATTTCTTTTAAGGGTGGGGGAGTTGTGAAACCTACATGCAAATTTCGGGGATGAAATTTCTTTTAAGGGTGGGGGAGTTGTAAGATCCGCACTCCGTGAACCCGGTCTAAACATTTATTTCATGTTGTAACAGGTCTTCTGATCATCATCACCGGGCCAGACGGGATGAGCGGATGACAAACAGGTATGAAATCGGATCAAAGATGGTCAAATAAGTATCATTTTATGTTGACCGGTCGATGGTACCGGTCTTGGTACCGGTCGACCGATCAGCTCTCCGCAGCTGACTACGGAGATCCCTATTTGGATCTCTGTGGGTCCCACTTTCTTGATTTCGATTCCTAAGACTTTCCTAATCCTAGTAGGGTTACTAAACCCTAATTCTAGCCTATATAAACACCCTTAAACCTCCTCAAATCCTTTCCATTATCTCTCACAAACCCTAGAGAGGAGAAGAAGGATGGAAAGGGGAGGAAGCTAGAAAGAAGAAGGTGGTGCCGCCATTGTCGTTCGACGAAGCTCACTCTACGCCAGTCGACGGTAAGTGTTTTAATCATTCTTCTTACTCTATGATAGTTGTATGGGTAGATCAATACCATGCAAAGTAGGTATTGATCTAAACCTATCTAAAACCCTAATTGGCCGTTTAACCCTAATTTGCCGTCAAACCCTAGATTCGAGTTCTAGGATGATATTCATCGAAACTAGACTTGAATGAGTTGGAGATAACTCTAACTCGAAGCTCAGACTTAGAATGGATAGGAGAAATCCTGGAAATCCATGGAGATTGATCGACGGCAGTCGAAAAACCTAATGTATGGTTTTCTGGAGACATACCGGTCGACCTTACCGGTTGCTAGTGTTCTCACAGTGATGCGACCGGTATGTTGCAACCGGTCAACCCTGAAAGGCTGGTTTTGGACTTTGTTGGTTTTTCGACCAACGTGAAACCCTAAGAAACTATTCTAATGAAACCCTAACAATATTGTAGGACTTTGTGATAGCACGTTTGGATCATGCGACGTGGAGCAAGCTATTAAACGAGCGTCAGGTAAGGGAATCTGACCTAAACCCTAATAATTAATGGACAGTAAATCGTTGTTAATAACTTGAATATATATGATGTGATGTTTGTGCATATTCACATGATATCCTTTACTTTCAGTTATTATTATTGTTCATGCATGATAGGATGTGATTGTTAGGCATGTGATTGTTTTTGTTGGTGTGTGGAGTGGGGCAAGGGCCTGGGATCATTCCTCACACTGGCACTTTTCGTAGTATTCTATTTTAACATGCTTGGTACGGGTGGGGCATCAGGGGAAGATCGTGGTACGGTGGTCTCCGATATTGATGTTGGCCTGGCCATGGTTATGTGGCACTGTGGTCTCCGATGTCGACGCTGGCTTGTCCATGATGCTTTAGCTCTATCTCTATGCCGTAGGGAGTTATGTTGGGATAGGGTCTACCTGCGTATTGTTCTATCCTAGTGGGTTAGTTGCGGATAGGGTATCAGGGGTGGTACGGGGATACCTTAACTCTATCTCTATGCCGTTGACGGCTGTGCTGGGATAGAACATACATTGATGACATATAGGATTGGTTAGTTGCGAGCCCAGTTTGCAAGCCCTGGCCAGTAGGGGCTTAGGTACTAGTATGGGTAGAGCATCAGGGGAAATATGGGGATATCTTAGCTCTATCTCTATTCCATGATGGGTGCATGTGGGCCGATGGGGGTGTGATCCATGTTGTGCCACACACCCGTGTATAGAGGTGCGGGGGCCACCAAACCTTTCTATAGCACATTGCAAACTTAAACCAGACCACAACATAAAATGATTGTTACTCATGCATAATATTGTGAAACTGTCTGATTGTCTTACTGAGCTAAGTTGTGAGCTCACCCTTTGTGTACACATTGTTTTTAGATGTTGATGCAGGATACACGGTGGATGACTATATGAACGCTCCAACGTATGGTGATGTTGCTGCTCTGGGTGTACAGGCAGGAGAGGACGAGCATGACGCTTCATGCGAGTGCCCTTTCTACGTGTACCTTTGATTTGATTTTATTTATTTATTTCAGTTATTTTCAGTTGGATTAAGTGGATGTAAGGATATTATATTTTATATTTGGATTTGAATAATTGGATGCTTATTTAATTTATCAATAGATACTCTGTTCATTCTATTTAAAGACTTCCGCTGTACTATTTATATTCTTATTGTGGTTATGTGCAATGGTTTGTATGAGTGGACACGGCCTATTCGAGATCCTGGTGTGAACCGTTGGTTCAATGACGGTTCACTCACACCATTCTAGTTGGTTCAGAATTGGGGTGTGACACCTGGTCTTGTGGTTTCTTCACGCACTTGGTCCACTTGGCTCGACCCTGATAGGTAGACCTGGTACAAGGTGGTAAGATCGGTTAGTTCGATACTGGTCTTACAACTCCCCCCCTCTTATTAGAAATTTCATCCTCGAAATTTACACATACCTTCTGAGTCAAAAAGGTGAGGATATTGCTTTCGCACAACATTTTCTTCTTCCCATGTGATCTCTTCTATATCTCAGCTCCTCCAAGTGACCTTAACATCATAAATGTCATGGTTGTGTAGACGTTGAACCTTTCAGCTGGTGATTTCAGTTGGTGCTACTTCGAATGTCAAATCATTAGTTAGATCTGGTGGATCCGCTGTTAAAACGTGTGTTGGATCTCTGACGTACTTCTTCAATAATGAGACATGAAATACATCATGCACACTTGGCATAGATGGTGGTAGTGCCAACTGATATGCCACTTTTTCACGTTTAGCTAGAATCTCATATGGCCCGACATATCTCGGACTTAGCTTCCCTTTCTGTCTGAATCATTATAAACCTCGTATAGGTGATACTTTCAATAACACCTTATCACCTACGATAAATTCAAGGTCTCGACGTCGAGTATCTGCATACTGTTTCTGACGATTCTGAGCCGTTCTAACTCTTTCCTTAATAATATCGACTACACGACATGTCTCTTTAACAAATTCTGGTCCAACAATATTCTGTTCACCAACTTCATTCCAAAACAAAGGAGTTCAATACTTCCTACCATACAGTGCTTCATAGGGTGACATCTGTATAATAGCCTGATAGCAGTTGTTATAGGCGAACTCGATCAATGGTAGTTTCTCATTCCATGATCCCTTGAAATCAATAACACATGCTCGAAGCATGTCTTCTAAAATCTGAGTGGTACGCTCCGACTATCTGTCTGTCTGAGGACGGAATGCAGTACTGAATTTCAATGTGGTACCCATAGCCTTCTGTAATCCTTTCCAAAACTTTGAGGTAAAGCATGGGTCTCTATCGGACACAATGCTTTCAGGTACACCATGTAATCTGAAAATGTTATCCACATATAGCTTGGCTAACCTCTCTAGGGTATACTGAGGTTGTATAGCTATGAAGCGAGTTGTCTTAGTCAGACGATCTACAATCACCCAGACCGCGTCAACTACTCGGGGAGTCAATGGTAATCCAGTGACGAAGTCCATAGTAATCCAGTCCCATTTCCATGCTGGTTCTGGCAGTGGCTGTAACAATTCTGCAGGTCTTTGCCGTTCAGCCTTTACCCTCTGACAATTTAGGCATTGTGACACGAATTTAGCTACATCTGCTTTCATTCCTCTCCACCAATATAATTTTTTCAAATCATGATACATCTTTGTACTTTCAGGATGTACCGAATAAGCGGTGGTGTGAGCTTCCTTCATTAGTCTGTGTCTAATGTCCAAGTTTTCCGTTTCAGGAACACATACTCTTCCTTTATACTTCAATACCTTTTCATCGTCCAAGGTGAACTCAGGAATAGTCCTACCTTTTTTGATGTCTTCTTGTACCGTTCTTAGATAAGGGTCTGATTTAAGAGCGACTTTCACTTCATCAATTATATCAGGTACAATTTTTAATGTTGCGAACATATTTAAAAACCGACGAATAAACCCTAGGTTGGTTGATCCACCCGAAGCATCTATCACGAACTGCTCGTTACCATGATTGAATACTTTTCCTGTAACACACATTGTCGCAATCATGTTAACCTCTCCTTGGGATTTTAGCGCATCAGCAACTACATTAGCCTTTCCTGGATGATACTGGATATCGCAATCATAATCCTTTAATAGTTCCAGCCATCTTCTCTGTCTCATGTTCAACTCCTTCTGATGAAAAAGATAAGTGAGACTCTTATGATCTGATTTAATCTGAAATTTCTCTCCATACAAATAATGTCTCCATATCTTGACAGCATGTACTACTGTCGCTAATTCTAAGTCATGAGTGGGATAGTTCTTCTCATGTGTCTTCAGTTGTCTTGAGGCATACGCAACTACTTGTTCCCCTTGCATAAGTACACATCCTAAACCCAATCCAAACGCATCAGCATACAAGGTAAATGGTTGTCCTGGAATAGGAATAGTCAAGATGGGAGCCGATATCAATCTAGCCTTCAATGTTTGGAAACCTTTCTCACATTTGTCAGTCCAAACAAACTTTTCTCCTTTTTTTAGTCAAACTGGTGAGAGGTACGACAATTCTAGAGTAGTCTTCCACGAATCGTCGATAATACCTAACTAGACCTAGGAAACTTCTAATTTCTGCAACACTCTTAGGTGCTTCCCACTTCACAATGGGTTCAATCTTGCTAGGATCCACTTTAATTCCTTCAGCGGATACAACATGGCCTTGAAAGCGACCTCATCCAGCCAAAACTCACACTTTGTAAATTTGGTGTAAAGCTTCTCTTTTCTCTCTTAGATTCATGACATGAGTTTCCTTGTCCTTGGAGTAGACCAATATATCATCAATAAACACAATGACTGACGTACCCAACATATCATGGAATACCCGATTCATGAGTTTCATAAAAGTTACGGGTGCGTTAGTTAATCCAAAAGACATGACTAAAAATTCATAATGTCCATATCTTGTTCTGAATGCTGTCTTTGGAATATCACCTTCCTTAATCTTCAACTGATGGTATCCTGACCGAAGATCAATCTTGGAGAACACCTTGGCACCTTGCAACTGATCAAACAAGTCATCGATCTGAGGCAACGGGTATCGATTCTTGATTGTAAGCTTATTCAATTCTCGATAGTCAATACACAGTCGAACGCTACTGTCCTTTTTCTTTACAAACAATACTGGCGCTCCCCATGGTGATATGCTAGGTTTGATATAACCCTTGTCCAGTAATTCCTGTAACTGTACCTTTAATTCCTTCAGTTCGGTAGGAGCCATTCGATAGGGTGCTTTAGATACTGGTGCGGCTCCGGGTATCAGATCTATAACGAACTCTGTCGCTCGGTCGGGTGGTAGTCCTGGTAGTTCCTCAGGAAATACATCTGGAAAGTCACGCACAACATCAATATCCTCCATTCGTGGTACTTCCTTAGTGAGATCAACCACGGATACTAGATACCCAACTCCTCCTTTCTCGAGGCATTTTCTAGCCTTTAATGTAGAGAGGATGAGTTTTCGTTTATGGGGAAGTTTGGTTCCCGTAAAACTAAACTCTGCTCCTTCCTTGTCTTTAAATGTCAGCTTCTTTTTTGTACATAATAGGTTTATAGAATACCGAGCTAACCAATCCATTCCCAAGATAACGTCAAAGTCTAACATTTCGAGTTGAATCAGGGTTGCATCCAAAATCTTCTCGCCGATAAGAACTGGACATGGTCCATAACCTTTTTCTAATTCCACCTCTAATCCCATAGGCGATCGTACAAGCAATTTGTAGTCTAAAGATCTGAGGGGTAGATTTAGCTTCTTTCCAAATGACATAGATATAAAAGAATGAATAGCTCCAGAATCAAAGAGTACTCTAGCAGGTATGCCATTAATAGGTACGATACCTATGATTTGTTTTAATTTAGTCTACATGCTCACACAAGGTAACACAAAATGAAAGGTTCAGGTCATACCTATGACCACATCAGGCGATGCGACAGCATCCTCAGATGTAACTGCATAAACCTTTCCTTGCTGTAGCTGCTTCCTGGGCTTAGGACATTCTCTGGAATAATGTCCTACTTGATTGCAGTTAAAGCATTTTACTCCTTCATTATTTTGCTTTTGTTGAGGTTGGACTGTTGGAGTAGTCTTGGCTGCAACATTAAATCCTTGAGTACGGAAGGGTTTGAATGTCTTTGTGTTCCCTCCGTTATAAGAATTTCCATTTGGCCTCTTGATACCTCTATTCTAAGCAAAATAGCTCTCTCTCTTGCTGGCTCGATTCTAGTACTCGAGCAATCTGCACTGCTTCATTATAAACTTTCTTTTTCAGCCCCAAAACATGCTCTCGAATGCTTCCCCTAAGTCCCATGACGAACCTTTGGGTTTTAGTATTTTCCTCCTGCATGCTAGAGGGAGCAAAGAAAAACAGCTCTTCATAACGCTGTTGGTATGCATCCACAGTCATCTGTCCCTGATACAGACTCAGAAACTCTCTTTCCATAGCATCTCTGAAACTTCTGGGAAAGTACTTCTCAAAGAATGCCTCTTTATAGATAGCCCAGGTCAATTGGGAATGCTTGGTTAATAGATAAGTCCGAGTGGACTTCCACCAGTGGTGTGCATCGCCTTTCAGCATAAATGTTGCACACGGTACTTTCTCCTCCTCATTAACTGTCATCATCATGAAATTCCTTTTCATCTCGTCGGTCCAGTGAGCTGGCCACAAAGAATCTACTGGTTTGCCATTATATTCCTTAGGTTTTATTTTCAGAAAATGCTCAATCAGTTGAGAGTGGTCCAACTGATACTGAGCATAGGCCCTGTACATAGGTGGATGGTACTGATAGCTGGCTTGGGCTACCTCAGGGTTCTGTACTGGAGCTTGAACAACTAGCGTTTGAGGTGCTTGGGGTACTGTGTTGCTATCCCCTGGTACTGTGCTAGCTTGTCCGACTAACATAGGTGTCGTATGTGCAGCTGGAAAAATCATTCCTATAGCAGCTTGCATATTGGCTTGCACCTGCTGTATTTGCTACAGCTGTTGTGCCAGGTTCATTACTGCTGTGGCCAAATCTGTAGGTGGGGCTGGCAAGTTTGTAGGATTTGTCTGTCCATTAGCTCCTAGTGTTGCCATATTCTGATTTTCTTGTCCTTCAGGATTTTCATAGTTGTCTTCCTCCACAGGTAGTGGTGGTGGAATTGGGTTACGACCTCGCCTAGTTACTCTTCGCCCAGCCATTTCCTATTCTGGTGGTGGTAGTGTCTGAAAAACAATCATAGAACATGTGAGGCAATCAATATAAGTCATTCCCAAGTCAAAATCCAACTAATCAATGTAAAATTCCAATTTTTCAAGTCATTCAATGAAAAATACTGAATTTTCTATCGTAGGGTCGATGGTAGGGTCGCACTGTATCCGACCACAGGGTATGCGACCTCACAAAACCTTGTTAGCTCACCGAGAACCTAGGGTCGGACGTAGGGTCGGTATATGTCCGACCAGAGGGTCCGACCACATGATGTCTGTCAGATCACCGAGAGCCTAGGGTCGATCCTAGGGTCGGTATATGTCCGACCACAGGGTCCGACCACATGATGTCTGTCAGCTCACTGAGAGCCTAGGGTCGATCCTGGGGTCGGTCGTAGGGTCGCATGTTTAGTTGAATTCTGCGATCGCACGACCCCAAATCAGGTTTTTAAACCTGATTTTTGGAATCATTTCTCACTTTCTCTTTTTTCTTCAACTCAACTCGCTTCCCCTGAGTTGCTACAGTATCAACCCCTCGTGTTTGGTGATTATTTATTCCATTCACGACCTCCGTTCCTTTCCTTCAGGTATGTTCTCTACCGGTCCTTACTTTTAGGCTTTCAAAGCTAGGTTTTTCACCATTTATAGCGTTTTCTTCAAATTTAAATTTTTCTAACCGTAAAAATTTGATTTTTATTGGGGGCTTTTGCTATTGACCACCCAATGGACGAAAGCCCTCAAGAACATTTGAGTTTCATCGGTTAGTTTTTGAGAAACTTGAAATTTTTTTATTTTTGACCTAATTTTTGGGGTTTTTTTCAAATTGTTGAAATTTCTTCAAATTCAACCTTCCTAGTTTAAATTTCCAACTGTATGAACTTGCAGGGTGGTTTGGAACATATGTAAGTCCTCCTGCGCAACTGTTTGGGTGAAAAATGAGGCTTTTGGCCAAATCATGCCGTTATAATGCCCAAAATTTTGAGTTTTTCTCCATATCTAATATCTTGTCTATTTGTCTATGTCTTTGCAGATAGCATGGCTCGCACCAAAGTTCCCAGAGCTCATGATCCCATTCGTTTCCGCTCTAATGAGGCAGATGCTCAGTATGCTCGTTATGAGCGTATAAAGGTGGAAGGGGGTCGTTGTGTAAACTTGGCTAGTCTAGCCTTGTTTAATGTAGAGGGAGCTTTTAGGGACATGGATTGGCTCCCCGTGATAACGTATGAGGCTTGCACCTGTCCTGCTCTGGTGAAGCAGTTCTATTGCAACCTTCAGGTAGTGGGTGATCGCAATGATACAGACAGGGGTAGGGAGCTCAGGATCACTAGTTATGTGAAAGGGGTGGAAGTTTCCTTTAACTGCCAGCAGTTGGCTGATCTCCTGGGTATATCAAATGATGGCCCCTTGGTATACTGTGCACCCAAGGAACCCTAGTTCTTTTCCTTGATGATGCGTGCTGAGATTGATCGCCAGCTTCTTAGAAGTGATCGTTGGGAGATGAAGGCAATCAACCTACGGTCGAAACCTCGGGTGTACAGCAAGATCATTCAGCACAACCTGATTCCTCAGAGTGGGCATTATGATAGGATTTTCCAGTTGACCCAGTACCTCTTGTACTGCATCTGCACTAGGCAGCCCGTCTGCCTGCCATACATTATCATCAAGATGATGATCCGTGCTACGACGCCTGGTCTGGTAGGCAACCTGCCCTATGGGCGTTTGATCACTACCTTTCTAACACGCCTGCATGTCGACTTATTGGATGAGAGGATTCATGAGGATACCTTCTCTTCTGACCTTGACTAAGAGGCCATCTGCAAGATGGGGATGCGAGATGCGTAGGCCAATGACAAGGAGACGAATGCTCTGGTGCGTCCCCGTACTCGGGTCAAGAGAGCAAACGTTGAGGCGGCAGCAGCAGCAGCAGGAGTTCATGGGGGTGATGCTGAGGATGATGATCGTATGTATATAGATGCAGACGCCATACCTCCTCCATCACCACCGCATTCCACTGGAGCTGGCCTATCTTGGGTTCATTTACACACTGCTTGTTACACCTCAATTCTGTACCAATCAGAATAGTGTGATGAACCATCAATAAACCAACGGTTCAACTAGGATCTCGAATAGGCTGTGTCCATTTGCTTAAACCATACACATCCATAACCAAAATCAGAATAAATATACGATAGCGGAAGTCTTTAATATTAAATGAACTAAGAGTCTAAAGATGATAATATAAATAAATTATCCAATTATCTTTAAAAAAACTAAGACATAAAATAAAATAATTTAATCAATTACATCGTCTGTATAATTTAAACAAAATCTAATCGAAGACGCATGAGTTGCACTCGCATGACAAATCATGCGACTCCATCATAACTTCTGCATCCATCGCCGCCGCATGTCCATACATCGGAGCATTCATATAATCTTCTACGGTGGTACCTGCATCATCAACTAAAAATATTCGACGTCGAAAGGGTGAGCACAAATCACGGCTCAGTGAGCAAATAAAATAATGCAGCAAACATATGCATGCATTTAATTCATATCTTTGGTCTGGTTCATAAGTTTGCAATGTGCAATAGAAAGGTTTGGTGGCCGCCGCACCTCTATACATGGGTGTGTAAGCCCACCCAATGGATCAAACACCATTATCGTCTACATCCACCCCACCATGGAATAGGGATAGAGCTAAAGTGCTTAGGACCGCACCGCATCACACTTCCCCTGATGTCCTACCCATACCAATACGTAAGTCCCTATTGGCGAGGGCTTGCAAACTGGGCTCGCAACTAACCAATCCTAATACCAAACAGTGTATCCAAGGCCTCACCCCAGCATCCCTCAATACGTCCATAGAGATAGAGCTAAGGCCCCCCGACAGAGTCAGAGACTACACGAACCGAGACCACCTCCCCTGATGCCCTACGATGTAATAGTTATGCTAAGATAATGGCGATACGACGATGTCAGTAGACAAGACTTGAGTAGAGATAGAGCTAAAGTGCTTAGGACCGCACCGCATCACACTTCCCCTGATGCCCTACTCGCATCAAGTATACTAACCACATACAAAGATTCACATGCCTATTCCTAGCATCAGCGCCATCATCATGTTATAAATAAACGAAGTTAAATATGCATGAACATTAATAGCAGGAATATTGGATGACATGTTAAATGCACATTACACGCATACAAGCATAGAATCATTCATGGCATCGGACTCAATAAACAAAACAGTTTATTATTAGCCAATTAGTTTAGGTCTTGTTCCCTCACATTTGATTGCTAGTAGATCCTCGTTCAAGCTTTATAATTCACTTTTAAACCACTGGAAAGACCTAACAAGTCGATAGATTTTAATTAGAATTAATTCTAATATGTTTAGAATAACAGAAGCTGAGGGGTCGCAGGTGGGGTAGCACCTGGGGTCCCAGTTTCTGCGACCACAGGGGTAGGGTCGCAGGGTAGGGTAGCACCTGGGGTCTCAGTTTCTGCGACCCCAGGGTGTAGGGTCGCAGGTGGGGTAGGACATAATTCGTGTGACCACACCCTCCCTGGGACTTCCTGAGGGCATGTGGTCGATCATGTGGTCTCGTGGGGTCGGATATCATTCGGCCCTACGTGCCACCACACGTGTTCTTGGTCGACCTTTCACTCTTAAGTCCATTCTTTCATGTTTGGATCCTTTGGCTTATCATCATGGTCCTTCCTATGATCGTTCTATGGCTCAAACTACAATTTTTATACACTATCCATTGTCCACAATGATTTCCTCCATGGATTCCCTTGGAACTTTATCCATGGATGGATGATTTGGGTTTCTCCTAATCCTATGTTCTTCATAAACTATTCTAGGCTCCCAATTCATGTAGGGATTTAGGTTCATATCTTGGGTTTGCTGAGATTCAGAGGTTTCTCTGAACTTCTTCTTCCTTTAGTCTTCTTCTTCAATTTTCCTTCTCTTCCTTCTCTTCTCTTTCTCTCACTTTCAATTAGGGTTCTAAAGGAGTGAAAGAGGCTAAGGGATGTCCTATTTATAGAGGAAAACCCTCCAAATATGCTCTAATGAGTTTAGGAAAGAACCCCTTCAGATTAGGAAGGTTTCCTAATTTTTGGTTTTTGACTATTCTCGTAGGGTCGGATGTAGGGTCGCAGAATCCGTCGACCCTACGTTTTTTAAGACATGCGACCCCACGACCAAAAAGTCATGGGTTGGACTCTTTTGTGGTGGGGTCAGACATACCTGTTTAGGCATGCGACCACACACTCATTTTTTACTGTTTTGAGTTAAATTTCATACATGGTCTTGTGGTTTCTTCACGTACTTGGTCCACTTGGTTCGACCATGATAGGTAGACCTGGTACAAGGTGGTAAGACCGATTAGTTCGATACGGGTCTTACACTGCTGGTCCTTTACACCTACCATCTGATGATGTGATGGGGCTACTGCGTGAGATTAGAGAGGCTCAGCGAGTGACTGATGGGAGAGTAGGAGAGCTTCTTAATTCCCAGCAAGTATCTGATCAACGGATGGCCGATCTGACAGCTAGCCTCTAGGTGACCCAGACTCAGGTAGCCTGGCTGACTAGAGTGTAGGCTGAGGACTATGACCAGGATCGTGAGGCACCTCCTCCTCCAGCACCTCCAGCTCCATGATGTATATTTTCTTTTTGTTTTTCCTTGTACTACAGAGTAACTGTCCGGATTGTGGACCGTACTCTGATTTAGAGATATATATATGTTGCATTTTATTCGATGTGTATATGAAACTTGTTTCCCATCTTAATAGTGCATTATTCTCTTTCTTAATTTTTGTCTCATACAACACAGGTGCTTATAGTGTGTTCTTATTAAAGTTTTTAAATTTTATCCTAACTTAGTTCACAAAATTTTGTGGAAATATATACCCGTTTAATAGACAGGGCCCGAGAGCTCTGATACCAAGTTGTCACACCCCAATTCTGAACCAACCAGAATGGTGTGATGAACCGTCTATGATCCAACGGTTCAACCAGGATCTCGAATAGGTTGTGTCCTTTTACTTAAACCATACACATTCACAATCATAATCAGAATAAATACACAATAGTGAAAGTCTTTAATATTTAATGAACTGAGAATCTAATAATGATAACATAAATAAATTATCCAATTATCTTCAAATGACTAAGACATAAAATAAAATAAATTAATCAATTACATGTTCTTAATAATCCAACTATAAATCTAATCGAATACGCATGAGTTGCACTCGCATGACGAATCATGCGACTCCATCATAACTTCTGCATCCATCGTCGTCGCATGTCCATACATCGGAGCATTCATATAATCTTCTACGGTGGAACCTGCATCATTAACTAAAAATATTCGACGTCGAAAGGGTGAGCACAAATCACGGCTCAGTGAGCAAACAAAATAATGCAACAAACATATGCATGCATTCAATTCATATCTTTGGTCTGGTTCATAAGTTTGCAATGTGCAATAGAAAGGTTTGGTGGCCGCCGCACCTCTATACACAGGTGTGTAAGCCCACCCAATGGATCAAACACCAATGTCGTCTACATCCACCCCACCATGGAATAGGGATAGAGCTAAAATGCTTAGGACCGCACCGCTTCACACTTCCCCTGATGCCCTACCCATACCACGTAAGCCCCTATTGGCGAGGGCTTGCAAACTAGACTCGTAACTAACCAATCCTAATGTCAAACAGTGTATCCAAGGCCTCACCCTAGCATCCCTCAATGCGTCCATAGAGATAGAGCTAAGGCCCCCCGGCAGAGTCAGAGACTACATGGTCCGAGACCACCTCCCCTAATGCCCTACGACGTAATAGTTCTGCTAAGGTAATGGCGATACGACGATGTCAGTGGACAAGACTTGGGTAGAGATAGAGCTAAAGTGCTTAGGACCGCACCGCATCACACTTCCCCTGATGCCCCACTCGCATCAACTACACTAACCACACACAAACATTCACATGCCTATTCCTAGCATCATCATCATCATCATGTTATAAATAAATGAAATTAAATATGCATGGATAGTAATAGCAGGAATATTGGATGACATGTTAAATGCACATTACACGCATACAAGCATAGAATCATTCATGGCATCGGACTCAATAAACAAAAACAGTTTATTATTAGCCAATTAGTTTAGGTCTTGTTTCCTCACCTTTGGTCGATAATAGATCCTCGTTCAAGCTTTGTAATTCACTCTTAGACCACTTGGAAACCTAACAAGTTGATAGATTTTAATTAGAATAAATTTCCATGTGTTTAGACTAACAGAAACTGAGGGGTCGCAGGTGGGGTAGCACCTGGGGTCTCAGTTTCTGCGACCACAGGGTGTGGGGTCGCAGGGTAGGGTCGGACATACTCCGACCCCATGTGCGACCACACCCTCCCTGGAAACTTCTCGAGGGCATGTGGTCGGACATGTGGGTCTTGTGGGGTCGGACATCATGCGACCCCACGTGCGACCACACGTGTTAAGGTCGACCTTTCACTCTCAACTCCATTCCTTCATGTTTGGATCCCTTTGCTTATCATCATAGTCCTTCCTATGATTGTTCTATGGCTCAGAACTATTATTTTATACACAATCCATTGTCCACAATAATTTTCTCCATGGATTCTCTTGGAATTTGCCCATGGATGGATGATTTGGGTTTCTCCTAGATCATATCTTCTTCATGAACTATTCTAGGCTCTCAATTAATCATGGGAATCAGGTTCATACCTTATGCTTGCCGAAGATTCAGAGTTTTCTCTGAATTTTCCTCCTCCTTAGTCTTCTTCTTAGATTTTCCTTCTCGTCCTTCTCTTCTCTTTCTCTCACTTTCAATTAGGGTTCTAAAAGAGTGAAAGAGGCTAAGGGACGTCCTATTTATAGAGGAAAATCCTCCATAATATGCTCTAATGAGTTTAGGAAAGACCCCCTTCGGATTAGGAAGGTTTCCTAATTTCGGTTCTGACTGGGTTCCGTGGGGTCGGAGGTGGGGTCGCAGAATCCGTGACCCTACCTTTTTAAAATGTCTGACCCCATGACCTAATTTCGTGGGGTCGGACTCTTTTGAGGTGGGGTCGATCACACCAGTTTAGGCATGCGACCATACACTCATATTTGACTATTTTGAGTTAAATTTCATACCTGGTCTTGTGGTTTCTTCACGCACTTGGTCCACTTGGCTCGACCATGATAGGTAGACCTGGTACAAGGTGGTAAGACCGGTTAGTTCGATACGGGTCTTACATTTGATGTCACCTATTCCTGACGTTAGCCAATGACGGGCATTATGTAGGCACTTCATTTTGCCTTACCCCTGAACAGCTTAGGGAGACCCCAAGTACCCCTGTTCTACTGGGTTTATAACCTATTATCAGGTCGCAGGTGTCCCATAGGCCTCCAGCCCGCGCTGAGAGCCATTTCCCAAATTCTGACCGTAATGGTCAAAATTACCAAAATAATCCTGATTATGTTTGACTCGCTCAACCCAAAACTAAAAATTTCTCCAATGTGATATAAAGTCATAGCAACCTAGTACTAATTGAGAGCTTCGAACTAGTGCCGAAATTGCATCATCCATATTTTGGGATCAAAAGATATGGCCATTATAAGTTTTATGTCATCAATTTGGTTCTTTTGTGAACAGGGAAAAAGGTCCAGACCCAGCTGGGGCGGGCCAAAAGTGGTCCAGGGCCCAAAAATAACCAAGCCATAGACCCAGGGTTTGGCCCTAAGTCTTTAAGTTGTCAAACTAATTCACCCCCCTGAGTCAGGTCTCATCGACGCTGACAGGTAGTCGATCGATGCCACATTGACGTCACCGACTCTAGTTATAAAGTCGACCTAAGGAGGTTTCTAGGTTTTCCAAAACTCTTCAAACTCTAATCAATTGGCCCCCTACATTCGAATCAGATATACCAATTTCATTATTTACTTGCGTTCTTAATTTATATCCTACCTTCTTCTACCTTGGATGGTGAGGAAAAGGTATATTTGCATTAACTCTCATGGTGATTGGAGATATGTTTCATTATGTCTCAATTCTTTGATCTAGGATGTGATTAACCTAGTTAGGAGTTGATTTGAGTTATTTAATTCCATATTTGCACATAGATTAGGTGACTTCGCACCATTATTTCATGTGTTTGAGCATGAAATGCCTTGTGATAAGTGTGTAATTTTTATATTTTTATTCCCTTTGTATTATGCTTTTTAATGTGTTTTATACTTTATTGAATTGAATAGGATGAATTTTATTAATTTGACATATTTTAGAGACATTTGAATTAATTGTTAAAAGATAAAAAAAAATTCCAGCATTCTTAATATTGATGTTCTAAGTTTCATGTAGGTTTTTGACATAGAAGAAGTTCCAGAATTAAAAAGTTATCTTCAGTAAAGTTGTAGAAGACGTCTCAATCTTTTCAGAATGGTATTATGGAGAAAAATTTAAGTTCGTTTGGGCCTCCAAACATTGCCTTAAAGTCTAACACGAAAATCTAATCAGAATCCAAATTGGAGTAGCTGTACAATCTGATTAAATGATTCAACAGTGGATGTAAATTCCATAAAGAGTCTCCTACTCAAGTTAGAAAACCTATAATAGAAGACTCCAAAGAAGAAAAGGAAACTCTATAATTTCAGAATTCTAAATAGAGAAGGAATTCTAAATAAAGAAGGAATCCTACACAAAGAAGGAGTTATAAGTTACAAAGGATTGTCATGTTTTATATATAGAGCACTAGTGTTAAGATAATCAATCTCTCTCTCTTTTGCTGGAATTTTTTATCTCTTTGAGAAAAATTGTAATGTCTAGCTAATTTTCTCATTCTGTTCATGGGGATTTTGAAGCCCAAACTCATGTCAATGGTGTAATCTCTATTCAGTAACGTTGTTCTTCTTTTCTCTTTTATTGCTTATGTTATTTTTTTCTCTTTAATTATGATAATTGTTTGAATAATTCAGTAACAGCCTACTGAATCAGTTAGATTAATATTAATTGCTAGATCTAGAATCTATGATACGTAATCGTCCTGATTCTAATCACAAGTAGCAAACAGTGGTAGATGATTATGTCTAAGTTTTCATCTCATCATTGTGAATAATATAACCTAAGTTAAATAATTCTCGTTTGTGTGTGATTGTTGCTTAGATTGATCTATTTTTCACCTCCTTAATGCTGTCATTGAATTAAACATTGAGAGCTTATTCAGTGTTATTCAATGGTTAGATCCCTCTGAAGAGCTTGTTTCAATAGAGATACTTAAGGGAAAACTCGGGTAACAGAGCGTATTGTTATCTAGAGTCTTTAATTCTAATTGGGAGAGAGAGATTAACATTGCGATTAATTTTACTCATTGCATGTGTGGGTGGATATTGAATCAAGAACTGAATATTTTCATCTAATTATCTTCCTATTTAAATTCTGTCTGTTACTTTCAATTTGATTCAAACAACCAAAACCCCCCCTAATTATTGTGTTTACTTAGCATTAATTAGTATATTTAGTTTGAGTAGAATATAAATTTTAATCAATTCATTCTCTATGGGATCGACCTTTGCTTATCCTATTTATAGTTTATTAATCAGGTCAGTAAAGAAATATTTAATTAAATTGGTGCATTCGACACGCTACCACCTCGTTAGCACATGTGATAATTTTAAAGTATTTTATGCACGGATTTAGCATATTTATTTCTAAATTTCCCATGATCCCAATCCCCCATAGTGACTTAAATCATCTTAGTTCATCCATCCACCCATTATTTGGGATTTTCTCTCTCCTGAGATTCTCTCTCCTACATCGTAAGGCTGTCCAAATGGTCGACTGTAGTGCAGCCCATCTATCTTCTCTGTTTGTTATCTTGGTGCTATTAAAAAAAAAAATTATCCCAAAACTGAATGAATTAAGCCAAAGCGAATGCTGGATTTATTCGAGCGAACTGGGGTGCTTAACACATTCCCTGACCGTACTCTAACATAGTCCTTGAATCTCTATTTTGGACCAAATTCTTTATAAGGGATTATATTTAGAGTCAATTATGGGTCCTAGGCCCTAGTCTACGTAGTGACTTCAAAAGCCCTTGAATCGTCGTGTGCACCCTTTCCTTTCATGCATTGAGTGAGAACCCGTTGTTCTCACACATGGATGTAACAAAATAATCTTGCGAAATTAATTGACCTTATGAACTTGACCAATATTTTTAGTCATGAGTTGAGTGAACCGTTAAATCTAGACTAGATATTTGTATACATTAACAAATTTGCTAACCATAAACTATGGATTAAACACAAACAGGTTAGGATTTTAATTTTTAAGCTTAAGACAAGGTAGGCAATCTTCCTTTTTTTTTTCTTCCCTCTATTCTATCTTTTAATAATAAATTTTAGGGACAATATCACATACTACCCAGATAGTTTGAGAAACATCACCTACCACCCCATGGATTCTGACATCATCAACTACCACCCAAATTTTCAAAACGTGTAACAAAAAGATCCAAGCTGTTTAGATGGTTCCGTTAGATGTTGATGTTAGCTCAAAACCATTTTTTTGGTTGACAATAATGCCCTTATCAATCCTCAGTGCCAAGGATTGAACTAAGGGTATCAAGTCTAGGCTTGGCCTAGTAGCAGGACCGAACTAGCCTAATATAATCAAAACCCAGCCCGGACCGAGCCTTAATGGATAGGTTTTGGTCTGTGCTTGTAAAGATTGACACCGTTTCAGTCCAAACCAAAACTAGACCGGACTGGCCCGTTAACAAACCCAAATTAGCCCTAATCGAATACCTAACCCGAACACCGGTAAATGCCCTTTAAGAAGCCCGAGCTAGCCCGAATCGATTCTTTTTGCTACTCAAATAATAACCAATTGACCAAAGATCTAACGATTCTAACCAAATAAATGCAAATACGCAATCCATTATCCATGTTCAGATGCCCTTAAGATCAATCAAAACTCAACCGCTTACAATTCTATTAAATTTATTGATAAAAATAAGAAAATAGTTATATATCATGGGCCCGGTAAACCCGCTAAGCCCGAATCGGACCGAGCCAACCCGAAATTGGCCTGATAAGCCTAGCCCAATAACAAATTGACACCATACCAGCCCATTAGTTAACGTGTCCAGCACAGCCCACCCCAGTCTGAACCCTTAATGGACATGTTTTGGACTGAGCTTATAAAGCTCGACACCGTTTTAGTCTGGACCGAAATCGAACCGGACCGGCCCGTTGACACCCTTAGATTGAACCCCCCTGATTACACTCAGATGGCAGGGCGATTAAACCCTCCTCTCCGATTCATATACTGCCTGGGCTGCCTCCACATGACAGCCCTAACACCACTAACATCAGCACCAGAGTCGAACCCAAGCGAAATCCCAAACTTCTTCATCATCTCAATCTCATCCCCATCAACTTCCGCACCACCTGCAGCGTCGGAGGGAGCTTCTGACTACTTCTCTGCTGCTGCTCTCTCACAATGCAATTGACGAACTCTGATACAACTGCGGATTGGAGATAGACCTCTATAGCTGAGAAAATTGTTCAGGAATTTCTCCAGTAAGCCTGTTGGATTGGAGCTTCATAACCTGAAGTTGGCGAAGATTTCCCAACTCTTTCGGCAATGGACCAGAGAGCTCATTTTGAGCAAGATTCAACAGAGCTAATTTATGAATGTAAGTTTCCCAGTTGTGGGATAACAAATTAACCTGGTCAATTTATTGTTATCGAGCTCGAGAAAAATCAAATTTAAAAGCATTCCATCAGCCAGAGAAGCTATGGTACCATTAAGAGAATTGCTCTCCAGTCTCAATCGAATCAAACTCTGTGAAATGTTCGACGGAATCGGCCCTTCTAATGAAATCTGAGACAGATCAACAGACTGCAAATTTGGTGATAACAAAATATCTGATGGGATTGAACCAATTAAGTTGTTTTAACTAAGGTCCAAAGTTCTCAAATATCTTGAAATACCAGAAGTAATATAGCCAGAAAAGTGATTCTGATAAGCAACAAACTGAGAGAGCGTGTTAGGATCACACCATTGCCATCACCATCTGGCACAGAAGAGATAATCACACCAACCGACAGGAGACGCGCAGAATGAAGCCCTCATTCTCAAAGAAGGTAAGCAATTGTAGTGAACAGATCCACGTGATCAATGAATTCACATGCATTGGGATGATCTGTCAAGGTGTAAGAAAGTAAGAAGTTGTAACTGTATTAGAAGGTACAGTTGTTATAACCACATAGGTCTGTAACCGATTCAGTTCAGTCATAGAGAATCGTTGTTTCTGCAGAAGTTGTAAATAGTTATATAAGAATAACAGAAGGAAATAAAAGGTAAGCAATTACAATCTATCTTCTTCTTCTTTTCCTGGAGTCGCTACACTCGAAGTAGCATAACAGATACAGTCCTTACGGAGCAAGACTTCAAGCAACGGTCAGTTGAACGGCTACGGGAACGAGTGTGACGAGAGCGGGTGCGTTCGGGGGGTACGGGATCGCTGCCCACGCTCACAATCTTTGCCACGATCACAGTCTTCTCTCTCGTCTTTGATCCCTGTCTCTCTTTCGATCTCACTCCCTCATGGGAGGTTCCGCTTTGCTTACTTGCTTGCTATGGTTCATTGGAATCATCTCGAGGTTTAAGTTGGTTTAGAATCCTGATAGATAAACAGAGATTGATTTTAAGATGGATACGAATTTGAAATACTTGAATCCTTCATCTTCGTTGGCTTGATTTTCCATCATCGATAGGTGCGCCTGGTTAAGAGAGACCGGAGGATCCAGCAATTGGAGACGATAATAACCCATTGTTTGTAGGGTTGTTACTGGATCGATCTAATAAACGGCTACTGATTCTTCCTGATCTATAAATAGACGGCAACGCCATTATATGCCGGTTGATTTGATGGCTCAACGATACCACTTCGAATGAATCTGAGAGTCACATAAAATAAGAAGGGTATAAATGTTTAGAAAAAAATTTAAGTCTTTTCCGTCAGTTAGTGGGGTGAGATTGATGATTTTAGAAACCAATAGATGGTAGATAATGTTTCTTAAACTATTTGGATAGTACATGACATTTTCTCTAAATTTTAATATTTAATCGACATAATCATGAGAGAAGGCAGGTTCCATGCAGCTTGCATGCATGGTGACTAAAAACAAATTAATAATGATATAATGTGAAATGTTTTAGAATAATTTGTGGACAACTTAGCAGATGTCCACCTTAATAAGTTAATATGCTTATCAAAATCTATACATGAGTAAGTCCCATGCACTTTACAGATTATATATATGAATGTTACTATAATACAACCATATCATCCAATGAATACCGTGAATTGATTAACAAATATGAACATTGAGCAAATAAGATAAGAGCTAAGAAGCATAGGATAAAGTGAGGGTAGGTAGAGAGACAGGTACGCACCATGCTTTCTCTCTAATTTCTATTTTTGCATTAATTTTTAATATTTAATCAACTTGTTGACAATTATATAATGAAGGAAGCCTACATTTTTTTTGTTTTGTTTCAGTTTATACTCCTTTCATTAATTTAATTAATTCAGATTGAATATGGTATATGTTAGTGTTTGGGTAATCCTAAAAAAATATGTAAGACAATATTGATTTATTGTATTCACAATTTCAATAGAAGTTTACATGATGTCTTTTGAACTTTTCTTTCCTAGAGTTATTTTTAAAAAATTTGGTCAATTTAGTACTAATTAATAATGAGATTTAGGGGGTTGTATCTATTATGTATTAAATAAAGGGCAAGGGTTTCCCATGCTGCTCCAGTGGGGGAATCTTCCATCTCATGTCAATTAATTTGTAGGAATTGATATCTTTAATTAAGGGTGTTAAACGGTGTGGTTTTGATTTTATAGTGTGGTTCGGTTTCGACTTGATGTAGAATGAGTAGAACCAAAACCAAACCATTTATTAAACAGTTTCAAAATGCTTAGCAAAACTGATTATCAATCGGTTTCGATTTTTTAGTTTTTAAATGGTTTCGTTGCCAGGAGGGAGAGGAAGAGAGTTAGGAACAAAGGAGAGAGAAAACCAAAGAAAATATTAAAAAAAATTTATCATATATAAAAGTGGACTTACGATTTAAAAGTATGCCATGTGGAAAACATTAAAATAAATTTTATTTCTACAAATATATACATTTAGTACCAAGGGATTAAAGTAAAGGTTTAATTGGTTTTAACGGTTCTAAATAGTCGGTATAAACGAAATTTATTTTTGAAACCAAAATTGAACCGTTTAACTAAACTGTATCATTTTTTAAACCAGAATCGAACAGCTTAACTAAATGGTTTCATTTTTTTAAACCAGAATCGAACTGTTTAATAATCAATTTCATGGTTTTGGATTAAACGGTTTGGTTTAGTTGTGATTTTGGTACACAATTCGGTTTTTTGACACCCTTACCTTGTTGGGGAACTCTACATGGGTCTTACCACCTTCTTGATTGACTATATTTGAGTCTTTGGGGTACTTTGGGATTTATATTCCATGCCAAGGATTTGTGCTTGTGGACTAGGGTGATTATAGCATACCAATAGATCTGGTGGTCGACAATCGTTCGGACTTGGTAAGGGTTGTCACGGCACTTGTAGTAGGACAAAGGACCTATCTCGATGCCAACGGACCAATTTACGATGTCTCCGTAGTTGAGTTTGTCAAGCATGCCACGTGGATTGGCCAGGGTCTTCTTCGACTATCACAAGGTCAAGGATGAGTAAGAAAATCTCACGAGGAGAGAATGTTAGTTATGTAAGAAAGTATGAGAGAAAATTTCCACTCTAAAATTGTGGGACACTTTTTCTTTTAAATAAATAATTAAGTGCAAGATTTCAAAGATGAGGCCTTAATATTTGTAATTCATGTTGGGTTGGTGTCTTGTGTTCAGTGGGATCCATACAATTATAAGGGTAGTATTTGTATTAGGGTATGAGTCTATTATATGTATGTGGTTAAACTTATAATTGTGGTGGAATTAGGGTTTCTAGGTTTCCTTATAAATTGTCTCTGTGTGGGAAAACCTAGGTAAGGCTACAAGGGCTGTAGAGGATTCTCCTCTGACAGTGGAGAGCGGAAGCTTGTAAGGGCCGACGAGATGAGATAGGCCTGTCAGGTAGAGATTTGTAGACTGTTCTTGGGAATAGAAGAAAGTTGATCTTTTCTCTGGTGGACGTTAGCATCCCACGATGGGTTGCTGAACCACGTTAATTCTTCGTGTGCTTCTTGTTTGTTTGCGTGCTCCCGATCCTAACAATTCAAACAAACAAGATTAATGGAATTAGATAAATTAATTTAATTTAATACATAGATCATTGTCATGGACCTAACAACATAATCATGTAAAATTAATTGATTCAACCCCGAACTATAATCTATGTAAAATTTCAGCCATATCCGACCAGCCATGTGGCAAAAATTGATGCTCATTCACCAATTTTTTAGACGTGTCTATTGAGATGAACTGGACCCATGGGTTTAATAGTAGTAATCATTTAACTTGAATTTTTCTTAAATATGATACGTTCATTGGCTTATATTTAAGATAATTTCCTCATAATTAATACCTATTTGAAGAGAGATACTCATGTAAGGATTAAGAGCCTACAATTACAAATATGCATGGGGAACAGCTGCAAGCAAAAGGTTAAAAGAGTATAAAAAAATAAAAAATAAAAAATCAAATTCCTTGAATGATCATGAAGCAGGAGGTGATGTTGTCGTCTTGCATAGGAAAGAACACTGGTTATCCACAAGGAAAATAATTATAATCTCTGAATTATGTTAATAGAGAGTGTTGGGTATAAATACTACCGGTTTATATATGGGATTATGATACATGGGTGTTTCTAAGCCTCTAATTATTGTATAGAAATCCTCTCTCGCTTGAGTTTGGGCAAGAGAGTTGGCGGCCCGGATAGATGGTCGTCACCTAGCTCTCGGGTGAATCTTAGTCCTCCATCCGAGCTGACACCCCAGCCGACAAGCTGAGCCAATAGGGGTGTTGGCTCGGATGGAGGACTCGAATTCACCTGAGAGCCAGGTGGCGGCCATCCATTTGGACCGCCAACCCTCCTGCCCAAACTCAGGCGGGAGAGGATGTGGATCCCTAATTATTGGGGATAAAATCATCTTCTTATTAAAAGATCACTTAGGGATACATCTGGCGTTACCTGTTCAAGTAAGCCGTAAATCCAACTTCAATATTTTGGCATTCGGGATCTATACCAATCGAGTTTGGATCACCCGTATGTACTTGTACTCCTGTTCAAGTAAGCCGTAAATCCAACTTCAATATTTTGGCATTCGGGATCTATACCAATCGAGTTTGGATCACCCGTATGTACTTGTACTCTTCAAAGGATCCCATCACCGTTGACGTGGTGTGGGACCCACATCTAGAGTGTGGGACCCACTTGATATGGATGGTGATAGGATCCTAAAAATGATACAAGTACATGCAAGTGAACTATTCTCCACCAAATCTCTATAAATAGAACATAAACGGCCATTTATTCCATACATTTACTATTCATTTCCATTGTTTTTCTCACATTTACTGTTCATTATTCAGAGTCTTAACTTAAGCACTGAATAATTCCAAGACAATCAATCAGAGTCCTTTCATGAATTTCACTAGGGTTCAGGGTTAATTGTCTTCTGGAAAAATATTGTTTTACATTAGAGTAGACTGTGATAGGATCTTCTCTTCAACAGGGAATCCTCCGAAGAGACTCCATCGGCATCCATGGGGGACTGTATTGGAGCCCCTTTACTGGACAATCCAAGCTCTATAAAGAGGGCTGATGGAAAATTTCATGCATGCCTCCTATACTTTGCCTTAAAAGCATTTTACCTCTGAATTTGAGATTAATTACAACCACACCTTACACAGTTAACTTAACTAATAGAAAATGTTAAAAGACCCAATTGCCTTTTTTTTTCCGTCGGTGGTCTGCTGCTGGACGCTCATACTTACATGTCCCAGGGCTTCAAAATCTTTCCCTCATTCAAGAAAAACTCATTAAGGAAGATTAACAAGTGAAGTGGAGGATTCAAAGAAAACCCTAATATTAGAATTATCTGTTTATCTTTTCTAGTAGTAGAAAATAAAGTAAACAGAAGAAATCCTCAAACAAGTGTAATCTCAGATCAAACACACTCGACTGAATTATAATTCAAAGAGCACAAAATCTTGCAAATTTTCAACGAAAAAAAGTTCAAAATTATAGAGGAGACCACGTCATCAGTTAACAGACCTATCCGTTAGGACAGGGTCTCTTTGACACATAGTTAATAAATTAGGAAAGGTATGTGTAATGAATCGCAAACTCGGGGGTTGAATGATTTTAAGGCAAAGTACGGGGGGAGGTGTGTGAAATTTACACTGTACTATTTTTTTCGTATTTTTCAAAGTATAAACTTAATTTCATTTTTAAATTAAATTCCAACTTTTATTACCATGAGTTATAAAATTCCACTTGGTCTGAAACTTTCAATAGAGTAAGTAGCATTCAAGCCAATATTTCGAATAATCTTCTCTTATCGTTCAGCTCCGCTAGTCGTCTATCGGATGGTTGAGATGCTTGACGCACATATACAAGCATCTCAGCCGGTTCAATGGACGACTAGTGTGACTAGACGACAGGAGATGATCCCATCCCTTGATTCCCTTCCCTTTTAGGATCTATATAGTTAGTCAATTTACCCAATTATGCAGTCAAACAATGATTAAAATCATCTCCTGTCGCCTAATCATGTCAATCTTGTGATCACAACTGGCGCCTCGCACCTCTCCAATGATAGAAGAGGATTTTTATCTATCAAACAAGTAAAATATATACGAAGCTAGTTTGAGTTCAAATAAGTTTTTTTTTTTTTTTTTTTTTTTTTTATGTTTTATTGGGGGGTGGGGTTAAGTAAAGTTCCAGTGCAGCTCGCCTCAAATTGAACAGTCCTTCAAGTTATTGATCCAATGGCTGAAGTTAGTCTGCGCATATACTAATACATTGATAATTTAATATACGCACTGAATGAACTCCATCTATTGAATCATGGGTGGATGGAGTGCTCAAATTTAATCAAGCTCTGCTTACAAACTGATGAGAGCATGTGAGTGTTTGAATAGTTGGCTCTCTGTTAGAAGTTGCCGCCATTCTAAGAGAGCCGTTGGAAGAATACAATAATCAATAGAAGACATACGGGAAATTACAAAATAAAAAAAAAAGAAAAAAATGTAAATTATTTCATGCCAAATTTATGGCCAGCTTACTGAAAATACCTTGATAGCACGCAGACAAAAACCAATTGGTGGTTGGGAGGGAGGGTTTATCACAAACATGGGGTACGAGAGCAAGAGGTGTGTTGCAGGTTGTTTGCGTAAAAGCTCAGTACTTGACAAGCGGAAGACTAAGTTTCATTCGTTGTCTAATGGAACCATCACGTCATGGCTGGCGTGGTCTAGGAATAGTAGAGGTAAGTATCTTCCTCAGGGCCAGCTCTTCACGTACATTAGCGTTCATTGGCCGATCAGATTACCGAGAAAATCAAATTTCAAAAACTATAAATTGGGGAATGGGACCAACGGCATGGGTGGCTTGTGGCTTGTGTCAAAGCACAAGAGTGGTGAGAGAGAGAGAGGATAGATCAAACACTGTGATCCTGTGCTCAGACTTCTGATGGCGGAGCTAATTAAAATCCTCTCGGTTATAGTTTTTCTTCTCAGCATTTTCCCATTCTCCAGATCAGAACAAGTAGCAGGGGTAAGCATAAGGATTTATACATTAATTCTAGGGTTGTTAGACTGGAATCCTCTTTTTAAGTTCTAGATGCTAATTGGAAAGTTGTATATAATTTACAGTTTTGTACCGCTGATTTCGGAGAGTCGGAGTGTGGTTCTTCCTCTTCGAAGCTCTTGATCAAAGGAGGAACTGTTGTAAACGCTCACCATCAGGAAGTCGCAGATGTTTATGTTGAGGATGGGATTATTGTCTCTGTCCAGCCTAACATCAACGTATGAGCGTTTTCTATTTTGATGGCTTGTACCATAAACTATTTTGAATTGTAAGACAAATCATGTTGGTGGATAAAAAAAAAGTGGTTGTTATAGGTGAAAGAAGATAATATTGCAGCGATAAAATACAGTGCAGTATTCTTTCTATTTATAGAAGTGAAGAAAGTATAAAATTACAGACTGTCCAAACCGTTACAACCGACTAATATAATAATGACTCTAGAACTAACTAGAACAGCTAAGTCAGTTATAACCAACTAATATAATATTGACACATGGAGACTCGAGAGATAGCCACATCATCTCTGGCAGCAGTAATATTGTTTTTAGAACTATTCCCCTCCTTGTCATTAATAATAGGAATGCAAACAATAATGTGTTCTTGATAACTGAGTTGAGCTGATGAAAATTTCCACTGACTGCAGTGGTTAGAACAATTTGGATATGATTGATTTAGTGCTATGGTTAGAATTGCTTAAACAAGGGAATTAAGATGAACCAAAAATCATATTTTTGTAATCTTAGTTGTTTTCCTAGTTGTGCTGATATGATGTGGAAATTTGGGATTTTGGTTATTTTGAGTGGTGCTAACTGCAATTCTTCTTTAAGGTTACTGGCATGTCAATCACCTTTATGGATTGCTTTTCCTTATGATATTAAATTCTTTGGTTTATTAATTTTTCTCTAAGTGTTTGTTATCAGAGTGTTTGTCTGAAGTTTTTGAATTTGTACATAGTATCCTTGTATATTAACCTGGTTAATCGTTCCTTCTTTTTCTTTTAAGGTAACTGTTATGTCTAAATCCTGATAATTGGTGCTCAGTGATGAGGAAATTAACAGTTCTGAGATTTTCGCATGACGAGTTATTAGTGAACTTCGTAAGTGTTACTTTTAGTCTTTTGGTTCTTAACAACCAAAAGGTGTAAATCTAGTCCATTTGTAGCAATAAGGATACACCATGGCTGGGTTTTTAGGAATCTAGTCTATCTTTCTGTTATTTGTTCATTCTGATTAGAAGCAACTGAAAAGTGGAATTCTTAACCAGATTAAAGGGGCAAACTATTGTTCCTAGTTTATTTGCTGTATTTATAATGCTTGCTGTTAAAATTTAGAACAATTGAACAGGCGTCAAGAAAGGTTCCAACAGAACAGTCCTACATCGGGGGGTTTGGATTGAGCCGATCTCTCTCTCAGTTTCCTATGAGAGTTCTATAAGCATATGCATGGGAGGACCTTTGGCTGTATTGCTTATGATGGCATAGTTTAGAAGTTAGAAGGTAGAGAGGGGATACATGTCAAGCTAGAATTACAAATGAATGTTTCACACCAAAAAAAAAAAAATTGAGATAAGCTGGGCTTAGGCAATTTATTAATTATTAGTTTTTGGTTTACTTTACAAAGATCATATAAAGGTGAAAATTTTTTGTTACCCATCTTCTATTAGGAAAGGGATATTGAGAGGATCTGGCCGCAGAATTGAAGTTTGCGGATGAAATGGATAAGTGCATCTGGACTGCTGGGAGATTGACAAATTCCAATTGGTAGGAAGACTATTGACAAATTCAGGAAAACTTTGAAAGCCAAAATATTCTTTGACCAATTCTTTATGGAGAATAATGCATGGGCAATCAAGAAACAAAGACATACATAGTATCTGTATCACCTGGGATGGATGAGTTGTAGGACTAGGAAAAATAAATCTAGAAAGCAATGCATTTTTATGAACTACATAGTAGTTCCAAAACGCCGCAAGCAGGGGAAAGATTAATGGATGGTTTGTGACGTGCAACTAAGACAAATAGTTGCACAAGAGAGGAGTGGGAATCATGTAGCTGAACTCAAATAGTTGGGATGGGATTAAACTTTGTTTGGTTGTGTTTGTTGTAATTTCTCATGGCATGGCAATCATGCCTTAAATTGGCAGCAGCATTTAGAAACATTTACAAAAACTATTTTCTTTGAGTGATGGATAACATACTGTCTCAATGTTAGATCTTCAACATGATCCCCTGTCTTGCTCTCCCTTTCATCCAATGAACTGATTTTTACATTTTAACAGTGACAGGTTTGTAAGTACCTCTATATTCAAAGTGCAAACTACTTGAAACTTTCTGGACCCATGTATCCAATTCCACATATTTCTTTCATCTGGCTAGTATAAGCTTATCTTCAGATTTGCTATGTTGGGGAACTGAGGATCAACTATATTATTTTCTGTTCCTTGGATGATTTTATTCTACTCTTATGTTTATTCCTGATTTTCTTTCTTTGTGGAACAATAGGAACTTCTGTTGTGATTTGGTTTTGGGAGAGTTCATTACCTAATGTTAGAACATATGGTGGATTGATATGCTTTTGAAGTATTTAACTTTTTCCTGCAGGTTGGGGATGGTGTTAAAGTGATTGATGCCACTGGGAAGTATGTTATGCCAGGTGAAATTTCAAACTTTTGGTATATAAGGATCTAGAGTATAGGGTATTTTGCAAATTCTGAAATATTGAATAACATATTGTATAGTTAGAGCATCTACCTAAGCTTATTTAAAAAAGCCATTTCTGAAAATGTTTCAGAGTCTGTCAAAGTTGGACATGTGTTCTGGATTCATGCTCCTGGTGATAATCTTAAGACATTTGCGAATTATTTTCTTGTGCTTGGTATCTTCTTCATTTTTATAATAATAATAATAATAATTTATTATTATTATTATTATCATTATTAATATTCATATTTGTATTCAGATTCATATTGTTGTAGCATTTGTTTTTGGTTCATGGCATGTATGATGTTTTCAGAAGGAGAACTCTACTTGGGCCAAAGGTTTAGAAGCAGTTACACTAGAACCCATGCAACACGCATCTATGGTTTATTAAATCAAAGTAATGACCATTGAAAAAGCTGCTGCGCCAGAGGACAGCAGCTCAGTAAAATGAAATTCTGCTCTTTAGATCTTATCCTGAACAGATATTACAATCTTCTGATCTGGTTTTATTGAATGAGTACAGTACATAATTTGTTATATTATCATTTGTTCTGTTTTTGGTAGTTGCTTTCTCCTGGTGGATCTATTAACTATACATGCTAAGTCCAAAAACTTTCAGATTTCTTACTCATAGTGTGAAGCTTGGGAAGATAACTTGAGTTCATTTCCTCTCAAACTTGTATATTCTTCTTATCTGAAATTTAATTTGCCTCTTATCGGTAGGTGATCCCTTATGTACATTCCCAGATCAGCAGTTGATCATGTAAAGATAATAATCTAACAATGATTATGACAATTAATGTTTTCTCTTCCTATGTTACAGGAGGAATCGATCCTCACACACACCTGGATTCAGACTATGTTGTTACTGAGGGTATTGATGATTTTTTCAGTGGTCAGGCTGGTGCATTAGCGGGCGGAACTACAATGCACATCAACTTTGTCATACCAGTTAATGGGAGTTTATCTGCTGGTTTTGAAGCCTTTGCAGAAAAAGCAAAAAAATCATGCATGGATTATGGTTTCCATATGAACGTCATAAAATGGGATGAGGATGTTGAAAAAGAGATGGAAATTATGGTCAAGGAGAAAGGTTAGCTTTTTTGCTCAGCATGAATTGGTTACAATCAGATATCACTTTATGTTCATGATTCTTTATGGCATTATGATTCATAGGTGTCAACTCTTTCAAGTTTTTCCTTGCCTACAAAGGACGTTCTATGGTCAATGATGAAGTTCTATTGAAAGGCTTGAAAAAATGCAAATCTCTTGGTGCCTTGACTATGGTTCATGGAGAAAATGGCGATGCTATTGTTGAAGGACAGCAAATGATGATTGATCTTGGTATAACTGGTCCAGAAGGACATGCACTTTCTCGCCCCCCTGTGGTAACAAGAATATGCTCTTCTTTTATCAGTTGCTTGTAGTTTGTGTTCCTGTGTCCTTCAAATAAAACAACATTTGATCTGGATCTCGTTTTCAAATTCTTTACAATTGTTGACTGCATGACAGCATGAGTACAGTTTCCCAATATGTTTGGTAGTGTGGATGGTTTGTTTAAGTCTAGTTAAAAAGATTTTTTAGGCTAAAAAAGAAACTACTGAAGCTGCTGCTTTATTAGCAGGAACACATCTATTTTGTTTAATTCTTCATCAACTTAAATAGAACCATCACAATGACCAATACTGCAGTCGGTTATATGTAGAATATCATTAAAGGCAGCTAACATGGGGTCAGTAGAGCTGTCAATGGGCCAATTTTTGGGCCATGTTTGGGCTCGTGCCTTAGACCCATGCCCAGGCCTGGGCGTAATGTTAGGCTTGTCCAAATTTTTGGCTGGAAGTGAGTCTGTAAACCAACAACCTGTTGGGTCGGGCTCAAGTTTTAAGTCCAGGATGAATGAACTGAATAGTAAGTTAGCTATATGTATTTTAAATGTGGGGCAAGGATTTCACTATGAAATTGAGGAGTACAACAATGGAGTACAAATTGATCAGACCAAAAACCCTCAGGAGAGCTGCGGAACTACTTCTCTTACACCCTACTCACTGTTCTGTCTTCCTCATCAAGAAAGACTTTTACTTGTCCTTAGTTGCTCCCCAAGAAAGTGGAATAAAATTTCCTCCCAAAAAGGGGATTGGCCCAAGCCCTCTGCTACCATCACAGACCTCAAGTTTTCTTCCCTTTCGGGATGCCACAAATTTTGTCAGAACGGGTCAAAGAGAAAAACAAGTCAAAGAATTCAAGATACCCATTACAGATAAGCTGCTGAAATGTGCATATATTCAGGCCCCAGAATACTATAGTTCGTTAATTCCCTTCTCATATAATAGTTAAGATTGTATGTACTTCCTTTCTAAACATAAGATTTAAGGACAAATTTGAAGAGCAATATAGTTGACAAGTATACAACCATTGTTGGTTGAAGTACCCATGGGAACCTTGCTGGTCTAGGGTGTGTTTGCAGAGTTGGTATTTTTATCAATGACAAATTACATTTCAGTTGGATATTTTTCTTGCAGCTGGAAGGAGAGGCAACTGCTAGAGCCATTCGTTTGGCAGCTTTTGTGAACACTCCTGTTTATATTGTTCATGTGATGAGTATTGATGCAATGGAAGAGATAGCCAAAGCTAAACAAGCAGGTCTGAACTGTTTTCAGTGCCTGTTCTTTCCATTCAAATTTATTGTATGGCCTTACTATTGTAGTTTTACTGGATATATCACTGGTTCATTCAAACATATTTTTCCTCAATTTATTTTGAAATGGATGCTTAAATTGTGCAAAATTTCCAGCTACTTGATGCATGGTATTTTTTGTTTCCTTTTAACTATGATCCGATGCATAAAACTTCACGGGCTCTTTCCACATTTAGCTATTGGGACCTTATTGTGCCCATCAAAGAACATGTTAACGGAAGTGGGACTGTGGGGGAGAAGATGTTGATGCTGTAGTGAATGGATAGATGAAACAAGTAATGTAATGGATGGAATGACTGAAGCTTCTGTTGGAGCTAACTTAAATTTTTTTTTTGTCACTCAAAAATAAAAAATAAAAAAAGCCGGATGGCATAGATAACTTCCCATGTAGGAATATATTTTTCTGATGCTGGAATCTGGATGAGGAAACCTGCTTTCTTTTAAAAAGAAAAAGCAAGGACAAAAACGATTTAGAGGATTGCAGGTGGGACAGAAGGAGAGCAACACCATTCAATAGATTTTTACCTCTCTCTCTCTCTCTCTCTCATACATTCACCTACTTTTAAAGTGGGAGAAATGCTTGTTACACATTAAGTTGGTTGCTAATATTTTATGGCTGCAAAACAATGTCCAATGCAGTTGCAGTATACTGATTGTGTATTTAAACAATTGCATTTAACGATCATTCCAAACTGCAGGTCAGAGGGTTATTGGAGAACCAATTGCTGCTGGATTGGCACTTGATGATTCGGGGATTTTTGACCCCGACTTCACCACTGCTGCAAAGCAAGAACTTTACACTTTTTAATTCCTTAACTTCTTTGTATTCAATATTAGAAAGCTATCCTAACCATCCTGTGTCCTTTGATTTTTCAGGAATGTCATGAGTCCACCAATAAGGAAATCAGGACATGATAAAGCTCTTCAAGCTGCCCTGTCGACAGGAGTTTTGCAGGTCTCTTTTTCATCTTTGGACTAGATAGATCCCCACTTTCCCTCCCTGCAGATGCCACATGGATAAGAATAAAGTTTAGGAAAGAAAGAATGTGAGCTTTTAAGCTCTATATATCCGTTGACATGAAGCAGTTTCCTTAAATACGTTTTTTTTTCTTAACAGCTTAGAAATTAGGCTGTTTCCTAAACTGAAGAAAGTTTCTGTTATTATTATGCCTTACCCATGAACTTCAGTTTTTTCACATAACTGTTGATTGGTCCTGTCAATATTTTATGCTTCCCATCTTGTACTAAAGTTATGGACTGTGAACTTAAGTTGGAAGCTTAAATTTCATCCTCTTGCACTGACGCTGTTTGACTGAATGTTTTAGCATCAATATATGATATAAAACTTCAATTTGATGATGCCACCATAAAGATCCACCCTATAGTTTGTTTGAAGTTTTTGAACCCAATTGCAATTTCTATTACTTCTTTGGAGGTCAAAAGAAATCATTAGGTATTGGATTCACATGAAATTAAATTATTTGCACTTAAGTTTACACATGACTCATCATATGATGGATCCCAGCATGCATCTAAGCCATATATAGTACCATTGGCATGGAAATTCTTGACAGCTTGACCTAATCCACCATCTGGCCTGGAGTTCCAGGTTTACCTCAACCGTATTTGTCTGGCCTAGTGGCCATACTTCTAGGTCTCTTGTTGGCAGATCCCAATCTGGGTTGAGTTCTAGCTTGGTATTTCTGGTGCCCTCTTTTCACCCTAATTACCACACATCTTGGTCGGCTTTTTTTCATGTCTACCTCATCTTTCTTATATTCTTTCTGTTTTTCAATTTTGATTCTATTATATATCTGTGTGCTGGATGGATACCAGACAGAGGTTCCATTCAATCTCTGATTTTTTTTTTTTTATTATTTTTTTCACACTTTGCAGCTTGTTGGAACTGATCATTGTTCATTCAATTCCACCCAAAAGGCCCTTGGCATTGATGACTTCCGAAAAATTCCAAATGGTGTCAATGGTAATTACAATGGACTGATTTACTTTGAGTGTCCTGGGTTACTTAATTGGACATACTTTGCATTCTAATGTTTATTTATACATATTGATGACAATCCTTGAGATTCATAGGTATTGAAGAGAGGATGCATTTGGTCTGGGACATTATGGTGGTAAGCTGCCATGTATTTCATAACTAGTACAAAGTAAACCAAATTTATTTATTTATTTTGCCCTTGTGTGTCTTCTTCTCATAAAATATTTTGATGCAGGTGTCTGGCTTAATAACTCCTTCTGACTATGTCAGAATTACAAGCACTGAATGGTATTTTCTGGCTCTTTATGTATATGACACTATATTGGTAGTGTTACTGAAAGAAGTAGGTTATATCTGATCATATCATGCAACAGAAAAAGTCTAGGCTTCACAAATGGTATACAAAGCTGCAAAATCAATCTTCATGAATTTCATGCTGAGCAGCTGATTCTAACACTGATAGATGCTTTCTGGATATCACTTCTCCTCCTGACTCACAAAAAGAAGAAGTGCATTGATGCTTTGATCAGTACTCATAATTATCCAATAGCCTATTTCTTCTGTTAGGAGATCTAGGTGGACCCCAACAATGGCCAGAGTCCACCTCTTCATTTGCCAGGTGGAGAATGAGGGGGTATAAGATAAGGGTCGTATGGCAATGGAGTTCTAGCTGTCTCATGGTCAATTACTTCGCTGTATAACCAACTAGATTTAATGAACTAAATTATTGACTGGTGTAGGGAACTGTGAAGACAATTCCTTTCATTGTATATTACTTTGTAGTTTCTTGCTCCGTAAACTCCTGTTTGCAGGATGCTTTTTATTCATGATTGAGCCCATGAAGCACTTCCTGTTGTTTTTCTTTTCAGGACCTCTCTCTCTCTCTCTCTCTCTCTCTCTCTCTCTCTCTCTCTTTGGTACACACACACACACATGGATATTCTATGAAACCTCCCTCCCTGAGTTAATCTTCTGGAAATTTTGGCAGTGCTCGGATTTTTAATATATACCCGAGAAAGGGAGCAATACTTGCTGGATCTGATGCTGATATAATCATACTCAATCCCAATGCAAGCTTCGAAATAAGTGCAGCCACTCACCACACACGCTCAGACACCAATGTCTTTGAAGGAAAGAAAGGGAAGGTAATCTTTATAATAAAATTTTAGTTTTTATTGGCAATGAATTGGTTATCTGGTCAGCAATATAATTCAGGAAACAGTTAAATCATATATTCAGCTAATAGTTAACTGCTTATCATGCTTTGCTCTATGCCATCTAAGATTTGATAGCCTGCCTCTTGAAGGATCATATTAATTTAGTTTATTACAGTCATTGTCTTATATAACTGATCTCGATCATAAACGCTTAAGGGTTTTATAGAACTTACCGGAATGCCTATATTATAGTCTTCTACCAGCATTTGGCAGCTAATTTAAGCTTTTTATACATACCATCTAATGGATAGGCTTTACTTTAAATGGACCATTTTCCCCAAAATCCCAGTGATTGTATGATCCAAGTTACAAAATTACAGATGTCAAGATAGGTGTGAAAAGAGTCGCAAATCCTCTTCCATCCTGCTCCGCAAGTAATTAAGTATATACTTTTCAATAGCAAACGAATTGGCTAGTATGTCTATTGACCTTTGATGAATAATATGACAGTTGTCTTAGCCATTTGAATGAATCTCATGAAATTTCATCTCTATCACGCACAATTTAAAGATAAATGTGTATCCCTTTTCGGGGCTATTGACTTTCTAACGAGTAATAGACATGTAAAATTGCAACAAGTAATAACTTTGATAATAAGAATAGATTCTCCAATCCAGTATGGAATCCAATAGGGGTAGGACCACTGACTTTTTCTTTCCCCCCTAAAATGATCTATGGTTCCAATTGGATTATCAGACTGGGCAGTTGGATTATTGATCTTTCTGTGTAACTGATCCAACTTGTCATTTATTTTCTAAAAACATTGCTTTAATCTTTCCTATTCCTTTTCAGAATTTGGCCCCCTCCAAAAGAAAATTTTAAGAAAAAAAAAATTCAGCCAAGTGTCTGCTCTGTCCGTTATTATTCATATTATATTTTTTTACTCATTGATTCTATTTCTAAATATTATGTTTGGACTATGGATGTATATAACTTTGGCGACTATGAGGAAGTATCAGACATGGACTGGACTTGTTATACAATAGTTTTCCACGTCTAGATAAGCTGCATCCACCAAGGATCATTACAATTTGATCAGAATGAATTGGGCTCCTCATGATTAGTCTATCATTTGCTATATGATTGATTCATAATGAATCATGAAATGATTAACAGATATTTCTGAGCTCAAACTAAACTGTTTAGTTCATATAAATTCTTTTGTATATAATAAATGTGGTAGTAATTGCCACAAGCATGATCGCCTGTCTTTGGTTATCTACACAAATATTTTCCTTACACAAGCAAAACCTTCCCCTTCCCCCATGCAAGGATGTTTCTGGATAGAGAAGTCTTGCAACGATAATCATATTATCAGCACCATAGTTAGCTGTTCTACATATAGAAATTTTTATTTTTTTGGAACTTTCTCTTGCAAGGATAACAATAATAATGACTGCTAGCTTTTAAATATTTTAACTGCTTTAACATTCAGGGAAAAATAGAAGTGACGATTGCTGGAGGAAAAGTAGTTTGGGAAGGTGGTGAACTCAAGGTTGTGCGTGGTTCTGGAAGGTACATAGAAATGCCACCTTTCAGTTATCTTTTCGATGGTCTTGATAAAGTTGATGCGACATACCTGTCATCTCTGGGTGCTCCTGTTCAGCGTTTCAAAGCCGCAACTTGAGTTCGGCTATTATTTCCCTGTACTCGGAAATTAAAAGCAAAATAATGGGGAAAAGTTTTTTAGTACTGAATGATTTGTAGTTGTTGGCTTGGTACAAATAAGATCTTGGGGGCTGTGCATGCTGAAATGTATTTCAATTCGAACTCAGATGTGGAAGATCAATCATGAAGCTAGTTATACTTATTTCAAAATGTCATTCCTCTAAGTTCAGTGTTGTCTATACTTAATTTCAATTCATGAAGCTAGTTATAAATTTTATCAAATCTATATATCCATGCATATAAAGTGAGTTGGCTCCTCCCAAAGCCTTTCACTTCCACTCTTCAACGTACAATTTTTTGGACTTTTTCTTTTCTGAAAGGTGCAATAGTTTCCTGCCTGGTCCACCTTCTGAGGCCTATTATATGGGTTTAGATCTGCCACATGGCATATTAGAAGAAAAATTGATGGCCAGGTTGGGGTCCAGGGTTCTTTGCTCACATGCCAAGCTTGAGTACTAACTGTGGTGGCCATGTGGCAAAATAAAGCTTTCGAGATTGATTACGAAGTCAAACTTTCGTATAATAGTTAGAAACATACAAGAACTAAATTACAAAGGATGATGTGCCAATGCATGGAAGATATATGATAGAATCTGGCAATGAAGTTTGACAGGGCAATCCAGACCATACCCATCTATCTATTAGTCAGAATTGTCATATAACCCTTCATCTAAAACAACCAAGGTGGGACGACTCAAAGGAAGATCTCCCTACCGGGGGGGATTTTTTTAAAATCATAAATTTTGAAATGATATTCTTGTTGAGATGAATAATTGACTTGTTTAAAGTGAAAAAGAGAAAAAGAGCCACATAGTAGATGAGGTAGGTGAGGGCAGCAGTCCCTTCCTGTCAAAGAAGGCTACTGCACATGGGTTGCTGCTCAGCAGCCCCTTCTTGTCAAGGAAGGCTTCTGCACATGGGCAGCAACCCTTCAAGTCAAGGAAGACTACAGCATATGTGCAGCAGCCCCTTCCTTCTAGGTCCCATGTTGACCTTTCCTTCTAGGTCCCATATTACAACATTCCCCCTCAAGTTGGTGCATAAATATCATGCATGCCCAACTTGTAAACTATGGGATGAAATAATTTACTACTTAACCCTTTGGATAAAATATTAGCTAATTGATCTCCTGTTCTGACAAAAGGAACATAGATCAGTCCTTGTTCTAGCTTCTCCTTAATAAAATATTGATATATTCCACATGCTTGGTGTGATTGTGTTGGATAGGATTGTGAGCAATTTTGATTGCAGACTTGTCATCACGATAGAGCATCATAGGTAGTGGATAAGAATAGCTAAGTCACTCATCAACCGTTCGAGCCACATTAACTCACAAATGCCATGAGACAGAAGCTTGGAACTCAGCCTCAGCGCTAGACCGGGCAACAACAACTTGTTTTTTGCTTTGTCAATTGACCAAGTTGCCACTAACAAATGTAGCATACCCAATAGTAGAACGGCGATCATCAATGAAGCTGCCCCAATCAGCAGCAGTGAAGGCCACCACCCTTAGGTAACCATTAGAGGAGAGAAACACCCCTCTGACAGGAGCTGATTTCAAGTAACGTTAAGATACATAACACAGCTTCACAATGAGTATAGTATAAGGATGATGCATATATTGGTTGACCATGCTAACAACAAAAGCAATATCAGGACAAGTGTAAGAGAGGTAGATCAATTTGCCAACTAACTTATGATATTGACCCTTATCAACAAGGACCCCATCCTTGCTAGAGAGACGAACATTCAAACTTTGGATGTCAATAGGTATTAAGCTAACGGATAAAACAAATATGCCATAGAATAATGTAGAAGCACTTAACAAGCACGAGTTCATTACTACTCCACTGGGTAGTATCACCACCTTATAAAACATAGATTAAAAAAAGAAAGCAAGGAGAGGGGTTTTAGTTCTAAGTATCGGATATGGTATTAGCCATGTTGAAATTGATTCTGAATCAGGTATCGAGCCAATGATTACGTGACACTTGGCCGATACAATAAAAAAGAGTACAATATCTGAAATAATCAGATCGTGATTGGTACTAAAACGATACAGGCGAGAGTGGTAGAAAAAAAAAAAAAAAAAAGGGGAAAACTACTTAATAACCAACTTTTGGGTTTCACTTTACCAACCTACATAGTCTATATTTGCAAAAATAAAAATATCTAGAAATGAGTTTGGATATTACCAATATACCCAAAATAGTGTTTTACCCTCATGCCTATCTTTTTTTTTTTTTTTTTTTTTTTTTTATAGTTTTGCCCCCTTTACTTTCATCTTCCTTTTCTCTTTTGTTACCACCCCTTCTCTCTCCTACCTTATCCGGCGACAAAACAAAAGCCGTGCGACCCACCAGCACATGGCACAATAGCTCCCCGTCACCAGAGCTCGCTCTGTGTCGCACTTCTTTAAATCTGGAACTCGTCGAGTTCTGGATCAGCTCTGAACTCACTAGAAACACCAATCATATGGTTTTCTCGGGTGATTTCTTCAAGAAGAGATGCCATCTTCTGTGGTGCTCCAACCAACAAAAGAACATTGGAGAGGTGGTTTGAAAAATTTCGCAAAAGAGTTAATCAATAACGTCGAGAAGAGAAGCGCTCACGTTCTAACATTCTATACAAGCAGACACTAGGATGGGATAGAGAGGATGATTAGCGATCTAGGCTTTGATCAGACTAGACATTTCTGATCTACAGATCTATGGCCCATTCAATTCAAATTGAAGTAGGTTTTTGGAGAAGGTTGGTCAGAGAGAGAGAGAGAGAGAGAAGAGAGAGAGAGATTGGTGATGGGAGAAGGAAGTGAACAGGGCAAAATTGTCAAAAGATGATATTATAACGACATCCAGTGCAGCAAAAGAGGTTGACTCAACCGCTAGAAATGGTGACATAGAAGTCATTTGAATTTAAATATGTGTATTCCCTAAAATCTCTCCTATTTCATCTTTATCTCTTCTACCGTATTCAAAATTTAAACTCAACTATGACACAAACTCGTTTCTGGGTATTTTTGTTATAGCAAACATGGGGTGGATAGATTGATAATGTGAAACCCAAAAATGAGTAATTAGCTAGTTTTCTCATGAAAAGAAACTAAGAATCACTCTATGATTCAATCTTTGAACAAAATTCAATTTCCTCTAGCTGTAGTTGTTGCCTCTACTACCAGTCAGTATGATGGAAAATATTAATAAAACATGAGAATTAAAATAGACAAGACAAAATAGATATTTTTAATTTGTTTAATAAAAACTATTTATTAAATTATAAATTCTAATTTAAAAGATATTTAAGTCTTTACGTTTGAGACAGAATAAAATCCTCTCATACATTGGTGTCATCCTACGGTCAAAATAAAATAATTGTAGTCAACTAATTTCAACGGAGATTTATTGAAAAAAAAAAAAAAATTTGTATCACCCGCGCTGTCTTTCATCTTTCATTCACTCCCTATCGTCTCTGCAAAATTAGAGAGATAAAAGATAGGTAACCTTAGGCGATTTCCAGCAATGATAGAAATCTCCTCACGACAAGTGTTTGCTTTTTCCGGCAATGACAGGTGTTGCAGTTCTCTTTCTTCTTCACTCACTTGCTGCAGATATTCCCACGCTGCTGCCTTCGCACCATCAATGAAACAAGGTAAAACGTCTCTCTCTTGTGCTCGCGCTCTCGCTTGTTCGCTCCGTGGTGTTTGAGTGGCTTTTGGTTAATTTTTCTTCACTTTTTGTCTTTGCCTGGTTTTTGTTTTACGTTGGGAATGGCTTGTAACAAGCTTCATATGATGAGACAAAACTACAACAATACAATCGATTCATTCATGATTCATTTGTATTTAAGTCTCTCTCTATCTTTCTCTGTCACGCATCTCATCAAGATCCCTGTTGACAGAGGAATTCGAGAATCGCATTCATCTCATCAAGATCTCTGTTTCTGCTAAAGACACTAAGATCAGGGATTGTTTTGCTTCATCGTCTGCAAAATAACAAAAATCCACTTGGTTTTAGGGCTTCTGGGAGCAGAAGTTGAAGAGGAAAGTGAAGAAAAAGAGAGACATTGGCTGTTAATGACGCCAACTTCTCATGTCGGTAACTCACTTCCTGCTCTTTCTATTTGTGCTCTTGGGATCTAGATTTAGGAAATAAAAAAATTCATAACTCTGAGATGCCCATTGTTATCTTCAATGTTGAGACTGGGTACTATTTTCTCAATTTTCTTCGGACCAATCTTCATGATTGAATTTATCGACGTCTCTACACCAAGTATCTGTTGCAGCTTCTTCTTTTCTTCAGACCAATCTTCATGATTGAATTTTTTATGTTATTCTCTCTTTTCAGTTTCAAACAAAGGAGTAAGAATTAGTTTAAATTAGGAGTTTTGAATTTAAAAGGCATTTTAGGTCACTGCACTTGCTACTTCAGTAAGTATTAAGCTAACCATCTAAATTTTTTTCTTTCATTTTAAGATTAGTATTTTATCAAAGTAGAAATTCAAAAAAAATCTTCTGTTTAATTTATTTACACTTTTAATTTATTTACACTTACCAGTTTTCAGATTCCTTAAAAATAAGATATAGATCTCCTAGTAAAGAGTTGTAGTCTGTCAAAGATTACCTATGAAGCACTCTGACGAAGGGTTTGGTAATTCAAGCTTCTAAGTTTTGTGTTCTCTCAATTATGTAAGGATTTTGAAAGACTTTGATTTAAGTGTTAGTAGCACTGAGTTCTTAGCAGTTAATAGATGAAATTTTCAAACCTAAGTATATGATAAAACCTTAGTGAGCTTTTACCAACCCAGCAAGCTGGCACCTTGCTAAGTTGATAACAACTGACAGAGCACTACACTATGGTAACTATGTTAGCAAATCAGTCTTGTACTGGGGTGCTATAGTTTGTTATGTGTGACTAGTCAATAGCTTTAGGGGTTCACCATTTGGGGTTCTTTACTATTATTTATTTATTTTTTATAATATAACTCTTTACTTTATTATTTGGTTTGATTGCATCTATTTTGTTGGGCATTCAACTACCAAAGCATGGCTGTTGTTCAGTTTCTCTTGTGTTTTCGATTAGATTTTATTCAATTTATACAGACGATGTAATTGATTAAATATTTTATTTATGTCTTAGTGTCTTTTTGGAGATAATTGAATACTTAATTTATGTTATCATCTTTAGATTCTCAGTTCATTTAATATATAAGATTTTCGCTATTGTTTATTTACTCTGATTATGGTTGTGGGAGTGTGGTTTAGCAAACGGACACGGCCTATTCGAGATCCTGGTTGAACCGTTGGTTTATTAGCGGTTCATCACACCGTTCTGAATAGTACATAATTGGAGTGTGACAACTTGGTATCAGAGCACTCAGGCCCTGTCTATTAAACCAGTATATTTCTACAAAAGTTTGTGAACTAAGTTAGGATAAAATTTAAAAGCTTTAATAAGAACACACTGTAAGCACCTATGTTGTTCGAGACAAAAATTAAGAAAGGGAATAATGCATATATAAAAAGGGAAAATAAGTTTTATATACATTAAATAAAAAACACGTTTATATATATCCAAAGCAAAGTACAGTCCACAACCCGGACAGTTACTCTATAGTACAAAGAAAAACAAAAAGAAAATATACATCATGGAGCTGGAGGTGATGGAGGAGGAGGTGCCTCGCGATCTCTGTCGTAGTCCTCAGCATATACTCTAGTCAACCAGGCTATCTGAGTCGGGTCGTCTGGAGACTAGCTGTCCACTCGGCCATCCGCTGATCCGACGCACGCTGAGCATCTAGAAGCTCGTCCATTCTTCCATCAGTTGCGTGCTGAGCATCTAGGAGCTCTCCTACTCTCCTATCTGTCGTGCGCTGGGCATCTAGAAGCTCTCCCACTCTCAAGTCAGTCAAGCATTGAGCCTCTCTGATCTCACGCAGTAATCCCATCATATCATCAGATGGTGGGTGTAAAGGACCAACCATGTGTGAAGGAGCCCGAGATGGACTAGCTCCAGTAGAATGTGGAGGTGATGGAGGAGGTATAGCGTCTACATCCATATACATGCGATCCTCATCCTCAGCATCACCCCCATGGACCCCTGCTCCGGCTGCTGCTGCTGCTGCCGCCTCAGCGTCTGCTACCTCTACCCGAGTACAAGGACGCACCAGAGCGTTCCTCTCATCATCACTGACTTGAGCATCCCGCATACCCATCCTACAGATGGCCTCCCAGTCCAGAACCGATGAGAAGGTCTTCTCCTGAATCCTCTCATCCACTAAATCAATGCCTAGGCGGGTGAGTAGTGTAGTGATCAGATGTCCATAGGGCAGGTTGCCTAGCTGACCAGGCAGAATAGCACGGATCATCGTCCTCAGGATAATGTAAGGTAGGCAGACAGGCTGCCTAGTGCAGATGCAGTAGAGTACATACTGGGTCAACTGGGTGATCCTCTCATAGTGTCCACTCTGGGGTATTAGGTTGTGCTGGATGATCTTGCAGTACACCCAAGGCTCTGGACGTAGGTTGATCGCTTTCATCTCTCAGTGATCGTCTCTAATAAGCTGACTGTCAATATCAGTACGCATCTCCAAGGATAGGAACTAGGACTCCCTGGGAACACAGTACACGAAAGGGCCGTCATTTGATATGCCCAAAAGATCAGCCAACTGCTGGCAGTCAAATGAAACCTCTACCCCTTTGACGTAGCTCGTGATCCTGAGCTCCCTACCCCTCTCTGTGTCATTGCAATCCCCCACTACCTGGAGATTGCAATAGAACTATCTCACCAATCCGGACGGGTACAAGCATCATAGGTGATCACAGGGAGCCAGCCCATGTCAGCAAATGCCCCCTCCACGTTGAACAAGGCTAGACTAGTCAAGTCCACACAGTGACCCCCCATCTACTTTCTTACGCTCATAGCGAGCATACTGAGCTTCGGCCTTGTTGGAGTGGAAACGAACTGGGTCATGAGCCCTAGGCACCTTGGTACAAGTCATATTATCTGCCAAAACAAAGAAAAACAAATAATAGATCAGTAATGGTGAAAAACCCAAAAATTTTGGCATTATAACGGCATAAGTTGGTCAAAAGCCTCACTTTTCACCCAAACACTTGGGCAAGAGGACTTACATATGTTCTAAACCATCCTGCAAGGCTCATACAGTTGGAAATTTAATTTAGAAAGATCGAATTTGAAGAAATTTCAATAAATTTGAAAAATCTCAAAAATTAGGTCAAAAATGGAAAATTTCAAGTTTCTCGATAACCAACCGATGAAACTCGAATATTTTTGAGGGCTTTCGTCCATTGGGTGACAAATAGCAAAAGCCCCCAATAAAAATTAAATTTTTACGGTTAGAAAAATTTAATTTGAAGAAAACGATGTAAATGGATAAAAACCTAGTTTATAAAGCTTTAAAAATGTGAAACAATAGAGAACATACCTGAAGAGAAGGAGCGGAAGTCATGAACAGAAGATATGATCACCAAACACTAGGGGTCGATACTATAGCAACTCAAGGAACCGGGTTGAGTTGGAAGGAAGGAGAAAGAATGGGAAATGAATCCAAAATCGGGTTTAAAAACCTGATTCTGGATTGTAGGGTTGCACAATTCGACCAAAATATGCGACCCTACGTCAGACCCTACCATCAACCCTAGGCTCTCGGTGATCTGACAGAGAACCATGGGTCGGACCTAGGGTCGGACATATACCGACCCCACGATCGACCCTAGACTCTCGGTAAGCTGACAGGGTTTCTCAGGGTCGCATACCCTAGGGTCGCATAAGGACCGACCCTACCATCGACCCTACGATGAAAAATACATTATTTTGTCAGAATGATCTGAAAATTTTGGAATTTATATTGATTAGTTGGATTTTGACTTGGGAACAACTTATAATGATTGCCTCACATGTTCTATGATTGTTTTCAGACACTACCACCACTAGGACAGGAAATGGCTGGGCGAAGAGGGAATAGACGAGGACGTAACCCAATTACACCACCACCACCTGTAGAGGAAACTAGCCATGAAATTCCTGAGGTACAAGAGAATCGGAATATGGCACCACCAGTGGCTAGTGGTCAGGCAAATCCTACAAACTTGCTAGCCCCACCTACAGACCTGGCTACAGCGGTAATGAACTTGGCACAACAGCTGCAACAAATACAGCAGGTGCAAGCCAATATGCAGGCTGCTATAGGCATGGCTTTTCCAGCTGCACATATGACACCTATGCCAACAGGACAAGCTAGCACAATACCCGGGGGAAGCAACACGGTACCCCACTCACCTCAAACACCAGTCATGCTGGCTCAAGTGCAGAACCCTGAGATAGCTCAAGGCAGTTACCAGTACCAACCACCTATGTATGGGGCCTATGCTCCGTATCAGCTGGACCACTCCCGACTGATCGAGCGTTTTCTGAAGATGAAGCCCAAAGAATATAATGGTAAGCTAGCAGATCCTTTGTGGCCAGCACACTGGATCAATGAAATGGAAAGACATTTTATGATGATGGCAGTGAATGAGGAGGAAAAGGTGTTGTGTGCAACCTTCATGCTAAAAGGCGATGCACACCACTGGTGGAAGTCCACAAGGACTTATCTGTTAACAAAGCATGCCCAATTGACCTGGGTTATATATAAAGAGGCATTCTTTAAGAAGTATTTCCTAGAAATTTTAGAGATTCTATAGAGAGAGAGTTCCTGAGTTTATATTAGGGGCAAATGACCGTGGATGCATACCAACAGCGTTATGAGGAGCTGTTTTTCTTTGCACCCGCTAGCATGCAAGAAGAAAATACTAAGACCCGAAGGTTCGTCATGGGACTTAAGGGAAGCATCCGTGAGCATGTTTTGGGATTGGAAAAGAAAGTCTACAATGAAGCAGTACAGATTGCTCGAGTAATAGAGTCGAGCCAGAAAGAGAGTTATTTTGCTCAGAATATAAGTATCAACAGGCCAAATGGGAATTCTTATAACGGAGGAAACACAAGGACATTCAAACCCTTCCGCACTTAAGGCTTCAATGCTGCAGCCAAGACTACTCCAGCAGCTCAATCGCAACAAAAGCAAAACAACCAAATAAGGCATTATTCAAGAGAGTGTCCAAAACCCAGGAAGCAGCTACAGCAAGGAAAGGTTTATGCTGTTACATCTGAGGATGCTGCCGCATCGCCTGATGTGGTCACAGGTATGAACTGAACCTTTTATTTTTGTGTTACTTTGTGTGAGCATGTAGACTAAATTAAAATAAATCACAGGTATTGTACCTATTAATAGCATACCCGCTAGAGTACTCTTTGATTCTGGAGCTACTCATTCTTTTATATCTGTGTCATTTGGAAAGAAGCCGAATCTACCCCTCAAATCTTTAGACTACAAACTGCTTGTACGATCGCCGATGGGATTAGAAGTGGAATTAGAAAAAGGTTATGGACCATGTCCAGTTCTTATTAACGAGAAGACTTTGGATGCAACCTTGATTCAACTTGAGATGGCAGACTTTGATGTCATCTTGGGAAGGGATTGGTTAGCTCGGCATTCTGTAAACCAATTATGTGCAGAAAAGAAACTGACATTTAATGACAAGGAAGGAGTAGAGTTTAGTTTTGCGGGAACCAAACATCCCCGTAAACGAAAACTCATCCTCTCTGCATTAAAGGCTAGGAAATGCCTCGAGAAAAGAGGAGTTGGGTATCTAGTATCAGTGGTCGACCTCACCAAGGAAGCACCACGAATGGAGGATATTGATGTTGTGCGTGACTTTCCAGATGTATTTCCTGAAGAACTACCAGGACTACCATCCGACCGAGCGACAGAGTTTGTTATAGATCTGATACTCGGAGCCACACCAGTATCTAAAGCACCTTATAGAATGGCTCCTACAGAATTGAAGGAATTAAAAGTACAATTACAAGAATTATTAGACAAGGATTACATCAGACCTAGCATATCACCATGGGCAACGCCAGTATTATTTGTAAAGAAGAAGGACGGTAGTTTTCGACTATATATAGACTATCAAGAATTGAATAAGTTGACAATCAAGAATCAATACCCGCTGCCTCTGATCGATGACTTGTTCGATCAGTTGCAAGGTGCCAAGGTGTTCTCCAAGATCGATCTTCGGTCAGGATACTATCAGTTGAAGATTAAGGACGGTGATTTTCCAAAGACAGCATTTAGAACAAGCTATGGACATTATGAATTTTTAGTCATGTCTTTTGGATTGACTAACGCACCCGTAACTTTTATGGAACTCATGAATCGAGTATTCCATGATATGTTGGATACATCGGTCATTGTGTTTATTGATGATGTATTGGTCTACTCTAAGGACAAGGAAACTCATGTCATGAATTTTAGAGCCGCTCTGCAGTGATTAAGGAAAGAGAACCTTTACGCCAAATTTACAAAGTGTGAGTTTTGGTTAAATGAGGTTGCTTTCTTAGGCCATGTTGTATCTGCTGAAGGAATTAAAGTGGATCGTAGCAACATTGAAGCCATTGTGAAGTGGGAAGCACCGAAGAGCGTTGTAGAAATTAGAAGTTTCCTAGGTCTAGCTGGGTATTATCGACGATTCGTAAAAGACTATTCCAGAATTGCCGTAACTCTTACCAGTTTGACTAAGAAAGGAGAAAAGTTTGTTTGGACTGATAAATGTGAGAAAAGTTTCCAAACATTGAAGGCTAGATTGATATCTGCTCCGATCTTGACTATTCCTATTTTAGGACAGCCATTTATCTTGTACACTGATGCGTCGGGATTGGGTTTAGGATGTGTACTTATGCAAGGAGAACAAGTAATTGCGTATGCTTCAAGACAACTTAAGACACATGAGAAGAACTATCCCACTCATGGCTTAGAATTAGCGGCAGTAGTACATGCTGTCAAGATATGGAGACATTACTTGTTCGGAGAGAAATTTCAGATTAAATCAGATCATAAGAGTCACACTTATCTTTTTAATCAGAAGGAGTTGAACATGCGACAAAGAAGATGGCTGAAATTATTAAAGGATTATGATTGTGATATCCAGTATCATCCAGGAAAGGCTAATGTAGTTGCTGATGCACTAAGCAGAAAAGCAATGATAAAATCTCAAGGAGAGGTTACACAACTGCAGCAATGTGTACTACAGGAAAAGTATTCAATTACGGTAATGAGCAGTTCGTGATAGATGCACCAGGTGAATCAACCAACCAAGGGTTTATTCATCGATTTTCAAATATGTTCGCAACGTTGAAGATTGTACCTGATATATTTGATGAAGTGAAAGCAGCTATTAGATCAGACCCTTATCTGAGAACGGTACAAAAAGACATCGAAAAAGGTAAGACTATTCCTGAGTTCACCTTAGATGATGAAAAGGTACTGAAGTGCAAAGGAAGAATATGTGTTCCTGAAACAGAAAATTTAGACATTAGACACCGATTAATAAAGGAAGCTCATACCACCGCCTATTCGGTACATCCTGGAAGTACAAAGATGTATCATGAATTGAAGAAATTATATTGGTGGAGAGGAATGAAAGCAGATGTAGCTAAATTCGTGTCTCAATGCCTAAATTGTCAGAGGGTGAAGGCTGAACGACAAAAACCTGCAGGACTGTTGCAGCCACTGCCAGAACCAGCATGGAAATGGGACTGCATCACTATGGACTTCGTCACCAGGATACCATTGCCTCATCGAGTAGTTGACGTGGTCTGGGTGATTGTAGATCGTCTGACTAAGACAGCTCGCTTTATAGTAATACGACCACAGTATACCCTGGAGAGGTTAGCCAAGCTATATGTGGATAACATTGTCAGATTACATGGTGTACCAGAAAGCATTATGTCCGATAAAGACCCACGCTTTACTTCAAAGTTTTGGGAAGGATTGCAAAAGGCTATGGGTACAACGTTGAAGTTCAGTACTGCATTCCATCCTCAGACAGACGGACAGTTGGAGCGTACCATTCAAATTTTAGAAGACATGCTTCGAGCCTGTGTAATTGATTTTAAAGGATCATGGGATGAGAAACTACCATTGATCGAGTTCGCCTATAACAACAGCTATCAAGCTACTATACAGATGTCACCCTATGAAGCACTGTATGGTAGAAAGTGTCAAACTCCTTTGTTTTGAATGAAGTTGGAGAACATAGCATCGTTGGACCGGAATTTGTTGAAGAAACTTGTCGAGTAGTCGACATTATCACGGAAAGAGTTAGAACGGCTCAGAATCGTCAGAAACAATATGCAGATACTCGACGCCGAGACCTTGAATTTGTTGTAGGTGATAAGGTATTTCTGAAGGTATCACCTATGCGGGGTTTAAAACGATTCGGACAGAAAGGGAAGCTAGGTCCGAGATATGTTGGGCCATATGAGATTTTAGCCAAACGTGGAAAGGTGGCTTATCAGTTAGCACTACCACCATCTATGTCAAGTGTGCATGATGTATTTCATGTCTCATTGTTGAAGAAGTACGTCAGAGACCCAACGCATGTTTTGACAGCAGATCCACCAGGTCTAACTAATGATTTGACATTCGAAGTATTACCTTAGCAGAACTATTACGTCGTAGGGCATCAGGGCAGGTGGTCTCGGACCGTGTAGTCTCTGACTCTGCCGGGGGGCCATAGCTCTATCTCTATGGACGTATTGAGAGATGCTGGGGTGAGACCTTGGATACACTGTTTGACATTAGGATTGGTTAGTTGCGAGCCCAGTTTGCAAGCCCTCGCCAACAGGGGCTTACGTGTTGGTATGGGTAGGGCATCAGGGGAAGTGTTATGCAGTGTTTGATCCAGACACTTTAGCTCTATCCCTATTCCATGGTGGGGTGGATGTGGATGACAATGGTGTTTGATCCATTGGGTGGGCTTACACACCCTGTGTATAGAGGTGCGGTGGCCACCAATCCTTTCTATTGCACATTGCAAACTTATGAACCAGGCCAAAAATATGAATTGAATGCATGCATATGTTTGTTACATTATTTTGTTTACTCACTGAGCTCAAGTTGGAGAGTTGACCCTCGCGCGCGTAATTTTTTTTAGTTTCTGATGTTGTAGGTATTACGGTTGAAGATTACGTTGACACGCCAACATATGAACATGTTGCGACTATGATGAGCAAGCTGTGGAGGACTACTATGATTCGTTAAGCAAGCGTTTCGACTGTGGATATGTTTAGTGTTTAATTTTTGTATTTGAATATTTGTAATATGTATTAAATTATGTTTTGGTTACTTGGAGATAAATGGAATATTAATTATTTATTATGACTAGACCTCAGTTCATTATCTGTATGTCTTCCGCTATTTACTTTATTATCTCTGATTAATGTGGAATGTGTTTTGGTTTAACATGATGGGGATAGCCTATATGAGATCCTGGTTGAACCATTGGTTTATTGACGGTTTATCACACCATTCTGGTTGGTGCAGAATTGGGGTGTGACAACTTGGTATCAGAGCTCTCAGGCCTTACCCATGAAACCTGAATACTTCCACTGGAGTCCATGAACTGAGTTAGAATAAATTAAAAGCTTTAATACAAACACACCATAGACACCTATGTTGGTTGAGACAGAACTTAAACAAGACAATAATGTGCATATAAAAGGTGGAACCATATATGTACATAGACAGAAAGAGAAAATCTAAATTTATCCTGATAAACAAATAATATAGGGTACTATCTATAAGTCGGGCAGTTGCCTAAGTATACAAAAGATATAGTACAATAGCCGGAACATTGGAATACCGAGTTGATACTCACAAGATATGAAACTCGATGTATTTGGGAAAGAAGGAAAATGACTAGTAACGCCTAAGTCCCTGCAATGGTAAAGGGAAAGATCTCAGGCTGAATGCAATAGAGATAGGAAATGACCATACACTAAAAATAAAAGAAGACAAAGCTATACTCCTGGGTGACGTGAAGACTCAGAGTGAGATCCACCACAAGCTGATCCATTGCCCATTGAGCATTAAGAAGATGTTGCAACTTGACCCCATCACTATCCGGGTTGAGAATGGGTAATGAAAACTCATCTGAGTAGATGCTAAATAATGATAATCAGATTGGAGCAAATCAAAGGAGGTGAACAACCAAGCCACTCCAGCCAATCTACTTGGACTACCAAGTGCATTGGCCACGATTGTAATAAATTTAGCCAGACAAAATACATGAGCAACAACAGATGATATCGACTATGCAAGTTGCCATGGAAATCACTATCCAAGTTGCCAATGCTAAATCAACACCTCTGGGTCAAACCAAGTACGGTATCGACTGGTAGCAACACTGTACTTCAGCACATGTGATCTATAACACAGTGCCTACCATATAGCAAGTCCCAGTAACGCACACCCCAGTGCAGAAGCTTGGTACACAACAAACAGTGTATCAAGGTGGCTACCCTTATCAGCCACCGATGTTTGAGATAGCTGCATCTTGGAAGAATGATCCGACAAGGATTAAGGAATGTTTTCTGACGATGTAGCCTCTTACATTTTCAACAAAGGATCAAATCTGTTACGGTCATATAACTAGATAGGGTATATAGGATGCGGTGCATTATCGACTTACTCTTATGATTATAGAGGATGCACATACCTGATTTTAAATTCTCGTGTCTTGACAGGATACCTTCTTGATTTAACCTGTCAATTGGAGTTATAGACATTGTTTCTTTAGTATTAGTCCTGAATATACCAATCTAAGCCACCCTCATGATCGATAACATGAATAGAGATACCAACTGAATGAACAGTTAAATGTTTAATCATGTTGAGCATACATCTTTCGATTTATACCTGATTTATTGATTTACCAAAACTCTCCAGATTTACTCCTGTAGTGCCTCAACCAATGGCATTATATACTCGATACAACCTATAACCTTGAGGTTAAGAGTTATAGAACCTTTACTTTACATGTATTTGAACCACCGTGCAACTTAACGACCTTTTGATGCCGGTTGGATTACCATAGATTTATTCCTGATCCTTTAAACCTAAGTTCATTAGATAAAGCAAGTGTTCGTCATTACCCTGAATTCGAAAGAAGCAAGTGTTTGTCATTACCCTGAATTCGAAAGAAGAAAATGAATTGCTTTTGGACAAACATTCTGATTCTTACATTTCTTGACATCCATTGATAAGATGTTTAGTGAATAAGGAATTATTGGAAGGAAGACGATTGAATTCAGATTAGATTCTACAACCAAGAAAACCTCAGATGAAGTAATGAAGAATCCATTTTGAGATTACTGAATGGATGGATATGGTCATGTCTATAAAAGAGTGCATGAATAAGAAAGTAAGTAACAATCACAAGATATTTTTTGAGGTATATGAAAGAGAGATCAGGGTAGAACAACAATGATAAAGAAGGTGTAAGCTAATGAGCTTTTTGGGATATATGAGATTTTAAGCAATAATCTTTGAAAAACTAAGAGATTAAGGAGCTAAATGTGCTCTTAAGACCTTTATACCAAATTTTGCTAGTTCAAGCCCTTTTGGATTTGATGTTGTATTGGATGAGTGTTATCAACAATGTTCGAATCATATGGATGGATAGAATTGGATGCAACCTAAATCGACTTGAGATGGCAGACTTTGACGTCATCTTGGGAATAGACTGGTTGTCTCAACACTCTACAAAGTTGTTATGTGCATAGAAGAGGTTATCATTTAAGAATAAAGACGGCATATAATTTAGTTTTATTGGAAGTATGTTGTCTAAGAAGTGAAAGTTGATCCTCTCTATGTTAAAGACGAAGAGATGCTTTGAAAAGAAAGGAGTTGGATATATGGTATCTATGGTATACGTTACTAAAGAAGCACCACAGATGGAAGATATTGATGTGATGTGTAAATTTTCTGTTGTGTTTCCAGGAGACTTACCTGGGTTATCATCTGATCGTGCGATCGAGTTCGTCATCGACTTGTTACCAAGGACGATACCTGTGTCAAAGGCACCTATAAAGTAGCTCCTATGGAGTTGAAGGGATTGAGACTCAACTACGGGAGTTATTAGACAAGGATTCTAATCGGCTAAGTGTTGCATCATGAGGAGTGCCAATGCAATTCGTGAAGAAGAAGGACGGTAGTGTCAGATTATGTATAGACTATTGGGAACTAAACAAGCTCACGATCAAGAATCGATATCTGCTACCTCAGATCGATGACTTGTTTAAACATTTGCAAGGACCAAAGGTATTTTCTAAGATTGATCTTCAGTCAAGATATCATCAGTTGAAGAATTTGGATAGAGATATCTCGAAGATAGCTGTTAGAATCGGGATTGGACATTATGAGATTCCGATTTGACATTTGGATTAACCAATGCCCTTACATCTTTTATGGAGCTGATGAACTGGGTGTTTCATGACATGTTGGACACGTCGGTCATAGTTGTCATAGATGATATTTTGGTTTATTCCAAGAATGAAGCAACTCATACATCGGACCTTAGAACAGCTTTACAACAGCTGAGAAGGGAAAAGCTTCATGCCAAGTCCAAGAAATATGAGACCTGATTAAACAGAGTGATCTTTTTAGATCACGTAGCGTCATAAAAGGGGATTAAAGTGGATCTATTAAAATAGAAGCAATCATATGGTGAGAAACACCTAAAGAACATTACAGAGATCAGAAGTTTCTTGGGTTTAGCTGGTTATTACAGACGATTTGTAGAGGACCACTCTAAGATCGCAAAACCTTTTACCAAGCTAACTAGGAAGGGAGAGGAGTTTGATTGGACTGATAAGTGTGAAGAATGTTTCCAAACTCTAAAAGCAAGATTGATATCAGCTCCCATCTTGATCGTTCCGGTACTAGGGAAACCTTTCATCCTAAACATCAAAGCATTCGGATTGGATCTTGGATGCGGGTTGATGTAAGGAAAACAGCGATTGTCTATGCTTCAAGAAAACTAAAGGAGCATGAGAAGAGTTACCCTACTCATGACTTGGAGTTATCGGTGATGAATTATGCAATCAAGACTTAGAGACATTATCTATACGAAGAAGAATTTTAGATTAAATGGGAACACAAAAGTTTTATTTATCTCTTCATCAGATGAGTTGAACATAAGGATAAGAAAATGGTTGGAATTGTTCAAGGATTAAGACTGTGATATTCAGTGTCACACGAGCAAGGCTAATGTAGTAGCTAAGGCATTAAGCAAAAAGGGAATTATGAAGTCCGAGGAAGGACCTAGTATAAATGCTGCCTTATGTTTCACAGCAATAGATTGAGATTTGGAAAAAGAGTAACATATAATAGAAGCTAATGATGATTCAGTTGAGTGAGAACTTATGGATGAACTTATGGAGCAATAGTTCCTCGGCTGCGCTTGTGACATTAAAGATCATCTCTGAATTGATGGATGAAGTAAAGATAGTAATTTTGTTAGATATATATCTAAGAATGGTGCAAGAAGATTTAGAGAAAGAAAAACCTAACCATGACTTACTTCGGATGCGAAAAAGGTCCTGAGATACAGAGGATGATTATGCATACCTGAGGTGAAAAACGCTGATCATAAGATACAAGATAATGTTAAAAGCCCATTCTATTCTGTATTGGGTACATCATAGAAGTACAAAATCTACCAAAACATGAAGAGATTATTTTGGTGGAAGGGAATGGAAGTAGTGTGGATGATGCATGTTTCAGTAACTAAATTATCAGCAAGTAAAAGCTGAAAGACAAAGACCAATATGGCTTACTACAACTACTATCGAAGCCAGTCTGTAAGTGAAACTGCATTACAATGAACTATGTCATCGATTTGCCACTGACTCTCAGATCGGTTGACGCAGTTTGGGTAATTGTTGATCGCCTTAAGAAGATAGCTCATTCCATTGCTATACGACCTCGGTATGCTTTAGAGCGGCTAACTAAGCTATATGTGGATTGAATTTGCTACCAAGCTACTATGTAGATGTCACATGGTACGGTAGAAATGTCAAACTCCTCTATTTCAGAATGATGTTGGTGAATGAAGAATTTTAAGACCTGAGTCTATTGTAGAAACCTGTCGATTGGCAGACAAGATCAAAGAAAAATGGCCAAGACAGCTCAGGATTGTTAGAAGAGATGCCAAGACCTTGAGTTCGCTATAAGTGACAAAGTGTTCTTGAAGATATCACTTATGCATGGATTAAAACAATTCAACGAGAAGGGAAGTTGTATCCGATATATGTTTTTAACCTCATAAAATTTGGAGAAACGTAAAAAAGTTGCATATAACTAGCATACCGCTATCCATGTCTAGTGTGCATGATGTATTTCACGTGTCTCTATTGAAGAAGTACATTGGAGATCCATATCAAAGGTATTGACCACGGATCCACTAGATTAGATAGAAGATATAACTATTGAAATGGTACCAGTCTAGTTCACTGGTTGGAAGGTACAACATTTTCAAAGTTGGGATAACTATATATGAAGGTAACCTGGCAAAGACAAGACATGGAGAAGATTGCATGGGAGGAAGAAGATGCAATGCGAAAACAGAATTCCCACCTATTGATTTCGAAGTAAATTCAAATTTTGAGGACAAAATTTATTTTAAGGATGGGGGAGTTGTAAGATCCATACGTTCAAATTTTGAAGACGAAATTTCTTTTAAGGGTGGTGGAGTTGTAAGACCCGCACGCCACGAATCCGATCTAACCTTACATTCTTGTGTCATGACCAGTCTACCTATCATGGTCAAGTCAAGTGGACCAAGTGCGTGAAGAAACCCAAGACCCAATATGAAATTTAACTCAAAACAGTCAAAATGAGGGTAGGGTCGCATGCCTAAACACGTAGGGTCGACCCCACCTCAACAGAAGTCCAACCCATGACTTTTTGATCGTGGGGTCGCATGTTTTAAAACGTAGGGTCTCGGATTATCCGACCCTACATCTGACCGTACGTCCGACCCTATGAAAACAGCACGAACCAGAAATTAGGCAACCTTCCTAATTCGAAGGGGGTCTTTCCTAAACTCATTGGGGGTTATTATGGAGGGTTTTCCTCTATAAATAGGACGTCCCTAAACCTCTTTCACTCCTTTAGAACCCTAATTGAAAGTGAGAGAAAGAGAATGTAAGACCAGTATCAAACTAACCCGGTCTTACCACCTTGAACCAGGTTTACCCATCATGGACGAGATGAATGAACCAAGGGCGTGAAGGAGATCGTGATCCCAGGTATCAAATCGACCCAAAAACACTTAATTTAAAGGGAGGGTCGCATACCCAGCAAGGGAGGGTCGGGCCCCCCAAGACAGAAGGTCAGACCCTCTGTTTTATAGGGAGGGTCAGACACTTTAGGAAACCAAGGGTCGACGGGATCATCGACCCTCAGCTGCCGCCAGAAACTGAAATTAGGAAAGTTTCTAAATTTCGATTGAATTCCTTCCAAATCCCAATGGGACTTAGTTTAGGAGTTTCCACCCTATAAATAGGACGTCCCTAAGCCTTTTTCACTCCTTTTACACCCCTAATTGAATTGAGAGAAAGAGAGGAGAAGGAAGAGCAGAAGAAGAAAAGCAAGGGAGAGAAGAAAAAGTAAAAAAAGAAAAGAGTTGCAAAGAAGGAGTATTCTTCTCAGGTATGGATATTAATTCCATGAATTTCTACAGACCTTAGGTTAGATAAGGATGAGAGTGTGATCTCGGAGAAATCCAAACCATCAACCCATGGTTAGGTTTTCATGGAAAACATGGGAGAATACATAAAAGCTATATAGGTGGATGATTCATGGCTCTAGACCATGGAATGTATGTTGAATGGACTATAGGAGCAAGCCATAGGACCCCAAACATGAAGAATGACTAAAAGGAGGAAAATTGACCAAAACCCACAGGGGGTCGCACAGAGTGTCGATGACCATCCGACCCTATGTGATCCTGAGTATCGACCCTCAGGGTTCTGAAAGTTTAGATTAGGGGAGGGTCGAACCAGGGGTCGGTCATAACTCAGACCCTACCTCCGACCCTCAGTTAACAGAATTGTTTTAAAAATTAGAATAAATTCTAATTAAATTTTATCGACTTTGTTAGGTCTTCTAGCAATATAATAGCAATATAAAGGTGATTCTAAAGCTTGGAAGAGGATCTATTAACAAGCTAAGGTGAGGGAACAAGACCTAAACTAATTGGTTAATAATAAACTACTTTTATTTTCTTGAGTCCAATGCCATGCTTGATTCTATGCGAATATGCTTGTAATGTGCATTCAACATGTCATCCAATATTCCTGCTATTATTGTTCATGCATATTTAATTTTGTTTACTTATAACATGATGATGATGATTGATGCTAGGAATAGGCATGTGAATGTTTGTGTGTGGTTAGTGTGCTTGATGCGAGTAGGGCATCAGGGGAAGTATTAGGTGGTGTTTGATCCGGGCCTTTTAGCTCTATCTCTGACTCAAGTCTTGTGCATTAGCATCGTCGTATCACCGTTACCTTAGCAGAACTATTGCAACGTAGGGCATCAAGGAGGGTCTCGGTCCTTGAGTCCTATACTCTACCAGGAGGCCTTAGCTCTATCTCTACGGGTGCTCTGAGGGATGCTGGGGTGAGGCCTTGGATATATTGTTTGACATTAGGATTGGTTAGTAGCGAGCCCCGTTTGCAGCCCTAGCCATCAGGGGTTTATTTATTGGTATGGAGTTGTGCAGCGATAAACGTGACCTTCGTGTACAATGTCCATTATGGGTGCTATGGGCGACGGTGAGAGTTCATCGGGCGTATCCACACTCTCGTGCATAGAGGTGCGGCGGCCACCTATCCTTTCTATAGCACAGTGCAAACGTAAAACCAAACCAAAGATATGAATTGATTACATGCATATGTATTGTTGCATTGTTTTGTTTACTCACTGAGCCGTGATGTGTGCTCACCCTCTCGACGTCGAATATTTTTAGTTGATGATGCAGGTACCACTGTTGCAGATTATATTGATGCCCCAGCGTATGGACATGTGGCGGCGATTGAAGCTGAAGATGTAGAGGATACGCATGACTTCTTTTGCGAGTGCAACTCATGCGTGTTCGTTTAGGGTTTTTCTTTTATTTAATTATTTGGATTTATTAAAGGGATGTAATGATATTTTACTTACTTATGTCTCGGTTGAAACAAAATAATTTGATACCTTAATATGATTATCACATTTAGATTCTCAGTTCGTTTTACTATAAGACTTTCGCTATTGTGTATTTCCTCTGATTATGAATGTGGATGTATGGGGTTTAGATAACATGGATATAGCCTACTCGAGATCTTGGTTGAACAGTTGGTTTCTAGCGGTTCATCACACCATTCTGAATAGTGCGGAATTGGGGTGTGACAACTTGGTATCAGAGCTTCAGGCCTTGTCTGCTAGACGAGCATACTTTCACAACCAATTATGAACTGAGATAGGATAAAAAGTAAAAACTGTAATATTAACACACTATAAGCACAAGTGATGTTTGAGATCAATTTAAAAAGAGAATAATGCATCTATTAAAGGAGAAACAATTTTAATACAATGTGAAAGAAACAAACGTATATACATAACTAAAACAGAGTACAGTCCACAACCCGGACAGTTACTCTATAGTACAAGAAGAAGGAAAAGATACACTCATGAAGCCGGAGGTGAAGGAGGAGGCGGTGCCTCGCAATCTCTGTCATAGTCCTCGGCATAAACTCTAGTCAACCAGGCCACCTGAGTCTGAGTCGCCTGAAGACTAGCTGTGAGATCAGCCACCCACTGATCAGTCCGGCGCTGAGCGTCTAGAAGCTCCACTATCCTCAGATCCGATGCGCACTGAGCCTCTCTAATCTCGTGAAACATACTCAGCACGTCATCAGAAGGTGGACGCGAAGGACCAGCTGCATGTGAAGGACCCGTCGCAAATGAAGTACCAGCTCCAGCCGCATGCGTGGGTGAGGGCGGTGGTATCGAGTTTACATCCATGTACATGCGGTCATCGTCATCGGCAGGATCCGCATGAACTCTAGCGGCGGCAGCAGCTGCCTCAGCGTCAGCGATCTCGATGCGAGTGTGAGGGCGCACCATCTCGTTCCTCTCCTCATCACTGACTTGGGCATTCCGCATGCCCATCTTGCAGATAGCCTCCTAATCTAGAGGCGACGAGAAGGTTTTCTCCTGAATCTTCTCATCCACTAAATCAACCCCCAGGCGGGTAAGCATAACAGTGATCATACGTCCATAGGGTAGATTACCCCTATGACTGGGCAATGTGGCACTGATCATAGTTCGCATGATGATGTAAGGAAGGCAGACGGGCTGTCTAGTGCAAATGCTGTACAGAAGATACTGGGTCAGCTGAGAAACCCTCTCGTAATGGCCACTCTGCGGAATCAGATTATGCTGGATAATCTTGCAAAAGACCCGTGGAGCTGGACGCATATAGCAAGCCCTCATCTGCCAACGATCAGGTCGTAGCAACTGACTATCAATCTCAGCCCTCATCTCTGTGGAGACGAACTGGGGCTCTCCAGGAGCATAGTAAACCATAGGGCCATCATAGGAAATGCCCAACAAATCCGCTAGCTGCCGGTAGTCAAAAGAGACCTCAACTCCCTTGACATAGCTAGTAATCCTGAGCTCGTGACCCCTATCCACATCATTGTAATCCCCCACAGCCTGGAGATTACAATAAAACTGTCGCACTAAATCCGGGCATGTGCAAGCGTCGTAGGTAATGACAGGGAGCCACCCCATATCACCAAAGGCTCTCTCCACGTTGAACAAAGCTAACTCAGCCAAGTTCACCATACGACCTCCCTCCACTTTCTTACGAACAAAGTGGGCATATTATGCCTCGGCTTCGTTGGAACGGAAGCGAAGAGGATCACGAACTCTGGGTGTCACACCCCAATTCTGATCCAACCAGAATGGTGTGAGTGAACCGTCATTAAACCAACGGTTCACACCAGGATCTCGAATAGGCCGTGTCCACCCATACAAACCATTACACATAACCACAATCAGATTATAAATATACAGCGGAAGACTTTAAATAGAATGAACTGAGTATCTATTGATAATTTAAATAAGTATCCAATTATCCAAATTCAAACACATAAAATAATATCATTACATCCCTTTAATCCAATCGCAAATAAGGAAAATAAATAAAGAAAACTAATCAAAAGTACACGCAGAAAGGGCACTCGCATGAAGCATCATGCTCGTCCTCTCCTGCCTGTGCACCCAGAGCAGCAACATCACCATAAGCCGGGGCATTCATGTAATCATCCACAGTGTAACCTGCATCAACATCTAAAACAATGTACGTTCAAAGGGTGAGCTCACAACTTAGCTCAGTAAGACAATCAGACAGTTTCACAATATTATGCATGAGTAACAATCATTTTATGCTGTGGTCTGGTTTTAAGTTTGCAATGTGCTATAGAAAAGTTTGGTGGCCCCCGCACCTCTATACACGAGTGTGTGACAGCTCATGGATCACACCCCCATCGGTCCACATGCACCCATCATGAAATAGAGATAGAGCTAAGATACCCCCGTACCTCCCCTGATGCTCTACCCATACCAGTACCTAAGCCCCTACTGGCCAGGGCTCGCAAACTGGAGTCGCAACTAACCAATCTTACATGTCATCAATGTACGCTCTATCCCAGCACAGCCGTCTATGGCATAGAGATAGAGCTAAGGCATTCCCACACCTCCCCTGATGCCCTATCCGCAACTAACCCACTAGGATAGAAACAATACGCAGGTAGACCCTATCCTAACATAACTCCCTACGGCATAGAGATAGAGCTAAAGCATCGTGGACAAGCCAGCATCGACTCGAAGACTACAGTGCCACATAACAATGGCCAGGCCAACATCAATATCGGAGACCACCGTACCACGACCTTCCCCTGATGCCCCACCCGTACCAAGCATGTTAAGACAGAATACTACAAAAGGTGCTAGTGTGAGGAGAGATCCTAGGCCCATGCCCCACTCCACACATTAACGAAAACAACCACATGCTTAATAATCACATCCTATCAATGCATGAACAATAATAATAACTGAAAGTAAAGGATGGCATGTGAATATGCACAAACATCACATCATAGATATTCAGGTGATTAACAACTTATTGTCCATTAATTATTAGATTTAGGTCAGATTCCCTTACCTGACGCTCGTTCGATAACTTGCTCCATGTCGCAAGATCCAAACGATATGTCACAAAGTCCTACAATATTATTAGGGTTTCATTAGAATATTTCTCTTAGGGTTTCATGTTGGTCGAAAACCAACATGGTTACAAAATACCCTCACAGAGCTGACCGGTGGCATATACCGGTCGCAGCTCTGTGGGGAATACTGGCGACCGGTATGGTCAGCCAGTCCCCACAGACCAGCCTCCCGAGGGATACCGGTGGCAACATACCGATCGCACTGTGTGCAACCGGTATAGTCGACCGGTATGTCTCCGGAAGACCATACATGGGTTTTTGACTGCCGTCGATCATCCTTCATGGATTTCCAAGGTTTCTCCTATCCATTCTAAGTCTAAACTTGGAGTTAGAGTTATCCCCAACTCATTCAAGTCTCGTTTCGATGAATATCATCTCGAAACTCGAATCTAGGGTTTGACGGCAACTTAGGGTTTATTGGCCAATTTAGGGTTTTAGATCAATACCTACTTTGCATGGTATTGATCCACCCACACAACTAACTTAGGGTCACAGGGTAAGAAGAATAGTTAAAACACTTACCGTTGACTGGCGTAGCGTGAGCTTCGTCGAACGGTAATGGCAGCACCTTCTTCTTCTTCCTAGCTCTTCTCCTTTCCAACCTCTTTCTCTTCTCTAGGGTTTGTGAGAGACAATGGAAAGGATTTGAGGAGGCTTAAGGGTGTATTTATAGGCTAGATTTAGGGTTTAGTAACCCTACTAGGATTAGGAAAGTCTTTGAATTCGAAATCAGGCAAGTGGGACGCTCAGAAGTCAATTTCTGGATTTCCACACTTAGCTGCGCAGACCTGACCGGTCGACCGGTACCAAGACCGGTACCATCGACCGGTCAACATAAAATTATGTTGATTCGATCGTCTTTGGTCCGATTTCATACCTGTTTGTCATCCGCTCGTCCCGTCTGGCCTGGTGATGATCGGAAGACCTCTCACGACATCAAAACTTAGACCGGGTTTACGGAGTACGGGTCTTACACTGGGTACCTTTGTACGAGCCATGGTATCTGCCAATAAGAAAGAAAAGAAAACAGATAATATGTTAATAAGATAGAAATCTGAAATTTTGATATTATAACGACGTAAGTTGGTCAAAAGCCTCACTTGTCACCCAGACACGTGGGCAGGAGGACTTACGTAGGTCCCAACATGTCCTACAACACTCAGATAGTAGGAAATTCTAGCTAATGAAGTCCAATTTGAAGAAATTTCGAGAAATCAAAAATTTTGTCAAATTAGGGCAAAAAGAGCAACAATCCAAGTTCTCGATAACCAACCGATGAAACTCAGAAATTTTTGAGGGCTTTCGTTCCTCGAGACACCAATAACAAAAGCCCCCAATAAAAATCGAATTTTTACGGTTGGAAAAAGTTTAATTTGAAAAATACAAGTTAAATGGACAAAAACCTAGAAATGGAAACCCAAAAACAAGTAAAAATGAGAAAGCATACCTGTAGGGATGATGTGGACGTCGAAACACGGATCCAAACTGACCAAAATAGCAGAGTGGGACTGTAGCAACTCAGAGGCGGGAGACGAGTCAAAACGGGAGAGAAATGATGGGGAATGAACCCAGAATCCGATCTTAAAGGTCTGATTTTTGGTCTGAGGGTCTGACAATTCGACCAGGATCATCGACCCTCGGATCAACCCCCAGATCGACCCTCAGCTCTCGGGAATCTGACAGAAAACCAGGGTCGGATACTGAGGGTCGGATACCCATCGACCCCCACATCGACCCTCAGCTCTCGGGAAGTATAGGTCATTCCCAGAGTCGGATACTGAGGGTCGGACATACCATCGACCCCCACCATCGACCCTGCATAGAAAAGACAGTATTTTTCATAAAATGAGCTGGAAATTTTAGAATTTTACATCGGTTAGCGTGCCTACATGCAGTATAAATGATTGACTCACCTATTTTGATGATTTTCAGGCACCACCAATCTCAAAAGAAAACATGTCTAGACGTAGAGTAACCAGGCAGAGTCGAAATGCAGTTCCACCACCACCTGTGGAGGAAACTAGCCAGGAGAATATATATGCACAGGGAAATCCGCAGGTTGTACCCTAGGAAATCCAGATCAGGCAAATCCTACCAACTTGCCACCTCCACCACTGGAGTTAGCAACCGTGGTAATGAATCTAGCACAGCAGCTGCAACAGATGCAACAGGCACAGGCTCAAATGCAAGTTGCAATGGGGATTATGTTCCAGGCCGCACATGCTACACCCATGCAGACTGGACAAGCCAGTGCAACACCGGTGGGTAACCACCCAGCACCTCAAACACCTCAAGCACCAGCTGCACAGATCCTCGTACCTGGTCCGGAAGCAGCTCAGGTTCAGTATCAGTATTCACAACCTATGTTTGGGGCATACCCCCAAAATCAGATGGATCACTCTCGACTAGTTGAGAGATTTCTGAAGATGAAGCCCAAGGAATTTAACGGTAAACCGTCGGATCCGTTATGGCCAGCACATTGGATCGATGAGATGGAGAGAAACTTTCTCATGATGACTATTACTGAAGAAGAAAAGGTGTTATGTGCCACCTTCATGCTGAAAGACAATGCACATCATTGGTGGAAATCTATCAGGGCATATCTACTGACCAAGCACGCCCTATTGACTTGGGCTATTTATAATGAAGCATTCTTTGAGAAGTATTTTCCCCGAAGCTTCAAGGATTCTATGGAGAAGGAGTTCCTGAGTTTATATCAGGGCCAGATGTCTGTGGATACATATTAACAGCGTTATGAGGAGCTGTTTTTCTTTGCACCACTTAGTATGCAAGAAGAGGACACCAAAACCCGTAGGTTTGCCACGGGACTCAGAGGAAGCATCAGAGAGCACGTGCTGGGCTTAGACAAGCAAGTTTATAATGAAGCCGTGCAAATTGCTTGAGTTATAGAATCGAGCCAGAAGGAAAGCTATTTTATGCAAAACAGAGGTGTGAAAAGGCCAGCTGGTAATTCTTATAACGGAGGTAATAACAAGACATACAAGCCTTTCCGTACTCAGAATTTCACCGCTGCACCCAAGACCACTCAAGCGGCTCAGCAGCAACCAAAGCCAAATACTGAAAGTCCAAGATGTTATAACTGCAATCAAGTGGGACATATGATGAGAGAGTGTCCTAAACCCCGGAAGCCACAACATCAAGGACGAGTTTATGCTGTTACGTCTGAGGAAGTTGTCGCATCACCCGATGTGGTCACACGTATGACCTAAACCTTTAAGTTGTATTACAATGTGTAAGCATGTAGACTAAGTTTAAACAAATCACAGGTATCGTACCTATAAATGGCATACCCGCCAGAGTACTCTTTGATTCAGGAGCTACTCATTCATTTATATCTGTGTTGTTTGGAAAGAAGCTAAACTTACCCATCAAAACATTGGACTACAAACTACTTGTACGGTCACCGATGGGGTTAGAAGTGGAATTAGAGAAAGGTTATGGGTCATGTCCAGTTCTCATTGGCGAGAAAACCTTAGATGCAACCTTAATCCAACTTGGGATGGCAGACTTTGATGTCATCTTGGGAATGGGCTGGTTAGCTCGGCATTATGCAAACCTATTGTGCGCCGAAAAGAAGCTAACATTTAAAGACAAAGAAGGAGCAGAATTTAGTTTTGCGGGAACCAAACTGCCCCGTAAACGCAAGCTCATACTCTCAGCACTAAAGGCTAAGAAGTGCCTTGAGAAGGGGGCAGTCGGGTATCTAGTATCAGTGGTCGACCTAACCAAGGAAGCACCACGAATGAAAGATATTGATGTCGTGCGGGACTATCCCGACGTATTTCCAGAGGAACTACCAGGATTACCACCCGACAGAGCCACCGAGTTTGTGATAGACCTTATACCTGGAGCCACACCAGTATCAAAAGCACCTTATAGAATGGCTCCTACTGAACTGAAAGAATTGAAAGTGCAACTACAGGAACTACTGGACAAGGGTTATATTCGACTCAGTATATCACCATGGGGAGCACCGATATTATTCATAAAGAAGAAGGACGGTAGCGTTCGATTATTTATCGACTATCGGGAGCTGAACAAACTGACAATCAAGAATCGATATCCACTACCTCGGATCGATGACTTGTTCGATCAGTTGCAAGGAGCGAAAGTATTTTCTAAGATCGACCTTCGGTTCAGTTATCATCGGCTGAATATTAAAGAGGGTGATATTCCTAAGACAGCTTTCAGGACCAGATATGGACATTATGAATTCTTGGTCATGTCTTTTAGACTAACAAACGCACCAGCAACTTTCATGGAACTTATGAACCGGGTTTTCCACGACATGTTGGATACGTCGGTTATAGTATTTATTGATGATATATTGGTATATTCCAAGGACAAGGAAACCCACGTTAAGAATCTAAACGCCGCCCTACAGCGTTTAAGGAAAGAGAAGCTGTATGCAAAATTTTCAAAGTGTGAGTTTTGGCTAAGTGAATTCGCCTTCCTAGGCCATGTGGTATCCGCTAAAGGAATCAAAGTTGACCCCAGCAAGATCGAGGCTATTGTAAAGTGGGAAGCACCAAAAAGCATTGCAGAAATAAGAAGTTTTCTAGGTCTCGCTAGATATTATCGGAGATTTATGGAAGACTATTCTCGGATTGCCGTACCTCTCACCAGTTTGACTAAGAAAGGTGAAAAGTTTGTGTGGATGGATAAATGTGAGAAGAGCTTCCAGACATTGAAGACCAGATTGATATCTGCTCTGATTTTGACTATTCCTATTCCAGGACAGCATTTACCCTATACACTGATGCGTCAGGACTGGGATTAGGATGCGTACTTATGCAAGGGGAATAAGTAATTGCTTATGCCTCGAGACAGTTAAAGATACATGAGAAAAATTATCCCACTCATGATTTGGAGTTAGTGGCAGTAGTACATGCTGTCAAGATATGGAGACATTACCTATACGGAGAGAAGTTCCAGATTAAGGCGGACCATAAAAGTCTTACTTATTTATTTAATTAGAAGGAGTTGAATATGAGACAAAGGAGATAGTTGGAACTATTGAAAGACTATGATTGTGATATCCAGTATCATTCGGGGAAAGCTAATGTAGTAGCGGATGCGTTGAGCATAAAGGCGAAGATAAAATCTCAAGGGGAGGTTTGTACAACTACAGCTATATGTACTACCGAAATGGTATTCAATCATGACAATGAGCAATATGTGATAGATACAACGGATGGATCAGCCAACCAAGGGTTTATTCATCGATTTTCAAATATGTTCGCGGCATTGAAAATTATACCGGATATAATGGATGAAGTGAAGACAGCTATCAAATCAGATCATTATCTAAGAACAGTACAAGAAGATATCGAGAAAGGTAGGACTAACCCTGAGTTCACCTTGGAGGAAGAGAAAGTACTGAAATACAAAGGAAGAATATGTGTACCCGAAATAGAAAATGTGGACATTAGACACCGATTGATGAAAGAAGCCCATACCACCATTTATTCGATACATCCTGGAAGCACAAAAATGTATCATGATCTAAAGAAACTATATTGGTGGAGAGGAATGAAAGCAGATGTAGCTAAGTTTGTGTCTCAATGCCAAAATTGTCAAAAAGTAAAGGCTGAACGACAAAGACCCGCAGGACTGTTACAGCCGTTACCGGAACCAGCATGGAAATGGGACTGCATCACTATGAACTTCGTCACGGGATTACCACTGACTCCTTGAGTAGTTGACGCAGTTTGGGTGATTGTAGACCGTCTGACTAAGACAGCTCGCTTCATACTGATACGACCTCAGTATACACTGGAAAGGTTAGCAAAGCTGTATGTGGATAATATTGTTCGGTTACACGGTGTACCAAAGAGCATTGTATCCGATAGAGACCCCCGATTTACTTCCAAGTTTTGGGAAGGATTGCAAAAGGCTATGGGTACAACATTGAAGTTCAGTACTGCATTCCACCACAAACAGATGGACAGTCAGAGCGTACAATCCAGATTTTAGAAGATATGCTACGCGCATATGTAATTGATTTCAAAGGATCATGGGATGAAAAGTTACCACTGATCGAGTTTGCTTATAATAATAGCTATTAGGCTACTATACAGATGTCACCATATGAAGCACTGTATGGCAGAAAGTGTCGACCTCCGTTGTTTTGGAATGAAGTTAGAGAACGTAGTATTGTTGGGCCAAAATTTGTTGAAGAGACTTGTCGAGTGGTAGACATTATCAAGGAAAGGGTAAAAACAGCTCAGAACCGTCAGAAGCAATATGCAGATACTCGACGCAGAGATCTTGAGTTCGCTGTAGGTGATAAAGTATTCTTGAAGGTATCGCCTATGCGAGGATTGAAATGGTTCGGGCAGAAAGGGAAACTCAGTCCAAGATATGTCGGGCCATATGAGATTCTAGCTAAGTGTGAAAAAGTGGCTTATCAGTTAGCACTACCACCATCTATGTCAAGTGTGCATGACGTATTTCATATTTCCCTATTGAAGAAGTATGTCAAGGATCCAACGCACGTTTTGACAGTAGATCTATCGGAATTGACTGATGAGTTGGCATTTGAAGTAACACCAACAGAAATCACCGGTCGAAAGGTTCAACGACTACGCAACCGAGACATCTATTATGTTAAGGTCATTTGGGAAAGTAGAGACATTGAAGAAATTACTTGGGAGAAAGAGAATGCTATGCGGAAGCAATACCCTCACTTATTTGATTTAGAAGGTACGTACAATTTTGGGGATAAAATTTTTATAAGTAGGGGGGAGTTGTAAGACCAGTATCAAACTAACCCGGTCTTACCACCTTGAACCAGGTTTACCCATCATGGACGAGATGAATGAACCAAGGGCGTGAAGGAGATCGTGATCCCAGGTATCAAATCGACCCAAAAATACTTAATTTAAAGGGAGGATCGTATACCCAGCAAGGGAGGGTCGGACCCCCCAAGACAGAAGGTCAGACCCTCTGTTTTACAGGGAGGGTCGGACACTTTAGGAAACCAAGGGTCGACGGGATCATCGACCCTCTCATCGACCCTCAGTTGCCGCCAGAAACTGAAATTAGGAAAGTTTCCAAATTTTGATTGGATTCCTTCCAAATCCCAATGGGACTTAGTTTAGGAGTTTCCACCCTATAAATAGGACGTCCCTAAGCCTCTTTCACTCCTTTTATAACCCTAATTGAATTGAGAGAAAGAGAGGAGAAGGAAGAGAAGAAAAAGAGAAGCAAGGGAGAGAAGAAAAAGTAAAAAAAGAGAAGAGTTGCAGAGAAGGAGTATTCTTCTCAGGTATGGATACTAATTCCATGAATTTCTACAGACCTTAGGTTAGATAAGGATGAGAGTGTGATCTCGGAGAAATCCAAACCATCAACCCATGGTTAGGTTTCCATGGAAAACATGGGAGAATACATAAAAGCTATATAGGTGGATGATTCATGGTTCTAGACCATGGAATGTATGTTGAATGGACTATAGGAGCAAGCCATAGGACCCCAAACACGAAGAATGACTAAAAGGAGGAAAATTGACCAAAACCCACAGGGGGTCGCACAGAGGGTCGATGACCATCCGACCCTATGTGATCCTGAGTATCGACCCTCAGGGTTCTGAAAGTTCAGATTAGGAGAGGGACGCACCAGGGGTCGGTCATAACTCAGACCCTACCTCCGACCCTCCGTTAACAGAATGGTTTTAAAAATTAGAATAAATTTTAATTAAATTTTATCAACTTTGTTAGGTCTTCTAGTAATATAATAGCAATATAAAGGTGATTCTAAAGCTTGGAAGATGATCTATTAACAAGCTAAGGTGAGGGAACAAGACCTAAACTAATTGGTTAATAATAAACTACTTTTATTTTCTTGAGTCCAATGTCATGCTTGATTCTATGCGAATATGCTTGTAATGTGCATTCAACATGTCATCCAATATTCCTGCTATTATTGTTCATGCATATTTAATTTTGTTTACTTATAACATGATGATGATGATTGATGCTAAGAATAGGCATGTGAATGTTTGTGTGTGGTTAGTGTGCTTGATGCGAGTAGGGCATCAGGGGAAGTGTTAGGCGGTGTTTGATCCGGGCACTTTAGCTCTATCTCTGACTCAAGTCTTGTGCATTAGCATCGTCGTATCGTCATTACCTTAGCAGAACTATTGCGACGTAGGGCATCAAGGAGGGTCTCGGTCCTTGAGTCCTATACTCTACCGGGAGGCCTTAGCTCTATCTCTACGGGTGCTCTGAGGGATGCTGGGGTGAGGCCTTGGATACATTGTTTGACATTAGGCTTGGTTAGTAGCGAGCCCCGTTTGCAGCCCTAGCCATCAGGGGTTTATTTGTTGGTATGGAGTTGTGCAGCGATAAACGTGACCTTCGTGTACAATGTCCACTGTGGGTGCTATGAGCGACGGTGAGAGTTCTTTGGGTGTATCCACACTCTCGTGCATAGAGGTGCGGCGGCCACCTATCCTTTCTATAGCACAGTGCAAATGTAAAACCAGACCAAAGATATGAATTGATTGCATGCATATGTATTGTTGCATTGTTTTGTTTGCTCACTGAGCCTTGATGTGTGCTCACTCTCTCGACGTCGAATATTTTTAGTTGATGATGCAGGTACCATTGTTGCAGATTATATTGATGCCCCAGCGTATGGACATGTCGCGACGATTGAAGCTGAAGATGTAGAGGATACGCATGACTTCTTTTGCGAGTGCAACTCATGCGTGTTCGTTTAGGGTTTTTCTTTTATTTAATTATTTGGATTTATTAAAGGGATGTAATGATATTTTACTTACTTATGTCTCGGTTGAAACAAAATAATTTGATACCTTAATATGATTATCACATTTAGATTCTCAGTTCGTTTTACTATAAGACTTCCGCTATTTTGTATTTACTCTGATTATGAATGTGGATGTATGGTGTTTAGATAACACGGATATAGCCTACTCGATATCCTGGTTGAACCGTTGGTTTGCTAGCGGTTCATCACACCATTCTGAATAGTGTGGAATTGGGGTGTGACAGAGAAAGAGAAGGAAGAGAAGAAGAGAAGGAAGAGAAGAAGAGAAGGAAACTTGAAGAAGAAGGCTAAGGAAGAGAAGAAAACTTCAGAGAAACCTCTAAATAAAGGTATGATCTAATTCCTTACCTGAATAAGAGATCCTAGAATAGTTTATGAAGAACATAGGATTAAGAGAAACCCAAATCATCCATTCATGGATAGATTCCAAGAGATTCCATGAAAGAAATCATTATGGACAATGAATGGTGTATAAATTGTAGTTATGAGCCATAGAACAATCATAGAATTGACCATGATAGTAAGACAAAGGATCCAAACATGAAGGAATGGACTGTAGAGTGAAAGGTCGACCATAATACGTGTGGTCGCACTAGGGTCGAATGATATCCGACCCTACAAGATCGCAGGATCAACCACATGCCCTCGGGAAGTTCCAGCGAGGGTGTGGTCGCACGTAGGGTCGAATGGTATCCGACCCCACGTCCGACCCTACATCCTAGGGTCGCAGAAACTGCTACCCTAGGTGCGACCCTACCTGTGACCCTACACCCTGGGGTCGCAGAAACTGCTACCCTAGGTGCTACCCTACCTGCGACCCTACGATTTCAGTTAGTCTAAATCTATTGGAATTAATTCTAATTAAAATCTATCGACTTGTTAGGTCTTTCTAGTGATTTGAAAGTGATTCATAAAGCTTGAACGAGGATTTACGCTCAATCAAAGGTGAGGGAACAAGACCTAAACTAATTGGCTAATAATAAACTATTTTTATTTATTAAGTCTAACACCATGAATGATTCTATGTTATATGATTGTAATGTGCATATAACACGTCATCCGCTATTCCTGTTATTACTGTTCATGCTTATTTAATTCTATTTATTTATAACATAGATGATGATGGTGCTAGGAATAGGCATGTGAATGTATGTGTGTGGTTAGTGTACTTGATGCGAGTGGGGCATCAGGGGAAGTGTTATGCGTTGTTTGATCCGGGCACTTTAGCTCTATCTCTACTCAAGTCTTGTCCACTGACATCGTCGTATCGCCATTACCTTAGCAGAACTATTACGTCGTAGGGCATCAGGGAAGGTGGTCTCGGACTGTGTAATCTCTGACTCTGTCAGGGGGCCTTAGCTCTATCTCTATAGACGTATTGAGGGATGCTGGGGTGAGGCCTTGGATACACTGTTTGACATTAGGATTGGTTAGTTGCGAGCCCAGTTTGTAAGCCCTCACCAACAGGGGCTTACGTGTTGGTATGGGTAGAGCATCAGGGGAAGTGTTATGCGGTGTTTGATTCGGGCACTTTAGCTCTATCCCTATTCCATGGTGGGGTGGATGTGGATGACAATGGTGTTTGATTCGTTGGGTGGGCTTACACACCCTGTGTATAGAGGTGCGGTGGCCACCAATCATTTCTATTGCACATTACAAACTTATGAACCAGACCAAAGATATGAATTGAATGCATGCATATGTTTGTTACATTGTTTTGTTTACTCACTGAGCTCAAGTTGGAGAGCTGACCCTCGCGCGCACAATTCTTTTTAGTTTCTGATGTTGCAGGTATTACAGTTGAAGATTATGTCGACACGCTAACATATGAACTTGTGGCGGCTATGATGAGCAAACTGTGGATGACTATTATGATTCGTTAAGCAAGCGTTTCAACTGTGGATACGCTTAGTGTTTAATTTTCGTATTTGGTTATTTGTAATATGTATTAAATTATGTTTTGGTTACTTGGAGATAAATGGAATATTAATTATTTATCATGACTAGACCTCAGTTCATTATCGGTAAGTCTACCGCTATTTACTTTATTATCTCTGATTAATGTGGAATGTGTTTTGGTTTAACATGATGGGGATAGTCTATACGAGATTCTGGTTGAACCATTGGTTTATTGATGGTTCATCACACCATTCTGGTTGGTGTAGAATTGGAGTGTGACACTTACTGTAAAACCCCCACCCAAAAACCCCGACCTAACCGGATTTCTGTAATGTTAGGAGAGTTTTCCATCATCGACCAAATAGGTTCACAAGTCATTAATAGGATCTGGGCTGCTCCATTGGTGGACCAGACTAAATGAAGGAAGTAAAAGTTACTAACTAGGCCCTTTACACTTGTGGTGGACGATATGACTAGTCGAGAAAACCGAGCCCCTAAGTTCCGGCCAACACCGACTGGCCTAGGTATAAAATGTGTATTCGAGAATGGGATGAGTTGGTTTGATTCCAGAAGGCAGTTAAGAATATTCCTTAAGCCTAAGATGAACCAATGGAGTCCTATCCCAAGTAAAATAACCTTAGAGTCAGTTAGGAAGATGGAACTCCTGTTTCCCTCCACTTCCATGACCAAGGATCGTAATTTCTGTTTCGTGCCTAGCCTCGGCCAGGCTAGAAGTAGAAATTTCAATTCTTTTGGCCGAAATTTCGGTGAAACATTGTAAAAAAAAAAACATAGATGTGTATATATCATATACTGAATCATTTGCAGAAAAACAAGCTTCAATTATGTTCTACAATGGCTTAATAGCTAGTTAGCCATGCCCAGTTTTATTCTACTTAAGAGTGAGTTAAGTGTCTCATTTAAAATGGAAATTCATACACTGCTCATGGTGGCAGAACTATATCCATTCTTATCATCAAAATACTTGTTCCACAACATCACACCTTCATACTATTGATGATTAGATAAATAGATAAAAGCCCACATCTAGGCCCATATGATATACGGCCTGTGTAACCTGTAGTAGGACTAACCGGTAGAGATGTTTGAGTATCACCGGTTATAATAAGTTAGTATAGGATATAAAATTGTAACAGAGTTTCTTTAAATCATTCAATTTGGGATTTTCAGTTCTATCTTCGTCTTCTCTCTCTGTCTCTTTACATACTTGGAGGAAGTCTTGATCACCAGAATTATCTGAGAATTCAACATGTTTATAGGGACATATCCACTTCCTGCTGCACCTGAAGCTGCTAGTAACCCCACAAATATTTTTGTCACTGGCACCGACGACGTCCATTGCCTCCAAGAATTCAAAAGATTCTTGGCATCTAACTGGCAACTGAATATCGAAGCTACCAGCCTACCACTCATTTTGTGATTACAAATTTGAAGAAAAGAAGAAGAAAACAAGAACAATGAAGGGAAGAATGAAGTTATTGAAGGAAACTTACCTGTTTTAGCGCCCCACTGCAGTCTTGGCGGAGAAGGAGAAAATCGACTGGTTTCATCAAAATAAGTGGTTAAAAGCCCTAATATCTCCGAATGGGAAAAATAGTACCGCCACATATTATCGTTTTGGTTTTGATAAAAACCGATATGTTTCAGCCGAAATCCAAAATTTCGACCAAACTGTGAACCATGTCCATGACACATGGCTTCTCTCTATCGTTTCCTACTTTTGGAGGAATTACACTCCAAGAAGGAGACTTAGGAGATGAACCCTACTAGGCTTCTCTCTCATAAGGATATATATATACTCACTACACAGAATCTCTGATACGTTTTCTGAAAGAGAGTGTTGCTGAAAGAGTGGAGAAAAGAAAGAGAAGGAAGAAAGGAGGAAGCCTGCAAGTGTTGTCGAAGTCAATAGGCTTTCGTTCCTACCATTCGGCCTTCGTTGCAGGTAATACTTCGTACCTTACGTCGTAGCACTTCCACTATAAGGCTAGGGTATGTAGAGAAGATCTATGGTAGTATAATGGTAGAGGAGCATGAAACCCCACCAAGGATAACCATGAAGGAATTTCGAGTAGAGACAGAATTCAATAGAAAGTAAGAAATATTAATGAATAAAGTTTAAACCAAGTAGACTTAGTATAAGGGGAGGGAAAAGCGTCACATAAGGATATTAATGGTAATGCAAGGTTTCGAAACTGATAACAAAGTCTTTGTCCAAGGGAACTCAAGAATCCCTGAAGGAAAAGCTTAAGAGCAGGGTCGGCCAGTGAGCCGGACGCCAAATCCGAGCGATCGACCAATTCAAGCTGCTTAGACTAACCTTTCTGCCAAGGGCTGAACGCTATTACAGTCGATGCTTTATAAGAGCCGACATAACGACCAACTGGTTCCAGAAGGTCATTGGAGGTAGCCGGATGTTGTGGCAGTCGTTGATATTGTACTGACCAACATAACGACTGACCATTGGCAAAATGCTATGACCTTTATCAGATGCAATGTAGGTCACGATAGTAGAGATCGTTGTAACGACCGACGAGCCCTAGACTTCCATAAATTGAGAATAAGTAAGGTAAAAATTCAAATTAATGACTCCACAACTTGTGTATGTGTAGATCACCTCATAAACATCAATTATTTTAGTGTGAATAATCGCAATTAAGTGATATCAGGTGAGGAACAAAACCTTGACCTAATTTTGGTGTGTTTGATATATATACTGATGATTGATGCTGCATGCTTGTATTTACGTTAAGAATGACATGTCATCCAATAACTATCTTTTAGCATGCATTACATTTATTCTATAATTGATTGTGGCTATGATGTGTGGATGCTTGGTAGGCAGTGGTGATTGGATTGAGGACCGTTGGATCTGATCTGCTAGGCAAACTAATTGCCATGTATTGTCCCATATCCTAGTGGAGGACATCATCTTGGAAGGGGGGTAAAACGGATGATTTGGGAATCCTTCTAGGGTATTGAGAGAGTACATAAGATGTCATATAGGACTGGTTAGTGATAGAACCCATGTGTGTAACCTTGGCCAGTAAGTCAGGTGCTGGTAGGTTAGAGTGCTCAGGGGGAAGGATCGGAAGTGTTCGTTGGAGGCGTCATTGGCCGGACTTGCTGTCCGATCACCATTCTGATTGGGACGTAGCGTGGGAGCACCAGGGCTACTAGAGTAAGTTGGTGAGTATCCAACATTCCCGTGCATGGAGGCTATAGTTAGCTTCGGAGAAGAGTGGCTAGACCTTACTATAGCATATTTGGCATACGTTAGACCAGACTCTTGTTGTGTGCATAATCTATTCATATGATTGCTTGCTTGTCTATTTCTCACGAGCTCAAGTTGGAGAGCTCACTTTTGCGATCGCCACTCTTTTTAGTTGTAATTGCAGGCACTATGAAGTCGAATCATGAAGACTCCCCAGCTAGACCTAGGACACTCTGAAGGAGCAAGCGGTGGAAACTACGAGCCAAGTTGCAGAAAGCAGATGTGAAGGACCAGGCGTTGAAGTAGAAGAGCATCGAGATTAAGGAACCTTACTTAGTTGATAATTAGTTATATGTTCTTTTCAGTTTTCTTGCAGGTAGTACCCACTGTAGTAGGGCTAAGAAGTTAAGCTTTCTTTGATTGTTGAAACCTTGAATAACAGTTGAACAATTTACAAGTATAACTATTTAAATACAATTAGAGCTCAATTTACTTAGTATGTTTTTACTATATACTTAGTATGTTTTTGCTATATACTTAGTATGTTTTTGCTATATTAGGTACTCTGTGTATGGGTTATGGATGGAATGGTGGTTGGTGTTGGTGTCCTCTGAGTATGTATCTTGGTTGGATTATGATTTAAAATGATCGGTGGTTCAGTCCCCTACTGAAATTTTACATATCTTAAATTTGGGATGTGACACTTACCGTCTTGGGGACGAAAACAGATCTATTGGAACTGATCTACCAGAAAACACATGCTGTAGGAGATCCAGATCACTTGGAACTTGAGTTTTGGATTCCTGGTACTTTTTACGATTTCTCCATGAATATGTGGTATTTTGGCCACAATTTTTCAGTATGTGGTTTTTTTCTTCTTCTGGTAATATTCAGTATGTGATTCACTTTTTTATGATCTACAACTTTTGTGTAATCGGCCATGGAAATTGGCTATTTTTTAATTTTATTTATTAAAAATGAAATTGTCAAATTCATGTTTTGTGTAGAAACTATCAAGTAGGAAGACATAAAATCAATCAACGGAATCAAATTTTGTGTAGGCTATATACTGTTTATGATCTGATTTGAACTATATAGTGTATGTCAAATCGAGGATGCATACTTTCTTCCTCTTGGGTCTATTCATGTTTGGAAATTTTGTCCAAAGAGTAGCTCTTCCCCTTCTCGTTCAAGCTTCCATGGTTACCTCTTTTAGAAACTCAGCTTCTTCTTCACATTTGGTTGTGAACAATTTTAATATTGTTCATTGGACGAATTTAGGGCCAATTATTCCAACCCTGAATCAAGGTTAATCAAGGTTAACCTGGTCCAAACCGACCCATTTTAGGGTCAATCAGAGTAGGGTTAGGGTTGTATATTTTTTGATGATAGGATTGGATTGGATTAGAATTATGTTTAAAGTACTCAGGATTAGATTAAAGTTTTAAAAACAAGGGCCTTGCGAGATTCTTTTTGAGGACAATGGATGAATTCAGATCGTGGGATTCGTACCTTGCTTGGTTCCTCAATTCATTAGATTGATGAGTTCCTCAATTCATCAGATAGATGTGATCGCCAAACTCTTGTGATCCACTGTCGAATCTATTCCAACGGCTTGAACTCAGATCGTCGGATTCGTATCAATAGAAACTGAACAAAACAATATGACATCCCCTTAAAAAACTAAAACCCCTAAAACCCTAAACCCCGATTCAAAAACTCAGGGGACTCTGGAGGGAGTTTTTTTTCTTCTTTCTGCAGTAGACGAAGGCAATAATGGGAGCTGGTACAGAAACGACGCCCGACTACGAGGCTCTCAGAGAGCTTTTTAAACCTCACATCGAATCTTTCGATTATTTTGTCGAGGCCGGATTGGAAACCATGCTTGCGAACATCAAGCCCGTCGAAGTTTTTGACACCTCCACTAACTCCAAGCTCCGAATTTGGTTTGGAAAGCCCGAATTATATCCTCCCACGAAGGATGTTAAGTCTGGCATGCGTGATCCTCTGTTTCCGTTCGAGGTAATGCGTTGCCTTAATGTATAAAGCTACTGTTACGATTATATTGGGACTGAGTCCTTTTTCTTAAATTTTATTTATGGCCAAGCAGTGTAGGCAAGCTGGAATCTCGTATTCAGGCAGATTTATTGCGGACGTTTGGTTTCAATACAATGATGGGGCCGCTGTGCGAGAAAAATTCAGTTTTGGGCAGCTTCCAATAATGCTAAAGGTTAGCGGATTTGAAATTTCTTTTTTAATAGAGTTATTTTTTCATTGTTTTATCCATGCTCCTAATTTGATTATAAGACTTGAATTAGGAACCATAATAATCCGATATGTGATTTAGTATGAGAAAGTGTGAAAACTGAAATGGGGAATCTGATTTGAATAGATAAGCTTGTTTAGTGGGTAAAACAGGAAAACTCCTGGATTTCTGGAAGAGAATGTACTCGTCTAAAAAATGTGTTTCCTAATGACTTCATTTTGAACATCAACTCTATTTTTCGGGTTTCATGTTTATGTGTAGTGTATAGGCTCTGAAATGTTTATTTAATGATCCCAACGGCTATCTGGCAGGTCTAGTTAATATGAATACATGTAAACACAGGGGAGTTTATATTGAATAGATATATACTCCACTTCAGGTCCTTTATGGGTCATCATGATAAAGGAAATTATTTAAAGATTGAATCTGTCCTTTGTACTTGCCATCTTTAGTTGTTTACTATGATGGCTCCAAAAAAACTACTCTTTTTTGGGATCTTGTAGAAAATTATAGGTCATGGGTTTGTGAATGGTGAAAGCAATAGGCAGGTTTGGTGCAACTTGTGATGACAATGCTCTTCATAAATGCCTCTTGTCTACGATCAGAGTCCGCCATCCAAAAGGTGGTGCTTGATCTAGGTCCTTCGATAATCAAGCCACTTGATAATGATGAAAGCAAGAATCCAACCTATTTTTATTGGAAAGGATTTGGAGCAGAATTGTGTTGCTGAAATTTGTAACATCTCATCTTTGGTGGTATTTTTAGATGTTTATTGCTTGATACTGAGAGGGTGTTGGTGACATCTGACAAGACAATGGAATGCTTGAACTCCCTCAGCTTCAATTGGCTTTCCTCAGTATTTCAGCCAGAATGACCGTTCTTGTATTGTTAGTCAGCAGTGTTGGGGCCTTAGCCTTTTCAAGTTTTCTAACCAAGTGGATGAAATTTCAAGTAATGGTTGCTTTTCTACTCCTATTAGAACCTTCCAATGTAGGCAAAACCATGGTTCTAGGTGCCGGCACATCTTGGTTTCGACCAAAACCAGGTGTAGTACTAAAACGTACCAGGTTTCGACCACTTTTGGTTCACCCCTTATATAAAATGAAAGGTTTTGATCGAATCCTGTCTATTTCGACAAGAGCATGACGAGGTTTTTTTTTCCCCCATGTAATATTCTTTCAATTGTAGTGGGTAGTGGGAGGCGACAAACCAATTCAATCTCTGTAAAAGTGGATTCTAATTTTCCTTTTAGTGTTCATAATAATTATTTGGGATAATTTCACACACCTCCCTTGAACTTTGCCTTAAAGGCAGCCACTCCCCAACTTCGACGTTAATGTCTCAAACCTCCCCTTATTTGCTAGGGATGTGTCATACCGACCTTGTTTGATGACATGTCTGTTAGAAGCTGATGTGTCTTTCAATATGAATTTTTTAATATCAAGAATACCCTTAGATACCTGTACAGTTACTCTTTTAAGTTTTTAACCTTTTAAACAAGAGACATCTGCAAAACTTCTCGAAAATGGACTAAATGGGATTATCTGAAAAGCAGTTTTCTTTTCAAGCTTCTGCAAATCCCGAACGAAGGCACTGAAAAATACTCTAGGTCCGTTCCTTTCCAGAGTTATTGCCTTTGTCTATGCCTTACTGCAACCAACTCCAACCCACTCCCTGCCCTCCCATGTTTCTATCCTTACTGCAGCCAAATCCCATAGTTGTGAGAGTGCAGATTTTATTCTAAACCTTCGTTGACAATGAGTACGGACGTAATAAGTCACTTTTTTATTCAAAAAAGAAATAAATGCCCATTAAAAGAGATCGATGCTGCTTCCTAGGGTGTTCACATTGATTTCAAAGCATCCAAAACATGGAACTATTCAGGTTTAAGATGCTTTTCCCCTTTAGCTGATTAACTAGAAAATATCAGAGGTAGAAGAGCAAGAACAAGAGGCAACTGAGAGAGACGCCATTGTTGCCTTTGTAAAACTAAGAATGGACGAACTGCAAAGCTACTCCAATTGTTTTTTCAGTTAGATTCCAGGGAAATGGAGGAGTGGAATGTGCAGTGAAACTAAGAATGGACGAACTGCACATAAGCTACTCCAATTGTTTTTTCAGTTGGATTCCAGAGAAATGGAGGAGTGGAATGTGCAGTGTGCTTAAGCAAGGGTTAAGAAGGGGGATAGAAAAGGAGCTGAGTTCCAAGCATCTCCTCTATAGGATCTGCTTAGATTGATAGGTTGGGTTTCAACGAAAGCACATCTCCTGACGATGTTATTTACCAGACATGGATAGAAAAGAACATGAGATCTTATACCAATCAAAGCCCTTTTTGCATCCAAAAAATCAATTACTGCTTCGGAGAACATCAACAACCGACTCTCCCTCTTCAGTTTCCAACTCCCCTTCCTTCAATTCCTCAATATACATGCCTCCGATCCAATTCACCAACGATGATCAAACTTGATTACCCCAACCAAATCGCCCACAGCCACGAATTGTAAGTAATCCATAATAATTCCTCCAAAACAGCGGTGACATAGTACTTACGGAACTCCGAAGAATAACAACAATAACCTTTTTGAGTACATGAATAACTTAAGAAGATATTTGAGAGCCTTAGGATCCAACTTAGAGAGACTAAGATGATGATCACGAGTAAAACAAACACATCCAAATACTTGAGGAGGGAGTACAAACAGAGGGTTCGAGCGAAGCAACAAAGAATGAGGAATGCCACCACCCAAGATAGAGAATGCATGCGATTAATAAGATAGCATGTAATTAAAACAACATCACCCAAGAAGGTTTTGGCCACCTTCATCTCAAAAAGAGAAAACTGGCCCGAGAAATACTCCTTGGCATTGTCACTATGAAAAATATGAATAGATTTTTGGAATTGAGTTTGAATTTCATGAACAAAAGCACAGAAGATCGAAACTAACTCAGAACGATTTTTCATTAAATAAATCCAAGCAACCCTTGAAAAATCAACAACAAAAGTAACAAAACTTGAATCCCAATTTGGACATGACTGGACAAGGTCCCCATACTTCTGAATGAACTAAAGCAAAAGGGTGCGTAGACCACTAATTGACACAAGGGGAATAACTTACACGATTGAGCTTCCCAAACTGTCATGACTCACATTCTAAACTAGAGAGAGAACTAAAATTCCAAACCCTTCCCTTAATGATAAAATTTCAATCCTTACAACTGAAATTTATAATGTTTACTTGTAGTTTTTTCATTATGTTTCAAGTTTAAATCGATGAAAATCCACTGGTCAATGTATTTTTATGATTCTTTGTTGAAATGAAATTGCTTAGAAGGAAAATAATGACTCTTATAGGATTGGCTATTACATGTTTCCATTGATCAGTGTTGAATCCAAATATTTTCAAATAATGCGACCAATATCTTTTTTCTTATTGTAATTAACTGTTATCTACTCTATTACATTCCCTTGTTTGATTGTTTGCTTTTGTTATTTTTTAGTCAAAGGTTTGCCACTTGAGAGGTGCTGATCCTGTGAAACTAGTTTCTTCCAAAGAAGAGGCGACTGAGATGGGTGGGTGAGTAAATTGGTCTTTTATAGATTCTGGAGACTTATTATGCCTTGTGTAGTTTTTGTAAAATGTTGACTACTAAGCATTGGGCCATTCTACTTTTGCTGTCTTTTACCTTTAATAACTTCCACTTTTCTTTTGTTTAGGTACTTTATATTGAATGGGCTGGAGCGACTTGCTCGGCTTCTAATTATGCCCAAGCGAAATTATGTGAGTAACTTGTCCTGTGCCAAGCAGATATAACCAAATGATTGAACCTTCTGTTGTCGTATTTGTGACCTTCTGGTATACTAATGCAATATTGCTGGATATTGCCTTGAGACAGTTTGTTTTCATTTCCATTTGGTGTTTTTACTTCTGAGTAAATGAATGGTATGCTTTTTCCAGCCGACGAGTGTAGTGCGGAGTGCATTTATTGAAAGAGAAGTGGGATATACCGATAAAGCAGTTACGATAAGGTTCTCCTTCGCCTATTCGCATTAAGAGATTTTTTTTTTAGTTACCATTAAAAGATGTTACATTATATAATACTTAGTTTTCCTCTTGGTTTCTTGAAATACTTAGTTTTTGTTTGCCACTTTGTTTATGCATAATGAGGCTTCTTTCTAAAATGAAGCCGGAAAGATTTATAACCTTTCAATCCTGCTAAATTAGTTTAAGGAAAGCAAATTAAGTAGATACATGTGGAGGAAAATCTGAATAAGGTTTGATAGGGAAATTAAAGAAATGCTGCTCAATGTCTCCCAAATTTGACCAAACTCAAAAGAACCTACTGGGAATCAGAACACACTATGCAGCTAGCATGAGAGAATTTCCTCTTACCTCCAAGAATGGTTGGCTTTTATAAGGCCAAGAAATAGAGAGAGACCATACTTGGTGGGAGAACACCGATTGATCAGGTGGAAATTCCATATTAATCAATTGAAGCTAATAATGGTTAGTGAAATAATGAAGAAAGATAGAAATTTGATTACAATGTGATGATTTAGAATCAAGAATAATGTCAAATCCTTACATGTTCATGTTCAGATTTCAAAAAACGATGGCAATATGATGAATATTGAATAAAATTAGTGAATATTGCCATGACTAGTTGGTTGATTTGAATCAAGGTTCAAGGTGCCGGTTAAAAGCCGGTTTCGACTGGCCTCGAAACCAAGTTGTCTCGGGTTTCGACCAGGTTTTCCCGTGTCAACTCGAAACCTTGGTTTCAATGCCCGAAAGTGTTTTTTCGATTTGATTTTTTTTTGTATAATGTTTTTAACATTTTTACAACTATTACATTAGTTTAAAAAAAATATCCAAAATGATTTTATGACCACCTAAATTGTAACGCCCCCAACTCAAGGTCAGGTATGTTACAGTTAAGTTGCCAGGATTTTAAGGCTCAAAGAGAGACAAATGAATTAAGCATAAATTTGAAGAAATTGGCAGAAGCTTTGATGACATTAATTAACACAAAAAGGGCTACATACATTTCTCGTTCTGGTGGCATCATTACATTACATTAAAAAACTTTACTTACATACCAACTATTAGTTACATAGTTCTTGTTCTTTATGTACATACAAAAGCTCTCACAATAGTACAAAAGAAAATGAGTCCAGAGGCCTAAGACACTTCTCCCCTCGGAAGCTGGGTCAGTTGAGTCAGGTTACACCTCAGTGTTCTCCTCCTATTTCTGATCCATCATTTGAATGACAGAATGAGCTTATACTCAATGAAGAATAATTAACTACTTACAACAGAAATCACAAACATGCATAGAGCATACAATAATTCAAATCTCATTACACACATCATGGAAAAGGCTTGAAACATACTTGAAAAAATTACAAAATTCCTCATGTCATGAATGCAAGTACCTTAGTAAATGTTTCCCAAAAGAAAATCCTAGGCAAGTTGGTCTGATGTTTGCTGCAGTAAACATAGTATCTAGAGTCGTTTGAGCACTTATTGATGTCCCTGACATCTCACCTAAATAGTCGCATGTATAGATGATTTCCTGGACGTCCCGCCCCAAAGGCGGTGAGTTCCTAGAACTCTCAATCCTCCTAACAGATTGTTGACGTCCTTGGCGTCTCGGCTTCAACAGAAGGCAATGAAGTCCCAGACTTCTAGGTGCAACGCATCTCCATTCATTATTTTACCCCTAATGAGAAGGGAGCAGCAGACACGGGTTCTAAGTTTATTTATCTTGTTCTTTCACTTTCCTATTCCACATTAGTCATTGCAACACTTCCATATTCTGACATTGTGCCAGTAGTTCATCTTGTCATACATGTGTACTCACTTTTCTCTAAACATTTGCTTTACTTTTCATGTATAAAATGAATTCACTTTCTTTGTCTTATGGTATTCATGGATAACTTTTCATGCATTTTACATAGACTCTTTTCCATAACATTTTCATTCATCACAACCAATATCATGTCCATTCCTCATAGCCAATAGTCACATTTTGATTGCACTTTAATCAAGAAATATAAACCTATTGCAGTTTTAATCATGTATAACAATATCAGCATACCACTTAGTAAAACAGTCATGTCATTCTTTATCAAACACAATTTTCGCATAATAAAATAGGCCACATGCATAAATTAATCAAATAGCTTATGTCCAATTACATTAATCAAATATGCCCTTGCTGCACGTCTTACACTAGGACAGCAAGACGGGTAACAATTTCCAATTCCGGCCCTATAATAATGGAATTTGGGATGGAATTAACTTATTCTTAACTTAAAATTAATAAATTAAATTAAAACATATTTAGAAATCTAAATATCAGATGTCTTTAAGGTCTGGAAAGCAGTAAGTAAAACCCCCCAAAATTCCCTATTCAAAATCCTATTCTGAGCTTGATTGGCTGGCCAAATGGCCTGCTGGACCTGATTTCAAGTTTTACCAAATATAAGACCAGCCAGCCCTTCATTCAGATCTATGCTGTTCTAAACAGCCTTAATTAGAAGTTTAGATTACCTAATTATGAAATAGAAAAACCCTAACCATAACATTTCAGGTATCCATGATACACAACTTCAATTAAAAGAATAGGCTTTTCAAAGCTGAAACTTCTGTTCTACGAATCATGTATACCTGGGGCTTGGAAGACTCCAATAATGGAAATTTCCTTGGTTTCATTTCTTTGACTGATTCCAAAGCTAAGAAGAGATTATCAAATGAATACCTTAAAGGAGTGATTATTTTGAACCTATTCCAGAATTAGGTTTTTTTTTTTCTTCATTTTCTTTCTTTACTGTTTCTTCTTCTTCTTGCTTGAACAGCAGAGAGGAATGAGAGTGGGATGAGAGAAAGAGAAGCAAGATGTTCGTACTTTAGCCTCTACCAACATGTATGGGACTCTTACCTTTTGCAGCCTGTACCAACATGTCAATGGAAGTCTGTATATATACAAAAGCGGAATCTATCCCATCAATCCGTGTGGATAAACCAGCAATGGCTGCATTGGTTTCCTCTTTCTAGGTGTTAACAAGTGATAGAAGCTCATTATTACTCACCATGACTATAGAATATATGCTTTGAAATCAATTGATGCAGACCCAGGTTCAGAAAACCCTAATTGGATCCACTAATGGGCCCACCCAAACAAAATGAGCTTTAATTGAGCAATTCAGTGGCAATTTTGTAAATAATCAGAATATAAAATAATTCTTGATGAACAAGCCCTTAGGATGAAACTTCGTTAGAGGATATTCAAGAATAGAACAAGAGACGGAAGTTGGAGGGTAAGAAATCGATCAAACTTCTCTTTTACAAGCTCAATCAATTCGAAACTTCAAGTGAGGAATCACAAGCCACAACCCTCTTGATTCGCACTGAAATCAGATCCAACAACCAAGTATAAAGCATGTAAAATTACCTGAAACAAACCTATTGGACATGAGAGTTGCAGGTCTGGTTTTGAAGTTCGATTCTCTCAGTTTAAATGGTTCTTGCAGGTAAAGGCTTAGGGTTAGAGTTGCCTAGGACCAGGGAACTCACCCCTAGAATTTCACAAGAAACAAAGAAGAGGTGAGAGAGATCGAAGGGTTTTTTGTTTGGATGCTTCTACTGCCTAGTACAGGGTAAAGGTAAAGAAGAAAGAAGAAATAGTAAGGGAAGAAGGAAAAAAAGGGGGGTGGGGGCATGGATTAAAATCTCGGCGCCAATTTCGGTGATCTCGACACTAGCCGAGACGAAAATGGAGGCGATAACCATTTTCGTCTCGGCATTTACATATTCTCGCCGAGATCTCGGCTGTAGATCTCGGCTGTTCTCGCTATTTCTCGCCAGATCTCGCGAGATCTCGCCGAGATCTCGCGAGATATTGCTTTTTGCTTTTTTTTTTCCCCTTTATAAACAGACAAAAGGGTCTGTTCTTGGTCGAGAACTCGATCGAGACTGCCCCTTCTGTTTTCTTCTTTTGTTTTTCAAACTTTCTTCATTTCTTCCCCATTTTTTTTTGTTTGGACTTCTAAATTGCTACGAGTGGTGCTTCGGATTGCGGGGATTGCTGTAAGAGCTTCATATCAACTGTCGAAGGTAAGTTTCTTGCCAAAAAATGAGATTTTTACATGAGACTACAAAGGGAGAAATTTCTTTTTTCTAGAATGTGATGAAATTTTTATATGTTAGTTACGTGAGCCCGATCTACAAGCTCACGGTTTCAGATTTCGATTTCGATTTTGATTGTTGTAGGTATTTATTTTCAATTATTTGCATTTAAAAATGAATTTTCAGCAATTAAAATTTAAAATAATAATTATTATTACTCATTTGATGATGATGACCTATTTATATTTAATCACCGTTGGCCGATTTACTGTCCTACGATTTCAGATTTCGATTTCGGTTGTTGTATGTTTTTTTATTTATATTAAAAAAATAAATTTCAGCAATTAAAAATTAATTTAAAATTGATTAAAAATGCTATAAAATCGGGAAAAATAAGGAAAAATGTTCTGATTGCATTTAAAATATGAGAAAAATTTTGAAATGTAATTTCTGCTGTGTTCAAGTTTGTAAGGTTATTGAAGTTTGTGTTTTCTATGAAACAGTGCTTGGAAATTATGTCGAGACTAAGTTCTGGGCAGGCGATGGGGGCGACGGTACCGGTTCTCGAACTGACCGCATGGCAATATCGCGACGCCCTTCGGGGTGATAGGAAGAAGACCCAATGTAATTTTTGTGGGAAGAAGCTTCGGTCCGGCGGCATCACAAGCCGAAGCAACACTTGAGTGGATTGGGCAAAGATGTTTCCAAATGCACGTAGTGTCCCGTGAAGATATCCGGGGCCATAGGTGAACAGTTGAGGGAGGGAGGGCGGAGGAGGGCAGCAATGGAAAGAGAAAAACAACAATTTGAAGAGGCAATTTGAGGCACCGTACCGGAATCCCAGTGAGGAACATGAGGCTGAGGGATGGGATGTAGAAGATATGACAGAGGCAGAGGCAAGACAGATGCGTCATGCGGCAATGGCTAGTAGAGAAACCCTTAGATAAGATGCGGAGAGGAGACGGACAGGAGCAGGTACATCTAGAGTAGGTGGCAGTGGTAGTGGATTTGCTGAGCCTGAGCCACAGAGACGGAGCAAAGGGATTGGTTCTTGGTTTTCTAGATCACGAAGTAGAAGGGAAGAACCTGTGCCACGGGGACAGGATGATTATGTTCAAGTTCTAGAGCAAGATCCCGCAGTCTTTATGAAGCAAGGTAGTAAGCAAAAAAAAATAAAGGCAATGTTTGGGGGAAAGAATAGGGAGTCAGTAGGGTATTCTTACTCTAAGTGGTCGTTAAATCATGGCATCCCAAAGAACGCCACCACAGGCCCTTTCTTTCCGAGCATGTTAAATGCGATTGCCGAGGCAGTATAGGGGGTTAGAGGGCCAAATCAATATGAGTTAATGACTCATTATTTGCCTCAACATAAGAAGGAATTACAAGACTGGATTCTAAGCCAGAAGAAGAATTGGGAAGATTTCAGAGTAACTATTATGTGTGATGGTTGGACTGGTCCTACCAGAAAGTCCATCATCAACTTCATGGTTTACTGTGATGGGAGGACGGTGTTCCTTAGGTCTATTGATACATCGGTGAAGTAAAAGATGCGGATTATATTTATGGGCTGTTGCAAGAGGTGGTGGTTGAGGTGGGAGCTCGAACGTTGTCCGGTTGTGACGGACAACGGCAGCAATTTTAAAAAGGCAGGGGAGATGTTAATGAACAATCCCGACTACAATCTCTTCTGGACTCCATGTGCTGCCCATTGTATTGATTTGATGTTGAAGGACATGGGCAAGATAAGTAAAGTCAAGAGAGTGGTTGAGCAAGCAAGACAAGTAACCACTTTCATCTATAACCATGGTTATTCATTGAACATGCTCAGGGAGAGATGTGGAGGGGACTTGGTCAGACCAGACATCACTAGATTCGCTACGAACTTCATAGCATTGAAGAGCTTTGAAGAGAAGATGGCCGGACTCAGATCGATGTTTGCATCTGAGGATTGGTTTTCGTGGAGACAATCAACTACACCCCGGGGAGTGGAAGCACGCAGTACCATCGCCTTGCACGCAATTTTGGCAAAATGTGAAGGTGGTAGTCGGGGTGTTGCATCCTGTAGTACAGGTGTTGAGATTGGTGGATACTGAGCAAAAACCAACCATGCCACTTCTTTATGCTGCTGTGGACGCATTGAAAGTACGTGTTAAAGCTTTGATACCACGTGGCTACAAGAATTATATAAAGATCATCAATGACCGATGGGAGAGCCAACTCATGCATCCATTGCATAAGGCTGGTGAGTAAATTTGATGATGTATTTACTTTAGTGTTACTTATGTACCAATATAATTTTTATTTGCTTTAACCATGTGTCCACTGTCAAATATTTCAAGATACTATTTGAACCCCAAGTACCGAGTATACGCATGTACTTGGGACGAACGCGTAACTCATTGAGGCAAGTAAAGCTAGTGGTTGCAAAGTTGGAGCCGGATCCCCAAGCACGGGCATTGGCAAACCTAGAGGTGAGTTGTGTGCTTCAATTACCCGGAAATATGATCGCCGTGACACTAATTGTGCCGGTTAGCTTTGCTATTGCTAGCGGCAAAACTATATATTGTAATTGCAAATATTTATAAGTTTTCGATTGTGTGTAGATTAAAACCTTCAGGGAAGCCCGTGGGAGTTTTGGGTTCCCCGCTGCAGTGGCTGGACGTGACAAAAGTGATCCGTGTATGTATTACGTTTAATTGACATACGAAATTAAATTATCTTATGTTTTATGTATTACGTTTAAATGACATACGAAATTAAAATATGTTATTTTTCTTATGCAGTGCACCCGCTCCCGAAGAAGATAGCAATTAGAGTGTTAGCTCGGACATGCTCTGCATCTGGTTGTGAGCGAAACTGGAGTACTTTCAACCTCATTCATTCAAAGAGGCGGAATCGACTTGGCTCCCAACGGCTAAATGACTTGGTCTTTGTGCATTACAACATGAGGTTGAGGGTGCAAAACATGTTCTTTGATAAGGAGGATGATAGCCCGCTCGAGCTTCCAGAACATCTTCCAGCTTGACTCTGAAGAGGAAGATCCATTAGTAGAGTAGGTGCGGGACAGGGAGTACCCGTGATGGACGAGCCCGGGGGATGCCTGACTCCCATTTGGCCACCCATTTGGATACTGATGTCGACGAGTTTTTAGCCTCGGAAGAGGGTCGAGTCCATACACGGTCACCCGTGCCGACCCTCCTGCTGGCACTGATACAGAAGATCCTGAGTGGAGTTGGAGTGGTAGTGGAACTAGTGGTAGTGATCATGGGGGTGGGGGTCGAGCCACTTTTGTCAATATTGGGGTTGATCCAGAGCCACGAGCATCACCTGTTAGATACACTGGGGAGAGCCAGTACACTCATGTAACACAGGATGATGACCATGCTGTACGTGCGCCATCCTCATCACGTAGACCAACTTCGTATTCGCGTAGGCCTTGGCATCATTCCCATTCTCAACATGATGAAGATGCTGATTGTAGTAGCACGATGGACGCCGAGCGTTGATAGCCTCTCTAATGGCTTACGAGGATTGAGTGTGGAGGAGAATAGCGAGCCTCGCAGTGGACATGAGCAGTGGAACTTTCCCGGATATAACACCGGTTCAAACATACACCTCAAATGATTATGTTGATATCAACTTCGTCCCCCATCCCACTACGACTACATATGGTTCTTCTTTCGACGATGGTTCAGATGCAGGAGCACATACACGGAGTCATAGTGGATCAACCAACTTCTATTCCATTCCATCAGTACTTCCGCAAGATTCTACGCACCAGAGTACTACTTCAAAAGTTTTTCCATTCTTCCCAAAGATAGGTATCCTTCGGACAGCTAATGATGTTATATTTATGAATCATGTGCAAGACTACCAGAACTACTTTGCATCAAAAATGTCATGGGAAGATTATGTTGCTCAATTGGAAGACAATTTGCGTCGACAATTTTCCCAGATGTATGATGATAGTAGGATGGATCATCCACGACACTCTACGTATTACTAGATATTGTATCTGTATAAGGATTGTGGAATTGTGGACTATAGGCACAGGGGGACTATGGGATCATTCAATGTTGAATATTTGAATTTTGAACTATGATGTAAATTATGTAATGATTTATAATGAAGTGTTATTTTGTTTCTCTTTCCCCTAATGTATTATGTTATTGTCTCATTTGCCATATTTGATTGAATATAATAGCTAATATTAACCTAAATTTACAACAGACTTCAGCATTGACTATGAAAACATGGGTGTAAACCCAAACAACCACAAATGGTCATTATTTTTACAATTTTATACTCTAAATGTGTTTATGTATGTAAAAATGAGGTTCCCCTACAGTTGGAGACCTAAAAAAGGCATTTTGGCCACCGAGAGGCTGTCTCGGACAAAATGCACAGTCTCGACGAGATCTCGGCGAGATCTTGGGTGGGGGTGGGGAGACAAACCAAGGGATGGTCCAATCAGTGTGTAGAGAGAGAGAGAGAGAGAGAGAGAGAGAGAAGGGTTTCGACCAACAAACCTATGCAACAACTCAAATTCTCTTGATTTCATTCATTCTATTCTCTTCTCTCTTTCAATAGGTTGGGTTACATGTATATAAAGGAAAAAAAGACAAAAAACTTAACTAAAATAAATTGACCAAAATAGAAATCCTAATCTTAGACTGTGTTTGGTATCATTTTTGTTTTTGATTTTTGTCTATTTATCAAAAAGTATTTTTGAAAATCATTTTTGATAAAAAATAAAATGTTTTTTGGTAACTAAATTCAAAAATATATTGTAGAATGAAAAATAAATTTGGTATACCTATGTTTAAAAATAATTTTTATAACTTTTGATAGACTCATTGTCGGACCTTCAAAGAACCCCATAAGAATGGATTTGGTTGGGTTGAGATGAGACAGTAATGGGTCAATGACCGACACATGGCCATTTTTGAAATCTAACGGTGGCCAACACATAACTCTGAAAACACTTTAATTTTTTTCATCTTTTCTGTACAATATTGTAAATGGCCATGTATCAGCCGTCAACCGGTCACTGTCTCGTCTTAAGTTCAAACGAGCCCAATCCCACAAGAACACCCACCGTTAATTTCTAATTTTTTTTTTTTTTTTTTTACCAATACCAAAACCTTAATTGATTATTACCAATTGCTGAAAGTAACTCCACAAGGGAACACAGCCATGCACGTCTTTGTGAGCTTTGGTCACATCGAATTAGTAAAGGAAGTGTACGCTGCACTTCTACTCCAACAAAATTCAAGTTTACAAGGCAACACATACTACAGTAGAAGCCTATTGCTTCTTACACAGGTGAATTTGGTTGGTGATACTGCCCTACATATAGCGGCTAGAGAAGGTCGCGTTTCTGTTGTTGAATTTCTCATTCAAAAGATTCTTCCTAATCGGCATTCTGACCATGATATGGAAGTTGCTCGTCGGAAAATTAGGATGAGAACAAAGGTTAGAACAAATATGTTGAATCCATTTTATTGTAAAATTTACAGACAATGAAAAAAGAAAATGGGTAGAAAGAGGAAACTGGAGTGTTTGAAAGGCAATCGGATAGTACCATAATAACTCATACGGCGATAGTTTGGATGTCGGAGTCGGAAACACGAAACTTGTAGAATATGGCGATGAAGGCGGAGGCTTTCCTGTCAACGTCACGTTCAGCAATCCAGTGGCCTATGTCTTCGTTGCTGGATCGTAACCTTGGCATGTACACCGCTTGATGCAGTAGCAGTGTCATGTATGGATCGACACGAGCCAATTTGGCTACCCAAGCCAAACCTGAACCGGCTCAAACCCAAACCAACCTTTTGGTCTGGAAAGGGTTGGTAGATGATTAATTAGAATAGGAAGTTTCAGTATTAGGGTTTTCCTTATTTATTATTTCTATTTTATGCCATAGAGATTAGATTTTATTTCATAAAGATGTTATTTACTTTCTAAGTTCATTTCACATTAGTTTAGGAATGTTATTTCTTTTATAAAGAGACATGTAATAGAGTAAAGAGTAGTGAGAATTGAAGTTCAGAATAGAATGAAGAATTGATTTGGTAAGCCACGGGCAGAAGCTTTGAAGTTTTCTCTCTTCCATCTCAGTGAACTAGGTCCGACCTTCTCTTGGTCTGCTTCTCTCCTCTTCTTCTTCCTTTTCCCTACCTTCCTTTCTCTTCTTCCATCTTCCCTCTCCCCAATCCCTACAAACGAAACCCCTCCCCTGTTTTGGCAGTAATCACAGCCCCATAAGAAACCCTCGATCTCCCTCATTCCCTCCCTTCTCACTTTAGAATCTTGAGAGTACCCTCTACACCTAAGGGCGACATCAATCCTTGAGCTTCAGCCCCAAACCACCACCCTACCGTGAGCTACAAAACCAAATTTCAGATCTGTCCCTGCTTTACCGCCCCGGGTGAGTTGCAGTAATCATTAGAGTGATTTTAGCTTGTGAACTGAGGAACTACTTTGAGGGTTTGGTAGGTTGATGAGATACGAACCACTCCCTAAAGTTTCAGATCAAATCAAAGCTTATTGAGAGAGTTCTATCAATTTTCCCTAAATCTGGTCATCGTTTTTCAGTTTCTGTCGAAGGTTGAAGAAGAAGTTTGATTTAAGAATCTCTTTATTCCATCCCAATGAGTACCCTCCCATCTCCTTGTAATTACAATTTTACCATTCCTTATCTTTGCCTCTTAATTAACCACTATCTTTAATTCTAATTCCTCCCATGTCCTAAGGCTTTGTTTGGTTTGTTAAGATATTGCAAACTTCTGATTATTTACAGAAGTGCCATTACTGGTTGAGTTTTGGACTTATTTATGATTCTGCCACTGTTATCTGAATCAAGCTTGCTTTTTATTTGGGTGGGCCTACTAGCGAATCTAATTAGGGTTTTCAACTCAGGATTCCGCATCACCGCTTCATCGAACATATCCTCTCCGCCGTCTCTCTTCTTCCCTTTGCTAGGCTTGAACACGTTGAAGATAGAGAGGAAAGAGGAGGATGACTTCCTCTGGCCATACCTGCTGTTTCCAGCCATCTCTCTGTTGTATATGGCTTAGATTAGCACTCAAGGCAAGAGCTTTAGAGTTTGTGCTGCTACTACTGATGGGTGAGGTGTTAATCAGGGATTGGGTTCTAAGACCCAGTGAATCGATTCCGGATGCTGCGAGAGAGCGATGGCAATCAACATGGGCTGGCTGCTGGGGTTTTAGAGTTTCAGGGAATGGCGGGGTTGGGGTTTTTGGGGGAAAAAATCAAATATAAGAGAAGGGTTTAGAGCAGGGTTTCATGGTGTTTTGGATGCTTTTGCAACTCATCCCAACGGCACCTATACATAGCCAGAGCGGAGGACAGACCCTGCAACTCATCCACCCATTTGAGAAGAGAAAGTAGAGAAGGGGAATGTGAGGGAAATGTTATGTTAAAATTGTGTTTTACGTTTTTACCCTCGATTTTAGAGTGGTTGAAAATAAAAAAAAGTGGAACTTAAAAGATGCACAAAACACAGTAAAAACGATTTTTGCCCAAAAATCAAAAAGAGGTCTGAACCTCTTTTTGAATTTGGGCCTATTTTTGTTTTTATTTTTTTTTTTGGTGAAAATTTTGTTTTTAATTTTCATAAATAATCCTTAAAAATCATACCAAACATCTACATAAACAAAAAGTTGTTAGAAAAATAAAAAACAAAAATGATACCAAACACAGCCTTAGACTCTAATAAGTTACCAAACCTATGGGTTGCTTATTAAGATAATAAAATAAAGATGGCAACTTATTTAAAGGCTAAAAATAGAATCTCTTTAAATTAAACTCTATTAATTTAAATCCCTACCAACCCTGTCCAGACCAAAAGGTTGGTTTTGATTTGGACCGGTTCTGCTTTGGCTTGGGTAACCAAAGCGGTTCACGTCGGTCCATCCATGAGCAAGCTACTGCATCACTTTGCCTTAAAGGCACCTAACCCCAAGTTCGCAGTTAATTACACGAACCTCCCTTTATTTGTTAAGTATGTATCATACAGACCCTATCTGTTATGACAAGTCTGTTAGCTGATGACGTTGCCTCCTTTAAAATTTCTTAATGCCAAAACTACCCCTCTACTTGTGTTAAGTTACCTTTTTACCTTGCTAAATTCTCTGTCATTGTTGTAATCTTCTTGCAATGAATGGGAATGAAGAGGCTCTGAAATGCCTGAAAAATGGATGAGAAGATCTGGAACTCGACGATCATACTCATGCACTGAAATTTGTCACGAAAGCTCAACGCATTGATTCAACCCTTCTTGTCGATGATCTCTTGTCGAAGCTGGAAGGTGAATCTGGTGATACTCCTACTCCAGATTCATCCCCACCAAACTGTGTTCCCTAGGATGAAGAGTTTTATTCTTCTAGCAAATTTTCGGTTAATTCTTCCGTTAGGCACAGAGTCCCACCAAGAGGTTTTCATTGACGACTTTTAAGTCTTACACAGAGGAGCAGATCTCGATCGTTAGAGAGATAAAGAAGAAGAAGGATTCTATGAAATTTTGGGGCTACAAAAGAGATGCTCTGTTGAAGACATCAGAAAGGCGTATCAGAAACTATCTTTGAAGGTCCATCCTAATAACAAACAAAGCTGCTGGGGCTGAGGGAGCATGGGGTCGAGCCTCCAAAATGGCCGATTACTTTCTTTTTTGATTATTTGTTTTTCTTAATTTTAATGGTCATGGACACTAGATATATTTTCTATACCTTCCCTTTCCTTTCTTTGTGTGTTTGAAAGTGAAAGGAACTTGGAACTAATTGGCTGGATATAGGCTTCGTTGAGACAAAAATTATTTGTGGAACTTTCATCATTATTCCCATATTAGGTTAATTAAAGGTTTAAATTTCAGATCCAGTTGTTTTCTGGATGGGTTGATTTAGAATAAAAAAGATATTTCTAAGAAGAACGAGGGTTTGAAAAAGGGAGAGCAAGCAGAAAGGTGGGGAAGAAGATGAAGAAACTAATCAAACCAAGCTGCATTATTTTTGTTACTTTAATCCTCCATTGATCGACAACCAATCAGAGAGGAAAGGGAACACTAAACACTCAAAACATCATCATCTCTCATAAATCCTACCTGCAATTAGTGGGGTATGGTTTGTGGAACCATTGTAACCTCTATCAATTCTCTTGGTTATGTTTCTCCTCTGTCCATCTTTCACTTGCTTAGTAATGGTATATGGTTTTCTTGTTTGCTTTTGGGGGATAGAAAGAGGGGCGTTAGAAAACGGAGAATTACAGCAAAAAATTAGGACTTCTTTTCATGGTGGATGGTAAAATGACAAAGCAAAGTAAGGTGAAAGGCAAGAAACAGCAATCACCTTTTGTTCTTCCAATATGCGTTCATTCCTGGACAATTGCAGCAGAAACTGCTTCAAATCCTCACTAAGAAGTAGGTGGTAGTCATGGTACAGCCTCCTCATTACTTTATCCCCTCGTTGCAATCTGCTTGGAATCGTAGACGGGCTCTAGTGGCGAGCCGCGAGACCCACTGTCTCTCCACCCCAGACGCTGACCGGTTACTCACCAGCAATGAATAGTTTAAATTCACGAAGCTCCCCAAACCCTAATGGAATAGGAGGTGGTGTTGATCAGAGAGCAAATGGGTCATTTTACAAATTTCGTTAGTCAAGTTAACAAAGTGGGGTGTGATTGTAATTAATTGCGAACTCAGGGGTTTGGTACCTTTAAAGCAAAGTACAGGGGAGGTGCATGAAATTTTCCCTATTTATTATTCAGAGAGTCTCACCCTTCAATATTATTGCTTCATCTCTTTTCTTTTATCTGTTTTTAAATCTATTTAATCAGTTACTTTTAAGATTCTGATTCTTTTCGTGTTCTGTGTTTAAGGTGTGTAAGGGTTGATCAATCTGCGGTAACTGTTAAATTATACTACCTTCAGAATGGAAGTGCGAGACTTGGATTTTGGTAAGTGATGTCTTTGGAAATAGGGGGTTTTGTTATGACACATTGTTGCGGTTTACGACTAAAATTCAATTTTTTTAATCGAATCTCTGTAGGATAAGAGGCAGAGAGTACTTGCTTCCTGTGGGCGTTGTTTTGAAGGTGTTGTGATGTTGAACCTCTCTCTTTTATATAGATTTTCTGTTTACTTTGTCAAGACATATTTGGTATATCGATACCAGAAGGTTTTTATTTTTATTTTTTATATTTATATATTTTTAATTTGTGTGAATAGCAATTCCTCTTTATATTTGCAAATGTTTCTGTAGCTTGACTGGATTTGAGGTTGTGTGAGTGAGATTGTCCTTGCATAGTTGCATGCGTGTATGTTGGTATATATTTTGATGGCTTGATTGTGTGCTCGTTTATAAATGTTGGATTCTTTGCTCACTTATAGACGGATGTTGGTATCTCTTTCAGTGTCTTCTTTATTAGATATGATGCTTCTGCTCTTACAAGGAACGATTGATTAGATCAGAACTCCAATACATCCACTAGAGCGTGAACAAGTGGAGGCAAGACTAGTCTTATTGTTCAGATGTCTGTGGTTTTAAGGAGTCTTTATCTGTTTATGTCCTGCTTTTTAAGGTTTCATTATGAGTGCACTAGGGGAAAGCATGGATCGGGTCTGTTCTTATTAGGATTTCCTAGTTGATTTAGCCAAAATAGGATTCAAATTTACATATTTACATATTTTATTAGGTTTGTATTTAGTGGCTAGTTTGGTAGCTGACGGCAGTGATGTGTGGAAACTTCAGGACCTGTGTCCAGGATTCTATGGCTTGATTACAATGAAGGAGACTACCATTAATCAATTTTTTCGGAGGAAATTTCCCTGACAGGAAATGTAGTTGAACATTTTGTCTCTTCAAAATTTTGGAATGTGCTTCAGTTGCATTATATTTGGGGCCATTGATATTTTAATGGGAGAATATGGTGGTTCTTTCTCCATGAGGTTATATTGCAATTCTGTAGGCTGTAGCTGAAGGCCCACTGAAGCATATATAATTAGAAGGGAACTTGGGCGACCTCGTCTTTTCTAAGGTAGATGCTTTTGCATCTTTTTTTTTTTATCCCCAAACAAGGCTTTGATTGTGTCCAATGTAAAGTGAAGTGGTTTAGCGTGGCTGATCTATGTTAGTTATGTGAGGAAGATGTGAGGCATTTATTTTCACATAGAGAGATTTAGTTGTACGTTTTGGTCTTCATTGATGTTTTGGCTGTGCCCTTATGGAAGCAAAAGGCATTTTTGTTTATTCATCTACTTTTTCTGTTTAATGAACTCGTTGTTTGTAGTACTGTGTTGAATTCAATTGTGTGTTATGTAGATAGTGTGATACAAGTATACAACTTAACTCATATTTGCCAAAATTGAGTCTCTTGGACTAGGGCTTTTTCCGAATGTATTCAGAGATGTTGATCATTGCAATCTCCCGCGGGGGGGGAGGAGGAGGAGGAGGAGGAGGAGGAGGAGAATAGGCAACAGTGTTTACATTTTATAGAAAAAAAAAACCCAACAAAGTACAGAAATTATAAATCCTGCAAGTAGTGGAAAACCAAGTGAAGGGACAATGTACCATGAGAGTAGTGCCTACCTTTTCAGGAAAGGAGGATAAACATACACCTCCACCCACAAAAGACTCATATGGTCTTAAAACTATGAACATGTATTCCTCCCTCCCATGAAATCAGTCTTTTAGCCGGGAAAACCAATGGGAAACATCATAGTTGTCAAGGCGAACCAAGGTGTTGGAGGCTTGACCAAAGCGTTCGATTTTCCAAGGCGTCATGCCTAGGCGATGGCTTGACCATAAGTTGTCAAGGCGAACCAAGGCGTCCGATTTTCCAAGGCGTCATGCCTAGGTGATGGCTTGACCATAACTCCCAAAAAAAAAAAAAAAAAAAAAAAAGGTGAACCTTACGTATTCATTGATATATTATTTAAACCGTACAAGTACATAGAGTATCAAACATTTGCGTACTAATATAACGTTTTATGTCGATATGCACTCTCTTTAGAAGACCTTAAAGTTCTGTTGATGGAATTAAAGGGGCTGCTTGTTGAGCCCTATGAGTATCACAAGCCAGTTAACTGAAAGATAATGCATCTCATGGCATAGAATATAACCATCCACCCATTTTCTGCCAAAGTAATTCATTCTTCCTCTAGCATTTGCAAAAGCATTTGAAAGTAACTGGACTTTTATAGCACTTCTAGTTGTTTGTATTATTATCATAGAAACTGTTCACTTCTGTTGTTGTGACTATGAGTGAGAAGTAGAAAGGTGCTGTCTTTTTTCCATGGCTTATTATCTTGTTTTTGGCATATTATTTCTTTTGTTTTCTTAAAGAGTTAAAGTGAATTGATTTATATATGTTAGTAACAGTTTTGTTATATGACAGGCACTCATTGACACCTATGACCATGAAATATATGTGAGTTTGACCTGTTGTTATAGTGAGGCGTGTCAAAGGGAGAAGGGAGCTGTTGGCACTCAACTTCTGGGTGAAAGGGTAAAGATTATTCTCGATGAAGTTCGGAACTTATCTCTTTTCACTCATCATCAGTGTCTACGTCATATTGGTATTTACACAAGTCAATCATAGTTGTGAATAATACAATTCTCAGTTTATTTTTGTGTTGGTATTCATCTTTATATCTCTGGCCCCCCTTCCTTTTGTTCATTGTAGGAGAGTACTTCCGACATGTTATGGATGGATTGGAGACTAAAAGGAATTCTCATGTAAGTAGCATTTTTTTCCTTGAAATTTGTAACCAGCGCTTGCAGTATTCTTCAAGTGCATTGTATGAAAACCTGTTTATAATGAAAAACCATATTTCTTATTGTTTTCATTTCTAAATCATAATTTTTTGTAGGTTGGAGAAGCGGTTCTGAGGGAGTACATATTCGTTCATCTTGATAACAACAATGACAAATTCAACTTGCTCATGTTAGACACAATCTCACTTTTGTCTTTGTGCTATATATATTTGCTCCACGATGTTTACTTTTCCATCCTTATACCGTTGGTGAGGGTCGAGCAAAGCATTTCAACTTTTTTATCCAGGGGTGAGGGTGTCTACGAGCAAGAATGAACGGGTTGACCTGGCCCAAAAAGGGGGTGGCATGAGTCCTGTTTCAGAGGCTTTAGAGTTTGGGCTTGGGGCACCAGTAGTTTCCCTAGTATCTCATGTAAATTGGATCAGGACCCACCACTCTATGATCCATCTTCATAGGTTTACTTTTGCAAATATCAAAATGATCAATAATTTGTAACCATATGATCTGAAGTTGTTTTGAAGCTTTTCTTAGTTTTCCTTGGACACGGAATAAATATATGACATACATGATCCTGTCTTACAATCAAGCTGATTTTGGCATAGGCAATATTGAGGTTGTAACCCATTTAATGCTGGGTAAAAATTGTCTCAAAAGTAGTTTACCACTGATCTGAGGATCTCTCCAAGGCTTGTTATAAGGTTGGGCAGTTATGGATTTTTCATTGTTTTTGTGCTTATTTTCTTCAAGTTACTGCACCTGTTGGAATTAAGTTTTATGTGTATCAAGTGAGAAATCTTATAAAGACGGTCTTATAAGGGCCTGCTTGATAACACTCTAGAATCCAGATTCTGGGCCTTCTGGCTTCTGGAGCATAAATGGAGTAGAATCGTGTTTGGTAAACCAGTTCGAATTCTTTACTCCCATTTAGTGAACTGGCTCCAAAATGGCTTCAAAAGGGTTCCAGAATCCAAAAATCTAAAGCTCCAAATGGAAGCTTTTTTGCTTTGGAAGCCAAAATTGGGAGAAAAAAGAGCCCCCCACCACCACCCACCACCACCACCGCGCCCACCGCCACCACCACCTCCACCCATCGCCGCCACCACCCTCCACCACCACCACCCCCACCGCCACCACCACCACCACCCCCCACCACCACCACCACCCATTCACCACCACCCACCACCCACCACCCACCACCCCTACCACCCACCGCCACCACCCTCTACCACCACCACCCACCCATCACCACCCACCCCTCACCACCAGCGCCACCACCCACCACCTACCACCACCATCATGGAGTCCATTCCATAACTGCGTTATCAAATATGTTCTACTCCTAAAGTGCTTCAAAAGGGCTTCAGAATCCACTTGAAGCAGAAGTAGAAATTTGAACCGGAATCCAGAATCTAGAAGCAAAACTTTTATCAAATCAGGCCTAAAGACACTCTCGGATGAGGGGCTTAGGGACCTGTGAAGAGGGCCTCCATTACCCTCACTGTCTTTTATGTTCATACTATCATGAGTCATAACCATTAGTTGGATGGATCCTGGTTAAAGCATTGCCTGTACGAGAGTCATAATGAATAGACACTCCATAGTCATTCGATCAGTGTATTATCTCCTGCTCTTTTTGAAGCTCTGAAGGATAAGTTTAAGCTGCTCAAATTACTGACAGTAAAAAACATGGTTTGAATCATATTTTCAGTCTAATTTTGCCTCTATTATCTCCTGGTTTTGAATATCTTATCATGAAACATGAAGCAAGTCACAGTATCACAGTTGCTCCAGAATCCAGATCATCATTGTCTCATGTGAACCCTGACCCATGTCTCATCTGAACCCTGACCCATGATCATGCGTTCGAAATGTTGGATTTTCATGTTCGTAGGCATGATACAGTAATAGGCTAATAGCTGTCCTATTGATTGTTGAGTTTGTGTCATCCAGGCAGGGTTTTAGGGAGCGGCTCGGTTCGGCCGATCCAGGCTGACTGATTGTCAGCTGATTTCAAAGGGTTTTGTGGCCCCGAGTCCGTGCACTTGAACCTTGCACCCAAGCCAACATAGTTGTCAAGGCGTTGCCTAGGCGCCTAGGAGGCCTTGTAACACCTTGGAAATTTGGGCGCTTTGGTCATGTAGGCGGGTGCCTTGGTAGCCTAGGCAGGGTGCCTTGATTGCCTAGGCGGGCGCCTTGGTCGCCTAGGCACCTCGTCAGGCCTCCAACGCCTTGGTTCGCTTTGGTGCCTTGACAACTATGCAGGTCAACACTAAGATCGGTTGTTGGTGTTCAGTGAATCCAAATATGATGTCAAGAGGCTAAGCTTCAGGGTGGAGTAAATTAGTTGTTTTGCTTTGGAGTTGTTATCCTTGTTTTCATCAGATCCACATTTGCTAAGATTATACTCTAGTTAAATCCTACGGAATTATATCGTAAGGAAAATGTGATCAACAGCAAACTACTGCACTCTTTTCCAGCCTGTGGATCAAAATCCCAGGACTCAGGAATCAGGATTCGTCTGGAAGAGCCCATCTTGTTTTACAGAATCTTGTTTTACAGCCTGTTTCAAGGTCAAAACAACAAGTCTTCCGATTGGACTTTGGCAAAGGTTGTATTCGTGAACCCTGAGTTTACCGAATACATACCTGGTCCTTAAGTATTACACCTCTTCCTACGTGTATAAATTAAACTCCATGAATTGAATTCTATAATTGACCATATTGACAAAAATGAAGTGCTGATTTGTGAGTATAAGATTACTAGGAAAAATGGTGACTTTTCTTTTGGCACACTAATTGTGCATAGGTAGTCTCTAGGGAAGACAATAAAGATTATGTGGTAATTGATGGGAGCGCTTAAGGGTTGTAGGGAGGAGCTTTACTATTTCTATATTCTACTTACCAGGGAGCCATGATGAGTGAATTTCAATTTCTCATATGAATTATCCTTTGGCCTGCTCCATTCTATCTATTAGAACTTTTTGATTGTTCGGAGGGGCCATTCCCTCCTCAGCTGCTCTAGCTCTGTTCCTGTTTCTGGAATGTGCTATACTTATTTCTGTAGTCATTCTGTATTCATTTTTTTGTATATCGTGATTAATGTAGTACTTTTCTGTAGCTTTATGCTACAGAAGCTTTTTGCCCTTGTAGATCAAACTGCTGCTCCGGATAACCCAGATACATTGCAGTTTCATGAAGTTCTACTTCCTGGACACTTGATTACCATCTATCTGAAGGTATACAATTTATAATTATTTTTTCTGTTATATATTTCTCTTCTTGAAGCATTTGTTGTTTTAATATAATGTATCATGATGTTTAAAAAATTTGTAGTACTTTCAAAATATAGGAAAATAATTTCAGTAATATATGTTAGTATTTCCAATGGTGCCCCAAGTAAACATGATATGATGTAAGGTGTTCTGCATAGTTATAAGTGATATTTCATTTAATGTTTCTGTCCTTTTGGAGATTAAAATTGATAATAAAAAAAAAAACCAAAATGGAAACTTATAAAAATGGCATAATTTTAGATACGTTTAGGGAAACTTTTTGAAACAGCATAAAATTAATTAGAAATAGGCTTAATTCACAAATATGGTTTGATGTTTTAAGACATGATGTAGAAGAAGTTGCAGTCTTAAAGGAAAATGGGATTATAATAAATAGTAAAAAAATGGAAAGGAAAAAATCTCATAGAGTTGACACTAAATAGGTTACGGTAGTCAAACATACGTTTACAAATTTGTATGGCCAATGGCCCTTCCCATTTAAGATTAAGAAAAGAATATTCAAGTTTTTAAATTTCAGACTTGCTCCTTTTATCAATAGCGATGCCCATTTAGTTGGGATAAGGTTTTGTTATATATATATCGGTGTGAAGAATGGAAGCGAGTTAATTGATCCTCTCCCCACACACCTTTATTTATAATCAAAGTAACAAGGACAGATTACAAAATAACCCTTATACTAATTAGAGAAAATAAACCATAAAGCATGAATAACTAAATACTAGAAAATACCAAAGATATCCCTAACGATGCTATGTCGCTGATTACATTAATCTCAACAACACTCCCCCTCAAGTTGGTGTATAGATATCATGCATTCTCAACTTGGACAAAATTATGTGAAATGGCTTGATAGGTAAGCCTTTTGTAAAAATATCGGCCAGTTGATCTTCTGATATGGCATGTGGAATCTGAATCTGACCACTTTCTAGCTTCTCTTTGATAAAATGATGATCTATTTCAACATGTTTAGTCAGATCATGCTGAACTGGATCATTGGCAATGCTGATGGCGGCTTTATTATCACAAGAGAGAATCATGGGTTGAGAGCAATCTACTCTCAAGTCACTGAGTAGACCTTTCAACCATAGAAGTTCACATATGCCTTGGGCCATTGCTCTGAATTCGGCTTCTGCACTGGAACATGCCACCACGTTCTGCTTCTTACTGCGCCAAGTGACTAACCTTCCTCCCACAAAGGTACAATAGCTAGAAATAGATTTTTGGTCTGGACTGCTTGCCCAGTCAGCATCAGTATAAGCTTCCACTCTAAAATCATCCCGTGGTGAGAGTAAGATTCCTTTTCCTGGAGCTGCCTTTAAGTAATGAAGAATCCTATAAACAGCCTCCAAATGCGTAGAATAGGGATCATGTATAAATTGACTCACCAGACTGACTGCAAATGCTATGTCTGGTCTGCTATGTGATAAATAGATGAGCCGTCCAACCAACCTTTGATACCTTCCCAGTTTGGTAGTTGCTTCTAATGGGGTAGTGCGCGGCTTGCAACCTAGCAGACCCATAGTTGTCAAGGCGCCAAGGCAAACCAAGGCGATGGAGGCCTGACTGAGCGCCTAGGCCACCAAGGCGCCCGCCTAGGTGATTAAGGCGCTCGCCTAGGCGACCAAGGCGCCTGATTTTCCAAGGTGACCCAGGGCAGCCTGGGTGCCTAGGCGGCGCCTAGGTGACGCTTTGATAGTTATGAGCAGACCTGTCTCTGATAGAAGATCAAGGACGTACTTCCTTTGAGAAAGAAAGATGCCTTGTGCAGAACGAGCAACGTCAATCCCAAGGAAGTACCTAAGCTTTCCCAGATCTTTAATTTTGAACTCTTCTCCAAAAAAGTCTTGAGTTTCTTTATCTTTTTGTCACTATTTTCAGTGACAATAATATCATCCACATATACCAAAAGAGCAGTAAAGCTTCCAGATGAATGCTTGATCAACAGTGTATGATCCGCATTGCTCTGAGCATAGCCACAAGTTATCATAGTCTTATGTAATCTGCCAAACCACGCTCTAGGGGACTGCTTGAGTCATTAAAGTGAGCGCTTCAATTTACATACCTTCCTATGGGTATTTGCATCTGTAAACCCAGGTGAACAGTTCATATACACTTCCTCTTTAAGTTTTCCATGGAGAAGGACATTTATTACATCAAGTTGTTGCAGATCCCAATTATGGTGGACAACACATGCCAAGAAAACCCTTACTGTTGTCATTTTCGCCATTGGTGTAAAGGTTTCTTGGTAATCAATACCATATGTCTGTGTAAACCCACGAGCTATGAGCCTTGCTTTATACCGATCCACTGTGCAATCACTGTTCTGCTTGACTGTAAAAACCCATTTGCACCTTACTGGTCTCTTACCCGGTGGGAGAGAAACAAGATCCAAAGTATTGTTTTTCTTAAAGGCTCTCATTTCTTCCATCATTGTAGTTTTCCACCGCTTATCCAGAATTACATCCTGCCATTTCTGAGGGATAGACACAGAGGAAAGAGAAGACACAAATGCATAGAAGGAAGGAGATAGAGTATCATACGAAACAAAATTAGTGATTGGATGGAGGGTGCATGCCCTAGTACCTTTACGAACAATAATAGGGAGATCAGAATCAGAATCAGAGAGAGAAATGTCCTTATCAAATGTTTGATCAGTCTCTGGATCCTGGGCTGACGAAGGGACATGTGAAATTGCGTTGATGTTAGTGGTCTTTCCTTGCTTCTGGCATGGCTATAAACTTGTAGAGGCTTAGTAGCAGTCGGACTGGCAATTGTAATGGGTGTAGAAGGCAGTGGTATAGATGGCGGTATATGTGGTGTAGGTGAAGTAGGTGAAGCAGGTGAAGCCGGTTGATCTGGTTCCTGAGAATCTGATTAAATAATTCGTCTTACTTGGACTCTTTCTGTGTCTGCCTACATTGGTACAATCAAAGGCGCATCTTCAACTACATCTGTCTCCCTCTAAAGATGTGACTGATAATACATCATGTCCTCATGGAAGAGAACATTCTTGGTAATAAAAGCTCGACGGGAAGGTGGATGGTAGCATTTGATACCCTTTTTGTGTAGGAGGGTAACCAAGGAAAATAAAACGAACCCTCTGTGGATCAAGCTTGCCAGGAGAATGGTGGTTGCGAGCTTAACATACACATCCAAACACCTTTGGTGGAAGAGCAAACGAATGATCACCAAGTAAGAGATCCAAAGGAGCCTTGTTGTTGAGTACTTTCGACGGCAACCTGTTGATGAGAGAGGTTGCTGTAAGAACCGCATCACTCCAAAATTTTGCTGGTACATTGCCTTCAAACATAAGGGCTCTGGCTGTTTCAAGGAGATGACGATTCTTTCTTTTTGCAACCCCATTTTGAGCCGGTGTATCGACATAGCTTGTCTGATGTAGAATCCCATGATTTGAGAGATATCGCTGAAAATGTCCATCAAGATACTCACGTCCATTGTTACTACGAAGTACCTTTATTTGGGTCTGAAATTGGGTCAGTATCATCTTAGGAAACTGGCAGAAACACTAAAATACTTCACTTTTATTGTGCATAAGGTATACCCAAGTTGTTCGAGTGTGACAATCAATAAAAGTGAAACCATTTATGGCTAGATGTAGAGGTTGTCCTAGTAGAACCTCAGACATCAGAATGAACCAAATCAAACATACTATTGCTTTTATGAAATGTGGGTAAATAAGTTGTACAAGCTTGCTTAGCAAGAATACATGCTTTGCATAATAACTCATTTTTATTACAATACTTTGAAAGGGAAGGAAACAGCTGGGGAAGGGTGACCGAGACGGCAATGCCACTGTTGTAATGTGCTCACAGCTGAATAGAGATGATGTGGAGTAGGTGGAGGTGAAGGAGGGGATGCTGAAGGACCATCTGCTAGCATGTAGAGACCACCATGTAATCTACTATGTGCCATCGTCATCTCGCTCTCCAGATCCTGAATTACACACGAGGAAGGGAAAGAAGTTACTTTACAGTTAAGGGATTTAGTTAAGCTACTAAAAGAAAGCAAATTCGTAAGAAAACTAAGTGCATGAACGACTAACTATAAAGTAAGAGTAGGAGAGCAGCGAATGGAGCCCTTTCCAGGTATAGTAGAAAGAGACACATCTGCTACTCAAACATTATCCTTCCCAGAAGAGGAAGAGTACTGAAAGAACGAATGTCCTGAACCCATGGGCTAGAGATAGAAGAGGCACACAGACCATCATGAGGAATACCTGATTGTACAAAATAAGAACCTGGAGTGGCAGGAGCTAATGGAGGAGTGGTTTGGGCTGTAGCTGATGGCTTTAAGAGATTCTTAAGAGCCTGGAGTTCTTTTGCTGATAATGTGGGTAAAGTGCCAGTAGGAATGCAAGCTTTTGTCTGATTGCCCTGTGGTGCTTTGAAGTTCTTTGTTCTTTGTAGTCCCTTTTCACGTCACTTGGCTTTAAAATCAGTTGGTTTACCATGCAATTTCTAGCAAGTCTCTTTTGTATGGTGTTCTTTCCCACAATATTCACACCTGATTGGTTTCATAACTGTAGGGTCACCTGGCTGAGTGATCTGAAGAGCTGACCTTTCTGCAGGAAATGGGGGCATCATCGAGGTACGACACAGATCCTCTGACTGAATCAATGCATAAGACTGTTCTAAAGAGGGAAGTGGCTCTCTACTGAGAATCTGAGCCCGAATTTGATCAAACTCAACATTAAAACCAGCCAAAAAACTATATACCCGTAACTTATCCTTAGCAAGCTTCATGGCAACAACATTAGTAGCACACGCAGCAATAAAGGTATCATAGTAATCTATTTCTTGCCATAAGCTACGAAGTTCAGAGTAATATTGAGAGACAATAATGTCCCGTTGCTTGGCGGCACCAATCTTCACATGAAGATCATAAATCAAGGAATAGTTGCCAACCTGGGAATAAGTTTCCTTGGTAGCCTTCTAAATCTCTGTAGCATTAGGTAACAGGACATATCCTCGATCAATTTTGGGTTCCATAGAATCAATTAAATAGGCCATCATAGTAGAGTTCTCAGTTGCCCATTTGTCATAATTTATCTATCAGAGCACGTGCCTTCTTCTGACCATTGAGATAACCCAAAAGACCTCTAGCAGATATTGCCATGTGTGCCTTCTTAGATCACATTAAATAATCTGTCCCATCCAACTTGATTGGGTTAAGGGGAATAGAGGTAAACTTGAGTTTGGGATTCTCCATATTGGGGGAAACCACTTCAGAGGAGTCAGTCATCAGAATAAAGCTTCAATAATTTAAAATACCTTTAGCAGGAGTGTCGTGTGTCAATCTTCTGAGAACGAGATGCACATCTGCAACAAGTTTCGACCTTCATATTATCAGGGAAGAATCGAGGTTGGTTAATTGTGTGTTCTCTTCAAAACATATTCCATCAACAAGGGGATACATGGCAACATATGCAAACAAATTTTTATGGAGATATTTAGGTCATGGAAAGAAGTAGAGGATCAAAAAATTGAGAAGTTTAGGTTTAGATCATCAGCAAGAAGGGATTACGATAGCTTTAGGTTATCTTTGGAGGGATGAGAGGTTATCGGTAGCAGGTTTCTTGAGAGGCGGTGATAGAATAAGCTGGTGCAGATATCGGCTGGGGCTGTAGGCAGGGTTAAGACTGACTAGGGATAATGGCGATAGGTTTCCAGGAGGTTTCTGGGGAGGTGGTGATAGAATAGGCTGGTGCAGATATCGGCTGGGGCTGGGGCTGCTGCAGAAGTCAGATATAGTATGGTTTAAGGAAGATTCTAGGTTGTTTTTGGCTACAGCAGAGAGTGGCGGTGAGGTTTATGGTTGCAACAGAAGGTGGCAGTAAGGCAGAAGAGTTTTAGGGATAGTTGCAGGAAAAGCAGGGGCTGACGATATGTATTAGGGTGGTCAGGTAGGGTGTTAGGCAGGTGCTGGCGATAGGTATTAGGATGGTGAAGTAAGGTTTCAGGTAGGGCAGTAGGGTTTTAGAGGTGGTTGCAGGGGAAAACAGAAGCTGGTGATAGGTAGTAGATGGTGGCGGTGGTGGTAGAATGAGCAGGTATTGGCGGCAGCAGGTTTAGAGAAGGAAAAGAAAAAGAAAAAAATAGAAGAGAGAAGAGAGGAGAGAGACAGTAGCCTAGATAGGGTTTGATACCATGTTGTGAAGAATGGAAGAGAGTTAATTGATCCTCTCCCCACACACCCTTATTTATAATCAAAGTAATAAGGACAAATTACAAAATAACCCTTATACTATTGAGAGAAAATAAACCATAGAGCGTGAATAACTAACTAAATACTAGAAAATACCAAAGATACCCCTAATGACATAGCACTAGTGCTATGTCGTTGATTCTTGTTCGCCAATCAGCTCTGTTTGAAGTCATACTTGAAGCAAGGCCGTAGCTATGCATGTCTTTCTTCACCACCTCCCTTAAAGTCATCCTAGGTCTGCCCCTAGCTCTTTTAGATCCTTCAATCTGAATCAAATCACTCCTCCGTACGGAATCATCTAACGGCCTCCGTTGAATATGGCCATATCATCTCAAACGACTTTCTTATAGTTGATCATGTATCGGTGCTACTCCCAAATCAGCTCTAACACGATCATTCCTAACCTTATCCTTCCTATTTTTGCCACACATCCATCTTAACATCCTCATCTCAGCTACACTAAGTTTATCTATATGACGCTTCTTAACTGCCCAACATTTTGCACCATACATCATAGCTAGTCGAATCATTGTCCTCTAGAATTTTTCTTTAAGTTTTAAAGGAATACATCGATCACACAACACTCCAGATGCACTTCTCCACTTCATCCATCTTAATTTTAATCTTTTGTGAAACATCATCGTGTATATCACCTTCTTTGTTTATGATTGAACCTAGATACCTAAAATGATCACTTTGTTGTATCTCCCTTTCATGAATGTTCACCACCTCATTATCTGTCCTTGTATGACTAAAGTTACATACCATATACTCCGTCTTCGTTCTACTTATCTTAAAACCTTTTGATTTCAATGTTGATCTCCATAGCTCTAACTTGGCGTTAATGCCTGCTTTTGTCTCATCTACGAAAACAATATCATCAGTGAAAAGCATATACCGAGGAACTTTATCTTGAATGCCTCTGGTTAGATCATCCAATAATGAGGGCAAACAGATAAGGGCTTGAAGCTGATCCTTGATGTAACCCCATTGTAATTGGGAATTCATGACCTTGATCCCCTACAGTTTTCACACTAGTCACCACATTATAATACATATCCTTAACTATGTCCACAAATTTGTTTGAAACACTTTTCTTCTCTAATACCAAGGTTCGAGGTGCCAGTTTCGAGGCCTATTTCGGTCAGCCTTGAAACCGAGACAACTCGTGGTTTCGACCGAAACCCGGCCAAAACCTGGTATTTTTCTCAGTTTTATTGACTTCATGGTTTCGAGTCCTAAATTAGTTTTTTTTTTTTGATTTTTTTTGTAGTCCCTATTTAAACCATTTTACACCTATTTCTAATATTAGTTTGAAAAACAGACAGAGAAAATAGTTACATGTGGTGTGGACCCAAGTTTAGTAATGTACGCTGAAATAATCCACAATGTACTAAGCCACTAATTAACAACATTCATTCAAAATTAATACATTAAACTTAGAATTTAGAGGTTTCACCAATTAGTTCCATGCTGAGCTTCGTGATACATCTAAACCATGTGCGACGTACCACTGATGGTGACGATGACGTTCCTCTGATTTCAGCACGTATGTATCCCACGACATGGCATCATTCCAATTGTTTTAACTAACATTCACGTACTTTTAATATGATTTGACTGAAGCGTAACTCCTTTAATATTGTTCGGATTCAAGCAATCTTGAATTCGTTGCAAAGTTAGCATAATCAGCTTTCTAACAAAACCGAGATTGCTTGAATCCGAGTTATAATGAAGGAGTTGCACTCCGGTCAAACCTTGTTCGAAGTACGCAAATGCTGTTTAAAGTCGTCTGAATGTAAACAATTTTTTGGGCATCAAAGCAAGAGATTATTTTGTGCACTCTTGGTTTTTAGTGATGCTTTATTATAATAAGATTTATGAAATTTTTATATTTGGAAAAAGGCCTAGCATTTGGAAGTTGAAAATCGCTCCCGTACTTAAAAATACGGTTTTTGTTCTTGAACTGGAGGGTTGACTTTTTATCCTTATAGAATTTGAATTTTAGACTATTTTTATTGGATTCAAATGGGGGTGTTTTTTTATTTATGAATAATATCTTAAGCAAATGAAACATAAAATTAAAGAAACATTTACTTAAATGATATTAGTTATAAATAAGTACTGCCTGGGTATAAGTCAGTTTCGAGCCTGGGTTTCGTCTCGACCAGGCTCGAAATCTCGAACTATGTTTAGTACTTGCCAGATTAACTCCCTAGGGACTATCATAAACTTTTTCTAGATCGATAAATATCATATGGAGGTTCTTCTTGCCTTCTCTACGTCTTTCCCTGAGTCTCCTAAGTAAGTAAATGGCCTCTATCGTGGATCTACCTGGCATAAAACCAAACTGATTCTCCATAATGGAAGTTTCTCAAGCGGGTTCCAATAACTCTTTCTCACAGTTTCATAGTATAATTCATTAGTTTTATGCCTCTGTAGTTATTGCAGTTCTGAATATCACCTTTGTTTTTGTAAATCAGAATTGCAATATTTTTCTTCCATTCATTTGGCATTTTCTTTGAGCTCTTAATTTTTTTTGAACAACTTAGCTAGCCAGGATACCCCATACATTCCTAGGCTCTTCCAAACTTCTATTGGGATCTCGTCGGGGCCTAGTGGTTTGCCTACTTTCATCCTCCTTAAAGCTTTTTTCACTTCTGTCACCCTAATTTTGTGTATATACCTATGATCTGTGGTGTCATGGTGGGTAATGCAACAATCTGGGACACTATTTCCCGAGACGTCTTCATTTAGTAGGTTGCAGAAATAATCATTCCATTTTTCTTTAATGTCTTTATCCCTTACTAGAATTCTACCATCTGCACTTTTAATATATCTAACATGATCTAAATCTCTACTCTTCCTTTCCCTCATCTTAGTTATTTTATATAGAGTTTTTTCTCCTTTCTTTGTGCTTAAATTGTTATAAAGATCTTCATATTTCTTCACCCTTATTTTTCGTACAATCTTTTTGGCTTCATTTCTAGCAAGTCTATATCTTTTTAGATGCTCTATATCCTTAGTCTTTTGCCATGTCTTAGAACTATTTTTCTTAGCTTTAATGGCTGCTTGAACCTCATCATCTCACCACCAAGACTCTCTAAAAGAATGATATTTTTCTTTCGATACACCTAGAACCTCTCTAGTAACTTTCTTAATACAAGTAGTCATCTCATTCAACATTGTATTAGTGTCTCCCTTAAAGTCCCACATTCCTTGTTTGACCACATTATCAGTAAACGCTTTCAAGGTATTTCCTTTTAAGCACCACTACCTTATCCTAGGGCAAAAACCTGACCTTTCCTACTATCGGCATAGTAAGACATATATCCATGAGTGTGTTAGACTCTCCTCGGGTATAACTTTACAATCCTTACATAACAACCTATCGGACATTTTAGTTAGAAAGAAATCTATTTGGCTTTTATGATGCCCACTTTTGAAGGTGACTAGATGCTCCTCTCTCTTTTCAAAGTATGTGTTTACGATGGATAAATCATAAGCTATAGCAAAATCTAAAATTGAAGTCCCCTCCTCATTCCTCACTCCAAAACCATATCCCCCATGCACATCTTCATAACCTCTACGATCTCCCTCTACATGTCCATTCAGATCATCCCCTATTATAATATTTTTTTCTTGTCGTAAACATTGCACTAATCCATCCATGTGTTTCCAAAATTGTAGCTTACTATTCGCATCCAATCCTACTTGGGGTTCGTATGCGCTAATTATATTGACTATCTCTTTTCCCATCACTAACTTGATGGCTATAATTTTATAACAGAATATTTTCACATCCACTACATCATTCTTTAAATTTTTATCCACTATTATACCTACTCCATTGTTATTATTTTTATCCCTCGTATACCAAAGTTTAAAGTCATTCAACTCCTTAGCTTTTTACCCTTCCATCTAGTCTCTTGAATGCAAGCTATGTTAATCCTTTTTCTCCTCATAACATCTATCAATTTTAGATTCTTACCTGTTAAAAATCCTATGTTCCAAGATGCTATTCTAATCCTATGCTTATGGACTAACTTCTTTAATCCCACTCGTCCACGGTGTGATAACCCTTGCCCATTTATCACCGCATCTGGGTGCCGATGCAACGGATCTCGCCAAATTTTCACTGCATTCTGGAGATGCGGCGGCCCTTGCCCATTTTTTGCTACACTAGAGACCAGGTGTAACGCGTCGTTTACAGAGAATGCCCTAGTATTACGCTGATTATCTTTTGTTTATGAATCCATGTTAAGGGTTTAGCTAGATTTTTGGTGCTACCGGCTGCCGACCTGACGTACCAATCCTCCTCTTTATCTGGGCTTGGGATCGGCAGCATAACACTGGCGGGGTTGTTATATAATTTGTTGTATGGTGTTTTATCAAAATGACCCATTTATTAGGTCTCTTCTATAATATTATGTTTTTATTCAATGTATTGGATACAAGGATCAAGGTGCCGGTTTCGAGACCTGTTTCGGTCAGGCTCGAAACCGGCACAACTCGGCGAAACCACCGAAACCAGGCCGAAGCCTGGTATTTTCCACTAGCTTTATTGACTCCATGGTTTCGAGGCTTAAAAATGTTTTTTTTTGTCTGATTTTTTTGTGTGTACCCTTTTAAACCATTTTACACCTATTTCTAATGTTAGTTTGCAAAAAAGACATAGAAAATAGCTACATGTGGTGTGGACCAATGTTTGGTAGTGTACGCTGAAATAATACACAAATGTCACAATATAGTAATGTACTAAGCTACTAATTAACAATATTCATTAAAAATTAATACATTGATGATTGAACTTAGGAATTAGAAATCTCACCAGTTAGTTCCATGTGGAGCTTCGTGGTACATTTAAACCACGTGCAACATAACACTGATGGTGGCGATAACACTCCTCAGATTGCAGCACGTATGTATCCCAGGACATGTTATCATTCCAATTGTTCTGATAGTCTCCAACAGCCCACCAGTTGATAGAGTCATCAACATAATATAAGTACCCTTGTCGAGGGTAAGGCTAATCGAGTGTGTGTGTGGGTGGAGCAGGAGTAGGCATGAACGTCAGAGGAGGAACATATTAAAATATGGAGTCGATGAACGATGATCCAACAGTGCCACTGCCAACACCTGAGGCTGAGTCATCTCTAAATTGATTGCTGGGGTAGGAACTAGAATAACCCTCGTACCCACTACCTCCAACCCCACCAGCCCTAGTAGTAGACCATCCAAATCCACCATGTGCCGTCGAACCCATACTCCCGCCGCCACTCTCTTCAGGAATTGCTGGGCTCGAGGTCCATGTGATCGTGAATTCTGGTGCACACCAATGCCCTGTCCCTCCAGTTTGAGAACTCTCCCCTAAATGCATCCCCTCCATGCTGCCAGACATCGTCGATATATCTATGGGATCTGTTTGATCCATCTCCTCCTGTGGCATGAATCGCTGGCGTGATCCTCTAGTGTACCCTCTAATACTACCACTAGACTGGGCTCCGTGGTTAGTATCCTGTGTAGCATGATCATACTGAGTCTCCCCTGTGAATCTCAAGGGAGGCGGCAATGGATCTAGCTGCAGTGGTTGGTCATACTGATCGGGCTCATTGCGTAAGGCAGCATATCTGTCATCACCACCACCACCACTATCATCATCATTATCCCCAGTACCACTAGGTCCACTAGTACAAGTCCCATCCTGGGTGGTGGAAGGTGATTGTGTTTCTCCAGAAGAAACCAGCCAATCACTCTCAGTCTCATCACTATCACCAGTCTGAAATAGACGTCTTACCTGTGCGTGGACTCTACCCTCAGTAGCCATAAACTCGCCCACATCAGCCTCCAAGGCTCTAGCAATAAGACGACTTGGTCGACCACCAGCCTCATCTAATTGAGGCTCACCACGATCTGTAACCCACTCGTTCAAAGGATCAACTTCCTCTCCTTCCAACTCAAAGATCTCACTCAGCTCAGTGGGGGTTTTAGCATCTTTGTCCTTGCTTAACCGTATGTGCTCTTCTTTCAGTCTCAAATTATAGTGCACATACATCTCCTGGATAAGCTTCACGACCGGGCGGTCTTCGTACTAAATGCTTTCTTTAGCCTTTGAAGCGCATTAGTCTCTTTTCTTTTCATTAATGTAGTATACATAGTCGTTCAGAATAGCGTATAATAAGAAAGTTATCTTTCTTACCCTAGCCGCCTACCGGGCGAAGTACTCGACCGGAGATCAGAGTTTTGTCCGGCGGAAAACAGAAGTTGTTCGTATCAAGTATACGTGAATTGCTCAGTAGTGCTTCGCCACTACCGGAGCTGGCGGAAATAGCTTAATGGTAGAGCATAGCCTTGCCAAGGCTAAGGTTGAGGGTTCAAGTCCCTCCTTCCGCTCCTGGCTTCGTCGTTCAGTGGTAACGAGTGGAGTGCATCAGTATCGAGAGGGCTATCACAGTCAGGTGCGAAGCAATTGCCCCTATTTGTAAAGTACCCCTCTTCCTATTTAGGGGGTTGAGGCAACAAGCGAGAAAAACCTTAGCCCTATACAAGTCCTCATGCCTTTTTGCACCCAACCGGTTTCGTCGCTTAGTATGTATAAGCGAAAATGTGCTCCAGTTTCGTTTACATCCCGTGGTGGAGCATGTTTGTGATAGCACCTTCACTGCTATTGCACGAAGGTTGGGTGACTCCGACCTGTATAGGACCCACCATTCAGCTGCAAAATAGCATAAGAAACAAATATTAGATGATGAAAAAACCCACAATGGCATATTGGCATCCATAAAGTAAGTATACATACCAGGGGGTGTTGATTGTCGACCAGATTCAGCCGCCGCCCTACCAAAACTCCCAGTGACATCTCTAAAGCTTTTGTGCTGAACCAATTTTGATGGGTAATAGTCTTAGTAAAAATAGAATTCTTATAAATTATGTTGACAACTAAGTAAGTAAAAGTCTTACTTCTTGCAAAACAATAGACTGTGCTCTTGCGTTTGGCTCAAGCTTGGCAACCACTTCTTGTACTGCATCTATCAATTCTTGATGTATTCCCAAGTTATCTTTGTATTGATACTTAGGATTCAGATAATATGTTAAAAATTGACAAATATTATAATTACATCAATGCAAGCTGATGTAATTTTAATTAGTTGAGAAACTGAAGTACATCAAGTAAAGACTCTCCAGCCTTGTGTAGTGGCTGCTTGAGCTGTCGCTCCCAACGATCTTTGATGATGGCAATATATTTTGAGTTCCCGCGTCTGTAAGCTTCCTCTACTTGCATCTTCATCATATATATGGCAGTCCACAAGTATGGTAAGGTGGCCTTCCTCTGTATATTAACCATTCTCAGCACTTTCACAATGGGATCTAATATCCCCACAATTTTTTTGACATCATCCCAGAATTTATCGCTGGATATGGTTACTTGTGTTGTTCTACCAGCTCGAGAACTAGATTGAGGCTACTTAAACCACTCCTCTGAAGCAAACATTGATCTCAAGCTAGACTTTTTCATGTCAAAAGTCTTGAGGGCAATGTAGTTTGTTGCAAAACGCGTTAACCCTGGCCTCACCAAGTCTCCACCACACTTGGTTTTCATCATCTCTAAGGCATATCCATGGTTATAGACGAAAGTGGTTACTTGCCTTGCATTTTCTACAGTCTCTTTCACCAGTTTTATTTCTCCCATGTCCTTCAGCATCAAATCAATACAGTGGGCTGCACATGGTGTCCAAAAAAGTCGGTATTTTTTATTATTCATCAACCTTTCCCCTGCTTTTTTGAAGTTACTACCATTATCAGTAACCACTTGTACCACATGATTTATCCCCACTTCTTTCACCACTTTCTTCAAGAGACCATAAATGTATTTGGAATCCTTGATATGATTGGATGCATCAACAGACTTCAGAAACGCTGTTCTACCATCACAATTCACCAAAAAGTTGATGAGGGATTTTTTGGTGGGTCCGGTCCACCCATCACACATCACAGTCACCCCATATCTTTCCCATTGTGTCTTCAAAGAATCCACATATTGTTTCATTTCTTTTTTATGTCTGGTAAGTAGGTGTTGTACAACTCCCAAGTTGTAGGCCCTTAACTCCTGGACCTACCCTACCTATTTCATCCAACATATTCTGATAGTGAGGTCCTGTGGTAGCATTTGCTGCAATGCCATGGTACATCATCCATTTGGAGATTTTATCTCCTACTCTCGTCTTGATATCAGTCCAAAAATGGAGCAACTTTTTTTGTTTACTATCCTGTCTGACAAATAGATCAGGATCCGCCCTCAGGACCTCAAGATCTGGGTCACGAAAAGGTGGTAGTGCCTGTGCAGTAGCTGGAGTCCTGACACTCTGAGTCCTCCTAAAAGGTATCTCAGGAGCACCCCTACTTCTCAATCTCGGCCTCCTCCCCTCATCCTCTGCTGCTGCCTCTTTAGATGACCCAACTCCTCTAGTCCTCTCAAACTGTCTTTGTCGATCTATCTCTCTTTGCTTTATACTTGCTATCTTCGCTCTCTTCAGCTGTCTCACCTCTACCTCTGTCATTTCTTGGTCCACCTCATCACTGTCAAGGCTAATGTCATCTTCATTAACCCTTAGATTGCCCTCCAGACAAGCCTCTTCAAACTCTTGTTTATCTGCCTTCTTTTTATTTCTTCTATCAATATCACTCTTCATTAAGCTTGCCATAGTCTTCTTCACTTCACTTGGTACGTTGGGGCAACCCATAACATCCTTGTTACCACGAGCAAGATGCCACTTCAATCTAGTGGCACCACCTCCTTTTATCTGCTTGTCACAATAATTGCATTGTGACTTTTTCTTATTGGTAGTTAATGGTATCCCATGCCTCAATGCAATGTCACCACTTGCAGTTGGTGCATCAGCCATTTTAAACACTTACACTGTTGAAACAAAAAGACAACAATTACTACAATTGAAACAAACTATATTTTCATTTCTAACAACACTTTATTACATAAATAATATCTTATAACTAAATAATACACCTTAAAGTAAAAAAAACAGCATAGGTTTATCATTTTAACATTGCATTATTACATAAAACAGCAACATATTATAATTTCTAACGCATTTATATTTTTTTCATAAGTTAAAAATATTTTATTAATTTTTCAGTAATTAAAATGCTCTTAAATCAACATAAATAATTAGTTCACATTACTTTTATTACATAAAACAACAACCTACCATAAAATAGCAATACTTTTAAAAATAATTTTATTTATCAAGATTTTCGAAGTGAAAACAGAAATATTTTATCAATTATTTATATTTATTTTCAATTTAATTAATTATTTTATCAATATCCGAAAATTAAAATAATTAAATAAAAACAGAAAAATAATTCTACTCCCTACAAAATGTAGATCATCCTATTTTGTTTAACATATATTTAATTCAATGCCATATAACATGTGTAAGATATACTTTTTTCAAAAAATAGTTGTAGGAAAATATTTTTTTTTCAAACAGAAAATCTAATAAATAAATTATTTGTCAAAAAAAAAAAAAAAAAAACTACTTCCATAGATTCATAGATCGGGTGTTAGAATCAAACATATAAAAAATTGGAAGCAATCCATGATGTTTGCATATCATTTCATTGAAAAATATATAAAATGGAGAGAATGAGTTACCTTAAAGAGAGAGAAAGGAGTTGAGAGATGAAGAACCTTGAATAATCTTGACAAATGTTGAGATCCCTTGAAGAAATTAAGTTTTAGGAAGAAAAATGGAGAGAAATGAGGTTGGAGAGCAAAGAGGGGAGAAAATCAGAGAAAGGGGTCGAAACCTACTGATATCGAGTAGGTTTCGACTCTAAAAAGGGGATGGGGGTTAAAGTTATGGGTGATTTCGACCGAAACCTGGTCGAACCCAATGGTTTCGAACCGAAACTATGTACTGGCCAGTTTCGAGCCTGGGTTTCGTCTCGCCTAGGCTTGAAACCGAGTTTCGACCGAAACCTCGAACAGTGATTAGATAAGGATAGATACAGTATATATTTACAGTTTGTACCCAGATTTGGGATCAAAGTAATTAGTGAATTTTGCTACTGATTGATTTTGTCTTTCTCCCATGAGTTATCAAAATTGTCTTCACTCTCTCCTTTTGTTTTTTTGGAGGGATAAGTATGTTTTTGTACCTTGCTTTGTAGGAAAAATTACAAGAGTGGCTAACCAAGGGAAGGCGACTCCTTACAGATGAGATAAAGAATAAGGGCAAAAAGTTCGATTTTAAGAGCTGTATGGGATTCATACTTGACTGTAAAATTTAGATGATTTTTTTTCTTGATAATGCACTTGTTTGAAGTGTCAATTTGTGGCTATTTTGGTAAATAAATGACTTGATTTCCTAGTTTATCTTAATACATGTCACATGTGTAGTCATCTCTCAGTTTGTAGTATTCTGCACCAAGTTACCAATGCTATTAAGTTATCTCTCAAAGTAATAGTACTTATCAATATTTCTTCTACCCGAAATTTATGTATTGTATTGAAGAATGTGAGTCATGTTGATATTTGGAAATTCTACTTGTCATCAATGTAGGGTTTCCCTTAATTCTTTGTAATTCTGTGATAAATTTCAAATTTATTGAAAGAAAATTGACGGATAATTTGATACAACAACAACAAGAAGATGGCTAGACTGGGCCCATGAAAAAGAAGAAACAGAAAATGAGATACACCAGCCTAAAGGTCTACCACACCATACCCACAACGCAATTCACAACTCACAAGGGATAGCTATCCCCAACCAAATATGAAAAGCCTTGTAACCCTATGGGAAGGCAAATTAGCTGATAATGCTTAGATGCTGAATATGTCTGACAAGATAAGAAAATCTTCACAGAGGTTTTCTACTCTTCATGTTCCTAGCTATAACCAATGCCAAATCTCCCTCCATTTCCACCATGATGTTTTTGTACCCATGCTTCATTGCTTTATCCGAACCCATGCACCGAGAAAGAAGTTCTGAGCTCATAGAATCACCCTCCCCAATAATTCCAGAAAAATGTCATGAGAATACTCACTGCATTGTGTCTCATTGCCCTTCTAACTCTAGAGAGATCTGGTTTCTCAAGTGAGCACCTGTCAAAATTCAGTTTTATCTTGAATTACCAGTTTAAAACTTCTTTCTTCTTTTTTTTTTTTTCCTTCTTAAATGCTTTTTGAATTAGTTCAGCTTTACACCAAGATGCTAATACGTTGACTTCTTTGTTAGTGTTTAAAATCCCAGTAGTGTGGCTTCATGTTAGAATAATAACACCCATCCTATGTGATGACAACAAAAGAGGCTCTAGCATGCTAGGTTGTCATGACGGCTAGGCGACAAAACAAGTCAACTAGGGGATCCAAGACATTGTAAGGGTACATCTACCATAAGAGGATTTTTACAAAAGGGATGGGTTAGGGCGTCATTTTTTTAATATATATGCATGATTTCGTGCATGACAATGTATAGAAGTACTATATACAGTCCAATAAAAACACTACAAATGACATTTATTAAAAAAAAAAAAAATAAGGCGTGTAACTAAAGGTGTGTGCACACCTAGGGTGTAATGCCCTGAGATTTCGGACCTAGGGTCCAGAGGTGTTACTGAGCCTAAGCTCGACCATTAACGTTAGGATTGTTGATCAAGGCAGGAGAACAGATCTCTATGACTTAACATGGCAGTAGAAGTCTTATCTTCAAACATGAGTCAAACAAAAAAGGGGAATCCATTAGGTGGATCCTGACCTCTGGTGGCAAAAACAAAATAATCAGAAGCATTATCCATTACATAATACATTCTAAAGATAAATAAACTTGGTACATTTATCCAATGCAAAGTAATATGTAAGTAAAGCAACAGAAATCTGTCTTCCTTTGTGTGGCCCTAGGTTGGGTTGTACTCGTCATCTGAAATAAAACATATCCACTATGGGGTGAGCTATAAAGCTCAGTGAGAAAGATACATTTATTGTAAGCACAACACAGTCATAACATACATATCATAGATGGTTCAATAGACATAATTCATCATATGCATGGCAATGCATGATCATGATACAACATAATAAGATTGGTTTTTTTTCAAGTACACTTTACTAGCATTCTTATCATTTTTTTTTTCACTATCCTTCACTTTCTGTACCATACTCTAGACTCAACGGGTCTCTACTGTCTTTTGGCTCACTCTGCCATACAACTTGACTTTTGCCTCACAGTGCCTCCCGTTTTTGTGCGTTACCTTACTCTCATTTCTTTTGCTCTTTACATTAAGTACTCAAGACTTAATGGATCTCCACTGTTCTTTGGCTCACCAATGCCATTACACTGGTCTTTTGCTTCATAGTGCCTCCTGTTTTTTGCCCTCCATACTTTACTTGCTTTCGTGACTTACTCTTTACATTCATACTTTTGACTCAACGGATCTCAACTATCTTTTGGTTCACCAGTGCCGTTATACTGGTCTTTTGCCTCACAATGCTCCTGTTTCTTGCCCTTCTACTTCCTTTACTTTCATTACGTTTTCACAATTCACGACTTTTCAACGAGGTCTCATGCATACATGGCATATCATTCAGTCTTATTCATGGCATAATGTAACTCATATCGTCATAGCATATGGCATGGCAGACAGGTCACAATAGTTAACATTCACTCACATTGTACTTATCATGAATCATATTATGTATTCCATCATGTCATTCACTTCCTGTCACTCTATTTAAACATACGATAGAAGAATACGACAAGAAGTGTAAATCTCTCACACAGCATAATCATAAATAAAAGCAAACACAGAAACATTAGATATAAGTCCCTCCTCACCTTGTTCCTTTCTTGAACTGAGTTCTCTAGTCCGTTCAATACGGTTACTCAATTGCCTGCATTACCATAACCTACTCATTATTCACATATTCATCAGATCATTCCAATGCTTATGCCTACCCTCAAAATCCCAAAAGTTACCTATTTTGTCACTATGTAATATTCTGCTTCTACAATTCTGTCGGTTCACTAAGGTGACAGTTTCTCCTAGCACATAGAAGGAGGGTGCGGTAAGAATTCCTCTGTGCTCTTCACCAGTATGGTCAAGCATACGACGTCTGTGGGATTGGTCTGCAAAGCATACAAGATGGATTATAGGAGATGGAACAAAAATCAATATCTGGAAGGACAAGTGGCTGGAAGATTCTACACTGGAAGAAAAACTCGGTTTGGATGTTACTTGCTATCATAGCAATGAGTTTTCTTTGTCCAGATTTATTACGAAGGGGGAACGGCGATGGCCTCAAACCACTTCACAAAGATTATTACAGGTATTCAATAATGCAAGTAAAATAAAACTTGTAAAAGGTGAAACGGACAAGCTGGTTTGGACTGGAGAAAAATCTGGAATTTTTACTGTGAAGTCGGCTTGGAATCTCCTTAGGGTGAGCAAACAGAAGAAGGGATGGCCTACAGAGGTTTGGGGAAAACATATGATTCCGAGAGACTCTATGTTTGGCTGGAGATGGCACAAGAAAAGGCTACCCACGGATGACATGGTTCAACAGAAGAATGTGAGTATGGCTTCAAGATGCTACTTATGTTACAAGAGGACAAAAACTTTTAATCTCCTATTTACATCTTGTGAAGTGGCATCGATGATATGGGTGGAGGTAGGGCGGATGTTTGGGTTGATTTGGCAGGTATGTGAAACAACAGATGAACTAACAAACTGGTGGAGAAGAAAGTCGAGAATTGTACCAATGAAATGTATTTGGGTACCTCTTCGATTAGTAGTCCTCTCAGCAATTTGGGAAGCTAGGAATCAGAGTTGTTATAACAACATAAAGCCCTCCAAATTCCGAATTATGAGTTGGATAACCAGATCTTGCAAGGGCATGTCAATTGCACTACCGTGCACTGTCAAAAACATGAAGGACCTGGAAATAGCCAGAAGTTTAAACCTGGAAACTTCGGCTGGAAGATGATCTGAGATTGTTGAACTCTATTGGAAATCACCAATAAATAACCAATAAATAATTGGTGCGAAGTAAATGTAGATGGATGTAGTAGGGTAACCAAGGTGAAGCTGCAGCTGGAGGTGTGGTTTGTGATAGAATAGGTAAAGTGTTGTTTGCATTTGCTAAATACCTAGGTGTGGCTACGAATTTCACAGCAGAACTGAGAACAGCTCTAAGGGGTGTTGAAGAGGTTATAAACCTTGGGCTTCAGAAGATCTAGATGGAAGGAGATTCAGGTTCAGTGATTTCTTGCATGAGATCTGAGAAAGTACCATGGTACATGATCCAGGCATGGAGAGGGTACAGGGCCACAATTAGACACTGATATCAGATATACTCACTGTTTCAGGGAGGTCAACACAGCAGCAGATAAACTGGCAAGAAGAGCAGCCATTGATAGGAGATCTTACATATGGACGGAATGTCCAAATATTATTGCTAGAGAGATGGTATGGGATGCTTCACATAGACCACGATTTAGATTTCAGTAATTATCCTCTAGGGGTTCGTTGCTGATGACACTGCCGAACCACTAGTAGGAGGTTTTGATGTACTTCTTTAATTTTATTATTAATACAATCTTGCTGACCTTTAGCAAAAATAAATAAATAAATAAATAAAATAACTTTAAAGAAATATGAATCTTTCCTATCTATAAAAAAAAAAAAACTTTCCTTATATCTAGAAAGGTCTAATTGCTTATTGATATGTTCAATTCCCCCTCCCCCAAACCAAAAAAAAAAAGAAAAGAGAGAGCCGCAAAGATGACAGGCGTGTTGAATTTGTTGTTAAATTATAGATACAATAGAGATGCAACTTGGCCTGCCTGGGTTTGTTACCTTAATGAATTTCCAAGGCCAAGCCTGTATCCTCGTCAGATGTGGTTCAAATTATTGCTATTTGTTCTGCCTTAGTCACACTAGTAGGATGCAGCATTTTGTTTTCAAGGTGTGAGTGTACAATTTGTACAATGGAACCTTGTAAGAAAATCTCACTGCCAGCTGACAGATGCTGGCTAGGGGTGAAGGAACTTATTCTTTTTTGGGATTCCAACTCAAAGGGTTTTGGGTGTGAGTATATTTTGTAAAATCTGGATGGTATATATATATATATATATATATATATATATATATGGTGTGGAAGCAGTTGTTTTTGAACACCTAATGAATTGGAAATAGATGAATTGATGTGTCTTTCTGATCTCCTAGAAGTAGGTTTTAAGACTTTTTTTTGTTAAAGGGAACGAATATTCAATGTTCATTTGGTAATATAGGAACTGAAGCTTGTGATAAATCATCTCTGCTAATCTGAACATTTTATTGAATTTCCCCATAGATTAAAATCTACTCTATGTTATCATAACATGGACATGGCATTTTTTCATGTGTTCGCTTAATCAATTTTCTTGTCTGAATTCAATGCAGTTGTTGATGTCAAGAAAGTTCTGGATAAAAATTCTCCCAAACAAATTGGCATCGCTGTTGAGAACATGTTGAAAACTGGAAGGCTGGTTACACAATCTGGCTTGGATTTGCAGCAGGTATTAACATACCGTGACATGTCTTTGATGTTAGTTTCCTTCTAAAACTTTGAATTTTGTTATACATAGCTTCTGTTCAGCATTATTGAATTGCAATAAATACTCTGATAATAGAGAAATTACTATGGTGTGACCTAGGGCTCCAAAATCCTAATTAGGTTGCTATGGGTCCAACCCAAGTGATTAAATGTCAAATAAAGCGAACACTGGAAATTCTGTAATTTTCACAAGGGATCCTTTTGGAAGAAATAATAGGACCCTGGGACCAATGAGTAAATAGTTCCATGGAAAGGACCTTTCTGGAATTTTTTATCAGAATGGAGGGTAATATAGGGGATACCTAATGAAAAGAAGGTCCTTTTAGAAATTATCAATTTATTATAAGTTACTAACCTAGTTTGCGAATAACAGAACATTTCTTGTCCTACCTCATGACCAAGGTTCAAGGTGCCGGTTTTGTCCAGCCTCGAAATCCCGAGTTGTCTCGGGTTTCGACTGAAACTTGGTCAAAACTTTGAATTTTCCCAAAAAACCTTGAAAAGATGGTTTCGAGGCCCAAAACTGTTTTTATTTTTATTTTTTTTTATGTAGCTTATTTCAACCTTTATACCTATTTCACATTTTAATTTGAAAAAAAAAAACATCTAAAATAATAACTTGTGGTGTGGACTCAAGTTTGTTGGATTGTGTCCAAAGTTAAGTAGGCAGCACTTATTTATGACTAATATCATTTAAGTAAATGATCATTTACTTAAATGATATTAGTCATAAATAAGCAAATACCCCCATTTAAATCTAATAAAAATAGACTAAAATTCAAATTCTAAAAGTATAAGAAGTCAATTTTTCAGTTCAAGAACAAAAAACAGATTTTTGGGTGTGGGGCAATTTTCAACTTTCAAATGCTAGGATTTTACCCAAATATAAAAATTTCATAAATCTTATTATAGTAAAGCATCTCTAAAAACCAAGAGTACGGCAAAATAATCTCTTGCATTGATGTCAAAAAATTATATTCGTCCAGGGCGACTTTAAACAGCTTTCGCGTACTCCTAACAAGATTTGACCGGAGCGTAACTCCTTCAATATAACTCGGATTCAAGCAATCTTGGATTTATTGCAAAGCTAACGTAATCAACTTTCCAACAAATCCGAGATTGCTTGAATCTAAGTTATAATGAAGGAATTACACTCCGGTCAAACCTTGTTCAGGTATGCGAATGCTGTTTAAAGTCATCTGAATGGAAATAATTTTTTGGGCATTGAATCAAGAGATTATTTTGGTGCACTTTTGGTTTTTAGTGATGCTTTACTATAATAAAATTTGTAGAATTTATAGATTTGGAAAAATGCCTAGCATTTGGAAGCTGAAAATCAACCCCAGACCCAAAAATCTGTTTTTGTTCTTGAACTGTAGGGTTGACTTATTATCATTTCGGAATTTAAATTTTATACTATTTTTATTGGATTCAAATGCGGGGTGTTTGCTTATTTATGAATAATATCTTAAGTAAATATTTATTTAATGATATTACTCATAATTCATGAATAAGTATTGCTTAATAAATGTTGTCCTTATGTAACCTAAGAAGCATTGTTCTTGTGTTACTGTTCTTGCCTTTGGAGTCAACATCTGGTCGAAACCTGTCGAAATAGATAGGTTTCGATCGAAACCCAGACTTTTATAAGGCTATGGACCAAAATCAAGTCGAAACCTATCGAATTGGACGAGGTTTATTCAAACCTGGTACTTTTCAATACCAACCTAAGGCTTCGTCTCAACCTTGGTTGAAACCAAGTTGTACCGGTTGAAACCATTGGTTTAGAATGGTTTCGACCGGCACCTTGAACCATGCTCATGACACAACAAGAACCAGCATTAACTCAAACTGATTACAGGTGAGATCTCACCCAGATTAATTCCAAACACTGAACTTGTGGGATTTAGATTCCTAACCCTGAAACCTCTTGTCTCCAAACTCCAGGTAGACAAGAACCCAAGTATTATTTTACTAATAAATTTATGAAATCAGAGGGAGCAGTTACGGAACCGGATGAGAATTTGATCAAATCACTAGGGTATAGAAACAAACCTCCAAATCTCAGACTGATCTGTGAAGATTCAGCTGAGTTCTAAGAGATTCCTCTCAATCCAGAGTACCACCAGTAGCAGGAGGGGAATAAAAAAAAATAATAAGAAGAAAGCAGGAGTTGAAGAAGGAAACAAAGGAGAAGAAGTATGAGATGAAGATGAAAAAAAAGTATAAAACAGAAGCTTGAGGAGGAAATCACACCTGGATAGGTAGAACCCGAAAAGAGAAGTTGAACTGGAAGGGGCGAAGCAAATCAGTTGATCCACCAATTGGCACACTGCCGAAACTATATGAAACTCAATTTTTTTTCATCCGTTCAATCTCATGGCAGCGTTGGAGAGGAGAGAATGTTTATATGTATAGCTTATTTGCTAAACAAGAGTGACTCAAATTTGGAAAGCATAAACAAACTGGAGTCCTACCTACCGACAGCCACTCTCCCATAGCAAAAAATTGATTTTAATTTACAAAATGAAACCCAAACAAAATTAATAGCCAAAGTACCCTACTGGAACTGTAAGCCAAGTTTCTAAAGTGGTTCATACCAGTCCAACCAGGTTAGTGCAACTTTATCATACTAATTTCTAAAATTCTGGGTCAAGGGGTTTATTTCAGCTTAATAGGTTGAATATATGATGCAAATGTAATAAATTTGGTGCATCTACTTCTGACTTGTAATTTATAACATAATATTCTAAAAATCGTATTTCCTTTGCGTGGCAACTTCTTTCTGAAGCATTGTGGTCGTAGTTGTGGTCTAGTATATAATTTGCTTTAAGTCCAATCACACAATTCTAGCTAAATTTGGGGACAAATTTTCATGGATTTCCCTTAGTGCGCCTGCAGTTTGGGCTGTGTGGTGAGGGATTTGGTTTTGCTCCCAAATTCTGGCTGTCAGCTAAAAACTGCTGGCCAATACCAGGTTTTAGGGACGTGACTGCACTTTATGGATTTTGCAGTCATGAAATTATTGACCGCTTGACCTAGTCTGTATCCATTCAGGGTGTTCTCCTTCAGTTTAGGGACGACTAGGAAATCAGGAGTCCCCTCAAACCAGGTTTTGCAATAGAGCTGGTGAAGCAAATAGGCTTCATTATCGATGTCGACAATGCTGCAATCCTCACCGTCATTGATGAGGGTGAGGGAAAGGTCCATGTCAAATGGGTTTATGCCAACTGTTCCGAAGATGGTTGATGGGTTGGAAAAATGAATATCATTTAAGGAGCCAATAGGGTCGAGCCCCAGCCCCCAACAAGCCCAGAGGCATAATCAGGTCCAATACTGTCACAAATTTGGTCAGAAGAGATGGGGATAAGGGGAGGGAAAGGGCTGTCAGATGCGGATCTCGGAGTGGGGTGGGATGGTGCATAGTTTGGTGTACAGGGGGAGTTGAGTGGGGACACACGCAACTATCAGTTTTCTTTTTCAAACTTCGAAGGCCCTCTTTTATAGTTCATCCATTTTGTGTGTTATGGCAAATAGACAAAAAATCACCCTCCATTTTAAAAAATACACTCACCTCCCTTAAATAGACCGTGTTAGCAGTGGCTGTTAAGGGAGTTAAATGACATTTTTACCCCAACCTTTCCTTTTAATATTCCTCTTCTCTTCCTCCTTACGAACTTTTGCAACTCACCGCACCTGCAAAACCCCATCTCGATTCTGGTTTCACTCTCGCATTTTGATTTGACAGTGTGCGATTGAGTTTGCTGCTTGCCCTTATGTTTCCAACTCCCGCAGGCGATGTGTGTATGTGTGAGAGAGAGAAAGCTAAACTCAAAGTCATAAACGGTTGTCACTTTTCACTCTCGTTCTCTCTCATGAACCCTAAGTCATCCTTCCTCTTCTTCTAACCCTACAAATCGCAAAAGCTTATTCAAGAAATTCGAGCTTGATTTGCAACGCAAACAAAGAAATGCAAGGGAGAGAGAGAGAGAGAGAGAGAGAGAGAGAGAGAGAGAGAGAGAGAGAGAGAATCAGGGGACGAAGGGAGTGCTGGGGAGAAATGCAGAGAGAGTGTGTGTGCTGGGAAGAGAGAGAGAAGTGGGTGTTATAGGCGGCAACGACATGGGGGCATGAGCAGCAGCAGCTGATTTTACGGTTGCAGTTGTATCTATGGAGGAAACGGTGGTGCCAGGTTCTCCGTTTGGGCTGAAGGGCATACATGGGACATGGGATCTGAAATTTGATCAGGTGCTTGATCGTACCCCCCATATGTCCGAACCTTGATCCAAGCGTGTACAGCATGAATTGAAGCTGCGGGTGTATAGATTCCTTGGTCTCTCTCTTGTTGTTTGCAGCGCCTTTGTCATCGCTGGAACTCTCTCCGTGGATCACGCTGGTTATCTTCTTCTTCATTCCGGCTAGGCTCTTCCAATCTCTCCTCGCAGCGTCGTTAGCACTGCTGTTGCTGGCGTAGGTCTCTGTCCTGCTGCTTGCAGTGCCTCTGGCATTCTTGGTACCATCTCCGTGGGTCACGCTGGTTATCTTCCTCATCATTCTCTTCGGACCTTTCTTTGCAGCGACGTTGGCACTGTTGTTGCTGGCACAGGTCTCACTCTTGCTGCCTGCAATGATGCTGGCACTGCTGGTACCATCTTTTTTTTGGATCACGTTGGTTCTCTTCTTTGTCACCTTCAGCCAAAGAAGGTCATAGACACTAAGAATGGGGAAACAAGGAAAAGAAGAAAACATGACTTAGATGTTTCAATTGCCATTTTGATAACACAGGATGCTTTGCTGGATAAAGAGAGGGGGTGAGGTTGTGGCTCTATTTATAGTGGCGAACTTCGAACTGGCGCTCTACTAGTCTGTGGCAGATCCATTTCACATGCAGGCATCTAATGATGCATTGCAAGTGCAACGGCAGTTTGTTTGTTGTTTCTTCAGATTGGACTAAGATGAGATGAAGAAAAAAGATTAGAATGGTAAAAGATCAAATGATTTGTGAGTGTTTGTTGTGTACCTGAGGAAAGAATTGAGATGGATTCCTGCTCTTCGTGTTTGCGGAAAAAATGAGGAGGTAAATGGGTTTTGATAGGAGGACAAAGAGGCAGGAGCAGTTTTGACAATTTTTTAATTATGGTAGCATGTACGTCATTACTTTAATGGTGGTAACTAACGGAGTGGGGTTAAGTGTAAGAACTTGTAAATTACAGGGGATGTCCACTGGATTGATTCCAAATGGGGGTGCATCATGTCTGTACGTCATAACACAGGGAGGTCCGTAAAAGTTCCCTTTTATTTTTTATTAATGAAATAACTAAATATTATTGGCCATGGCAATAGAACTGTACATCAGGACCGTCATGTAAAAACCATACGAATTTGTATCACAAACAACCAAAAAGATTCTCACCGCACAATTTGAGATCCCTATATCTGTACTAGTAAAAATGCATTTGCATATGCATGTATTCTCCCTTGTTAGATATTTGAGAGATGAAGTGTACGAACTAACTAAATTCATTTAAATGAAATAAATTGATTTATATTAAATAACAGTATATCAATTTGTAAATGTATTAATTAACTTACTTATGCTTATATTATATCAATCATAAATGATATCTATTTTACTAAATAATTTATTGTATGATTTTTTGAATATAGATGGTTAATTGAACCTGCAATTGATCCTTTTTTTAAGACAATTAGTTTACTTATTCTGATATTATATCAATCTTATATCATATCCATTTTAGTAAGTAATTAATTACTATACTTTTTTTTTTCAAATACTGCTAGAAGATGATAATAAAAGTTTACAGGACAATTCAACATAAAAGACCTAAGATGAAACACTAAGCATGGTCCAGTCGAGTACTGGACCAAGAACGAGCTATCAGTGATCAAAATATCTGGCCAAACTGAAAGTCTGCAGTAAATTTTAATTGGGGCTTTAGCTAACTTACGGCAAAATAGGGGAGGACAGCAAGATCTATAAAATCAGGGTTGGAATAGTTGTTTAATGGATGGGTCTCAGAGGAATGGATGACCAGGGTTAGGGGGTGAAGTTTCAAGAAAAATAAAGGAGAATAGAGAATGTTATGAGCAGTTGCAGGTGCAGGAAAATAATAATAGAAACAGAGCAACCACAGCTTATAGAAAGCAAAGAAAATATGACTTGATTGCTGACTTTCAGCTGGGCTAGCTACTGGGACTGAAGTTGGAATTAGAAGAATATAAATCTGAATAAAGCTGAATAATTCAACCTTGAATGGTTGAATTTAGAATCTAATTTTCCCCCAAATGGATTGCCAGAGGGAAGTTTAGATTTAATTGTATATAATTCAATTTTGTGTTATTTTTATGAATTTCAGAATATGTTTGAGATTTATTTCTTGCTTGTAGAATTTTGAGGGTGACGTCCGCGAGAGAGCGAGGGTGAGAGAGACGTGTCTAACATGTAAAAAACTCATGCCCAATTATTAAGTATTGAAAATGTTCTTGCAAAAAAATTATGTTTTGGGAAAATTTCTTATCTTAAACACTTGACTCTGTTAATGATAAAGCCAAATGTGGCAATGATCTCCCAGCTCCCAGCAAAGTCTCTCAGCAGTGTGGAACACTGGAGAGAGAGAGAGAGAGAGAGAGAGAGAGAGAGAGAGAGAGAGAGAGAGGGTGAGAGGATTGTTTTTAAGGAGATGGAGAGGATATCTATTTGTCTACTTATCCTCCAAATAATCAAAGATAGGATTTTAAGGAGTGAGGAGGGATGTGTTTGAGGAAGAGAGAGAAGAGGAGCAGGAGAGTGGAGATCTATTTAGTTAAAGATAGGATTGTTTTAAGGAGCGGAAGTGAGAGAGTGAGAGGGAAGAAGGGTGAGTAGATCATGAGAGAGAGGCAAAAACCCCAAAGTATAGGCACATGATATCAGTATTGAGCCAAATTTTCATGGAAATTATGGTAATCAACCGTATTAAGCGACATCAGCATGTTGTGCTGTCACTATGATTCTCCTTGTACGTGAAACTCCTATAGTTCCCTATCTTAAACTTTCTACAGTCTCTTAGTGTGTTACACCACTGCTACACGTATCATGTTCTCATCATCTACAGCAAGGGTCATTGTTCATTGTGTTTCATTGGGTCCCCATCTTAAGACTCCAACACGATACTTCAAAGATAATCTCACAATTATTATATTGTAACATTATTTCCACTGGCCTATCTACAATCTAATCAACACAATATCAGTTTAGCAATCAGAAACCAATTTGGCCCATTGCTTGGCAGCCGGCATGTTGCTGTTCTGAAATTTTACAGACATGCAATATTAAATTCAATGGGAGAAATATGAAGATCTTTATAACAATCTGAACACAAAGGAATGAGAAAAAACTATCTGTAAAATAGCTAAGATGAGGGAAAAGAAGAGTATAGATTTAGACCATTTTAGATGTATTAAAACTTAAAAGTGCAAATGGTAGAGTTCTAGTAAGGGTTGAAGACATTAAAGAGAGATGAAACGATTATTTCTACAGGCTACTAAATGAAAACTTTTCAGGTAATAGCGTCCTAGATTGCTACATTATCCTTCATGACACCACAAGTCGTAGGTATATATGCAAAATTAAGGGGAGCAAAGTGAAAGAAACTTTAAAGAGGATGAATGTAGGCAAAACATTAGTCCCAGATGAGATTCCAATAGAAGTTTGGAAGAGCCTAGGAATGTATAGAGTATCTTGGCTAACTAAGTTGTTCAATAAAATTATGAGCTCAAATAAAATGCCAGATGAATAAAGGAGAAGTATTGTAGTTCCATTCTATAAAAACAAAGGTGATATTCAAAGATGCAATAACTACAGAAGCATAAAACTAACGAGTCATACTATGAAATTATGGGAGAGGGTTATTGAACCCGCTTGAGAAAAGAAACTATTATTACGGAGAACCAGTTTGGTTTTATGCCAGGTAGATCCATGACAGAAGCTATTTACTTGCTTAGCAGACTCATGGAAAGATGTAGAGAAGGCAAGAAGGACCTCCATATGGTCTTTATCGATCTAGAAAAAGCTTATGACAGAGTTCCTAGGGAGTAATTTGGCAAGTACTAGAGAAGAGAAGTGTTTCAAGCAAATATGTGGACATAGTTAAGGATAAGTATTATAATGTGGTGACTAGTGTGAAAAGCATGGGGGGTCAAGGTCATGAATTCCCAACTACTGGGGTTACATCAAGTATCTGCTTTAAGCCCATCTGCTTTAAGCCCTTATCTGTTTGCCCTCATTATGGTTGATCTAACCAGAGACATTCAAGATGAAGTTCCTTGGTGCATGCTTTTCGCTGATGATATTGTTTTCATGGATGAGACACAAACAGGGATTAATGTCAAGTTAGAGATATGGAGACCAACATTGGAATCAAAGGGTTTTAAGATAAAGTCAAATGAAGACGGATTATATGGTGCATAACTTTAGTCATACAAGGACAGATAATGAGATGGTGAACATTCATGAGAGGGAGATACAACAAAGTGGCCATTTTAGGTATCTAAGTTCAATCATAAACAAAAGTGATATAGAGGATGATGTTTCATTGAGGATTAAATTAGGATGGATGAAGTGGAGAGGTGTCTGGAGTATTGTATGATCGGCGTATTCCTTTAAAACTTAAAGGAAAGTTTTATAGGACAGTCATTCGACCCGCTATGATGTACGGTGCGGAATGTTGGGCAGTTAAGAAGCATCATATAGATAAACTTTGTGTAGCTGAAATGAGGATGTTGAGATGGATGTGTAGTAAACTAGGAAGGATAAGGTAAGGAATGATCGTATTAGAGCTGATTTGGGAGTAGCGTCGATACATGATAAACTATGAGAAAGTCATTTGAGATGGTATGATCATGTTTAACGGAGGCTGTTAGATTCTCCCGTACGGAGGAGTGATTTGATTTAGATTGAAGGATCTAAAATAGCGAGCGACAGACCTAAGAGGACTCTAAGGGAGATGGTGAAGAAAGACATGCATAGCTTAGGCCTTGCTTCAATTATGACATCGAATAGAGCTGATTGGTGGACAAGAATCCATGTAGCTGACCCGATTTAGTTGGGATAAGGTTTTTTTTTTTGTTGTGTTGTTGTTGTTGGGTACATAATAGTTGTCAAGGCACCTAGGCGAACCAAGGCATTGGAGGCCTGGAGGATGCCCAAGGTGACCAAGGCAGCCTATTTGGTGCCTGGATGACTTGACAACTATGGGGTACATTAAGGACAATCCAATGGGTTAGCAGCATATTCATGAATTTGAATATTTAAATTCATCGAAAAGTAGGTTCAAGTATTTATAATTAAAGATCAGGAGTAAGAGTAAGATTAATAGATAGTGAAGAGTAAAATAATGAAAACTGCTTAAGGAACATAGCTTCAGTTGATAGGTGTTATGAGTGAGGAGGGACATTAGAGGAGGGATGTGTGTGAGATAGACTTATATAGTTCTACTTAGTCTCCAATTAATATGAAAGTTAGGATTTTAAGGAGTGGGAAGGGATGTGTGAGGAAGTGAGAGAATATCTAGTTAAAGAATAGATTGAGGGTATTTCAGTCAAGTAAAATGTATAGGACACTTATATAGTTCTTCTTAGTCTCCAAATAATATGAAAGACAGCATTTTATGGGGGAGTGAGGAGGAACATGAGAGGAGGGATATGTGTGAGGAAGAGAGAGAGAGAGTGGGAGGATATCTAGTTTGAGAATATATTAATGGTATTTCAGTCAAGTAAAATGTAAACCAAAATTAAAGTTGATTCACACACTTATATAGAAGTATGATTATCTTTATCAACCCTTCCCAAGCTAGTGTATCTTCGTAAGTGTTTGCATTTCTCAGGTGTTATGAAAATGAGGTTTATTCCTGGTTACATAGAGCTTTGGTTCTCCAGATCAGATGTGCAAGCCTCCAAGGGGTGTCGGACTATAGCCACCCTATCCCCATTGCTGGGTTTCCTTTAATGGTAATTGAGGTCAATGCCTAGAAGTATAAATTGTCAACCCTTGTATGAATCATTCAATGTTTGTCCGTCGTCATGGCTCCTTGGTGGTTGTGCTGATTGTGTATGTTGATGGTGTTATTTTGCCTGGCAATGATTCTTCTAGCATTAGTGAGGTAAATCCTATTTGCAGCAGCATTTTCAAATGAAGGATTTGAGTGCTCTCTGATATTTTCTGGGGATTCAAGTTGTGAGAAGCAGCAAAGGCATTAGTCTATCACAGACACAGAGAAGTTATGTGCTTGAGGAAGTGTGTCGGTTTGGATAGCATTCTTAATATTAAGCTGATACAAGGCCAATCAAGATTAATAGTAAGAGAAACAAGCACACAGATAAAGTGTAATAGCAAAACAGGAGAAAAGGCCTCAAAATAAACCACACAATAAGTCTGGGTATGCCCCTTGACTACAAGTCGGGCCTTAAGCCATTCAGCGGATCCTTCAGGATTATAGTTATCAGTATACACCATGTGACATTGAACTAACTCCTTACCGGGAGAGAGATCAACCAACTCAGCAGTCATTCAAAACCCAATAATCGGCAGCAACCACTCAGCGAACCAATAATTAAATAAAAACCAGCAGTAACCAATTGTTGTCAATAGATTGTGAAGGAAAACCAACCAGCAGCACACTATAACTGGTAGAATATCTTTTTGAAGACTATACTTTAACGGAAAGAACACAATATCAAATAACCAAGCAATCCAACAGCTGGTTACGGAGATATGGATCCGTCTCAGAATTAGGAACATAAGATCCTTAAAATTATGACATCAAATAATTCCAATCAACTGGGCGATGAGTGCCAAATTCTGGTCAAAGAATAAACCTGAAACATAGATTAATTCCACAAAACATGATGCTGATCCAAGAGTCTGATTGTAAACAGGGACAAAGTCCTAAACTTGGTAGGACAACCATGAACAGTAAATCCATAAGCCATAGAGGGATAAAAAAATGTATAGATCAAACCTGAAATTTCCTTGGATCAGTCTCCAAACCAACAAGTAATCTCTCTTGTTTTTAATTCTTCATCATAGAGACTTGCAAGATTAATTGAAGACTCTCAAACCAGCGATCTCCGGAAAAGAGCCAATACCTTTTCTTTTGCTCTGAAACCATGTTAGTTTGCTGCAATTATATACTACCAATGCCCTAGGTGGAAAGAAGAAGAGAGAATAAAGAAGAATATGGAATGGAGTGAATACGGGACAGAGGGAGAGAGAGAGAATGTAAGTAGTACTCTCCCCCCTCACAGCTTTATTAAATATAAGTAGAGCAATAACAAATTACAAGAATATCCCTCTCTAAAATTAAATAATCTACCCTTACTGTTAGACTCTTTAATTGTGCCCTTTAACAAAGAGAATGTGAATTCTGACAGCAGAGGAGGCCCAAGGAATCATAGTTGTCAAGGCTCCAAGGCGAACCAAGGCGAACCAAGGTTGGAGGCCTAACGGGGCGCCTAGGCGACCAAGGAGTCACAAGGCCGCCTAGGCGATGCCTTGAGTCTTGACAACTATGCAAGGAATATATATGATTACTCAGCAAAGGGCTTAATAAAATTCTGGAAGTTTCTCAAGTGAGCTTCTTGGGTTTTCATGGACTTATCATTGGCATAAAACAGATCTCAGTGTGTTAAAGGTTTTAAATCTTATGAAACGTGGGCCAAAGTTTGGCTAGTGAAGCCCATAGAGAACGCCAATGTGACCTGAGGTCGTCCATGTTTATTTACTGTTGTCTTTCCAAGTATTCTTTACATGTTGCTACAAGCTGCTTACCTGTAATTTATCTTGCATTCCTTGAATTCAAGAAACTGATGTGAATCCATGTTTAATTCTTAGCCCCTTCTCTAGAGCTTTAGAAGTTTATTATCTCTCTAACTCAATTGTATATTATTAGCTTATTAAACCCTTAAGATTTCGTAATCTTGCCACCCCAAAACCCTATTTACATTACAAAGATGTGATGCTATTTAACCAATGTAAATTAAGTTTTCAATCTTAGCTTCAAAATGGACTGCAACCAACCATAAAGGTTCTAAAACCTAAAGTGATGTGAAAGAATCCCACAACCAGTATGTCTTTGTGCTTACTTTTCATTTTTGCATTATTGGAATTATTGCTGTCAATCTTTGCCCTAGTGGTGTATTGCTGTTACATGGGTTGTGATATTTAGGATCAAGAATGGAGCACTTTAGCATCCTCAATGGTTAGCAGTGCACATTTGCAAAGAATTCAAAAGAAGATATATGTGCCACTTTCATCTTGGAGAATTTTCCTTTTTTGGGTGCGAAGGGGTCAAAACCTGCTTGTTTGATGTGGTTGTGTTGTTGTTAACAAGGTTATTTAGTAGCCTTTATTTATAAGACAGAATAAAGGAAAATGGAAAACCAAGATCTTGTGAACTGAAGCTATATTGTGGAAGTAACAACTAGTTTACTGATGTGATTTTAGGCTGGGAGAGATTTATATTGTCTATTCAATTAGGAATTGAGGCTAATTTTTGTGACTAGCCTGCTCATTTTGTTTAGGGAAGGGGTTGAACATGTGATCAGAATTGGAACATTGTATTGCAAGTGTGATTAGGGGGTGTAGTAAGGCTCAACAGAGTATATCATTCTGGGGAGGCTTTTGATTTGATTAGGTGATATTTAGTTGTTTAATTATTTCTGTCTGGCTGCTTGATATCTGCATTTTGACAACTCTGGAATTTTTTGGTCTACATCTTTAGCTTCGTCACTTTGTAATTAATAACTGTTATTGAAAGCGTATTGGAACCTTATTTAACTCTAGCAATGCGATTAGTTCTATTTATAATTTATTTCTAGTAGTCTAATAGTTGGCTTATACATTGATTTAGCTTGTTCTCCAGTAGATAATGCTGGGATTCACTATTCCTGTATTCAGTAATCAGTATACATTTTGTTTAGCTTCTATGGTAATTGTGATGCTTTGCACTTTGGTAGATAATGTAAACAGTTCACAAGTATTAAGTGCTTTAATTTATCTAGACAGAATAATTTCTTCCTGTTTACTCATTATTAAGCTGCTCTTAATTCTGAGGTGCTGATTCTTTGAGCTGTACTGTTGTGAAGGATGTTGGATAAGGGCTTTGGCTTATGATTATGTTTTCTCTCATAGATTGTGTATTTAGTTTTCAATTTTGGGTGCTTTAGTTTGGTTGTGTTGGTTAACCTTTTTTTTTTTTTTTGGTGTGTTCTTTATAGGAGGCTGAGGTATTATTTATGGTATTCTTTTTCAATTTTTTTTTTTACAGAGAACTGGCATGACTGTTCAGGCAGAGAGGCTCAATTTTCTCCGCTTTCTTTCACATTTTCGAGCTGTTCATCGGGGGGCTACGTTTGCTGGACTTCGAACAACAACTGTTCGGAAGTTGCTACCTGAGTATGTTTAATGGTTCTAATGCTAATGCATCGGAGTATCTATGTTTCTTTTTCAGATCTTTTAATATTCTCTATTTTTTCTATAGATCTTGGGGTTTTCTTTGTCCTGTTCATACACCTGATGGAGAACCCTGTGGTTTGCTGAACCATTTGACTTCCACTTGCCGTAAGTTCATATTTTTTTGCTAGAATTTTGGTTGGAAATTTTCATTTAAAGTACCTACCTAGGAGTGCAGGGGACTGCACTTTTGCACTATGTGGAATATATGTTTTGGCCTGCCCAAAAAAAAAAAAAAAAGTCAAATCATATTCTCTCTCAGCTGTTGTTGGCTGGATATGATTATACATTTAATATTATTTTATTCCTTTTTAAATTTCAGGGATCACGTCCTTCTTTGATTCACGAGGAAATATTAGAGATTTCTTCAAAATCCGAATGTCCATCGAGCATGTTTTAGTTGATGTGGGAATGACAGCTTCACTTCCAAAGGGTGTGAGAGCTGGTCCTCCTGAAGTACTTTCTGTTCTTTTAGATGGACGAATCATTGGCTCTATACCTTCGAGTAAAGTTGAGAAAGCTGTTGCAAAAATACGGCAACTAAAGCTTTCGGGGTTTTCAGGGGTGCGTTTTTCACTGAAGTTATTGCACTTAAACTTTCAAGGGCTCCTTTCTCCCTCTTCTTTGTGAACACTTGCTAGTAATATTGCAGATTCCTGAGGATTTGGAGGTGGGTTATGTTCCTTTGACAATGGGTGGGACATATCCCGGCTTGTACCTTTTCACATCTCCTTCGAGGTTTGCTCGGCCAGTCAGGAATATTTCTCTCTCTTCGGAAGAGAAGCAGGATATCGAGCTTATTGGGCCATTTGAACAGGTGCATTCAATTGATGGATATTTCTGTAGATAATCTTTTTTGCATTTTGCAAAATCATGGAAATTTGTATCTTCTTTTCTGAAGTTGCTGTAGTTAATGTAACATTAGTGGCTCATTTATTCTCTTTTTTTCCTGGTCTCTTTAGGCCTATATGGAAATTAGATGTGCTGATGGTGGAGATGGAGGAAGGAGAAGTATTTTTCCTGCGACACATGAAGAAATCCATCCTACAGGAATGCTCAGTGTGGTTGCCAACCTCACCCCTTGGTCTGACCATAATCAAAGTCCACGTAACATGTATCAGTGTCAGGTTTTTTTCCCCCTCTTACAACTGATGTTGATGTAGCTTAGAATAAATCTGTACCATTTGAAACATTGTTGTTTATTCTTGTTATCCATTATAAATTTATTTTCCTTAATTTTCTTTATTTATGAATATAATTACCTCAATTGTAGATGGCAAAGCAAACAATGGGTTTCTCTTCACAAGCATTACAGTTTCGTGCAGATCAGAAGCTGTACCATCTTCAGGTCTTGTACATATTGTTTTCTTTTTTTTTTTTTTTTTTTTTGCTTGTTTGTAATGACTGTGAAAGGTTACTGCATCTATAGCCTTTTATAATTTGTTGAGTTTCTCTTCACTTGGCTTGGTTTTGGGGCACCTACAATTTTTCAAAGTGTTTAGTGTCTACGTCGTTTTTCTTTGAGATGGAATACATCATGATGTTGCTAAGTTCTCTTCACTTAGCTCCATTTTGTGGGGTATACTAGAACACGATTCTTTCTATCTCTCTCACCTTTTCTATTTTATTCGAGGTTGTAAAGACGTCGCCTAGGCGTCCAGGAGCCTTGGTGGCGCATCAGGTGCCTTGGGCGTCCAACACATTGGGTCACCTCGTTGCCATGACAACCTTGCTTTTACTCATGAACCATAATATTATGTTATGTCTTATTGAGCGCTTGTTCTTGCCGATTTACTGTTAAGCTGTACTTTCTTAACACAGCTGATTGACATGATCAGCAACTTTCAGCAAATCACAGCAGACACCAGCAATGATCCCATGTGGCTCTAGCATGAAGAAAGAGGTGACAAAAAAACATAAGAATCTTGCCCTTCGACTAAAGCTATAGACCACCCTAAGTATTCCCCCCCACCCCCCCCCCAATAGGTCTAATAGAAAAAGAAATCCCAGCCATGGTTGTCAAGGAGCCAAGGCGAACCAAGGCGTTGGAGGCCTGACGGGGTGCCTACGCGACCAAAGCACCCACCTAAGCGACCAAAACGCCTGATTTTCCAAGGCGTTACAAGGGCGCTTGGATGCCTAGGCGGCACCTAGGCGATGCCTTGACAATCATTATCCCAGCACAGCAATTTAAAGCAATTCCATAATCTACCCAAATCAACCCCTCCCCCCACTGGGTTAAAAAAGTCCACCCTAAGTTTTGCATGGTCATGCATGCCCCTCGTTAGTGTCATGGTTGGGCATGTCTAGATCAGGTGGGAGTCAATTCAAGTGTGTTCCTAAGGAATTGTTCTTTAGTGCAGAATTCGGTGGAGGTCTTGAATCTCCCTTGGGCTCAAGCCACAAGCCTCTTAGTCTTCCTCTTGAACTACTCCTAGAGATGCTTCAGCTTTTCCTCTGCCCCTAAAACACCATTTAAAAAAGGGTCATTCTCTTTGAAATCAATAGGGGAGGGATTCTTACATATTTAAACACTTAACACAAACTAATTATCAACCTAGGACTCTTTACTCTCACTACTAGTTGGAAAGGAACTTAAGACCATCTTGAGAGAACCAACATACGACTTTGGGCTCAAGCCACAAACCTCCTAGTCTTCCTCTTGAACTACTCCTAGAGATGCTTCAGCTTTTCCTCTTCCCCTAAAACACTATATAAAAAAGGGTTATTCTCTTTGAAATCAATAGGGGAGGGATTCTTACATATTTAAACACTTAACACAAACTAATTATCAACCTAGGACTCTGTACTCTCACTACTAGTCGGAAAGGAACTTAAGACCATCTTGAGAACCAACATACGACTTTCTTTCTCTTAACCAGTGAGAGTCCCTAAGGTTGAGCCCTGCTCCTTGTTTCTTGGACTGGTTCTTGAATTGCAAGTTCTTGGGTTTGTTCTTTTGGGGTTTCCAAACCCAGTCATATTTATCCAGCCAATGTAAGGCCACTGCATCTAAAGCTCATCCACAAGAGATAGTAATCTCTAACTTGTTACGACATATCCTGTGTCATGCTAAAGATGCTGAAAACAAAAATCTTAAGCTATTGCAAAGCTGCTTGGAAGCAGATGGTCCACTTTCAGCTGTCTCAAAGATTCCCTTAGCTAGAAGGCATCCAGCGAAAACCCGTGGCAACTGCCAACCATATCTATGTGCAATCTGGTTTTCCGTTAAAAGGTGAAAGCCAAACTCTGCTTGATGAGAATCTTATCTATGATCAGACATAAATCATATCATCCATGAACAGGTGTTGTAAAATCCAGTCCAGTAGAGGTAGAATAACTGATGTGGCATATTCCAGATTATCTTCTACCTATTCTACTTACTTAGTAGTACGGAAATGCATTCCCTTCCTCTGCAACCACCCAATCTATGATACTATCAAAGTGAAACGAGGGATCTGAAGAAGACGAGAGGCTAGAGTATATTAGTAACATGTAAACTTTTTGTATGTAAGAAGACTCAAGAGATTGGGGGCATCATACGAAGATAGTGATGCTTGCTTCGCTTAGATTTAGGGCGATAGGGCGATGTGAAGCATCTAATTCATTTTATCACCTTTCAAATACCCAAAAATACAGGATACTATCAGTAATATATCCATTCATCAAATGGCTTCAGACGTCCAATCAATCTGGTTTTTCTTTGTCATTTAATGTCTGTAGGACAGGGATCTGTAATTTCAAACTGCAGATTGGAGAACCATTACTGGTTGTTTTTCATCTGGCTCTTTCTTTTATGTGATATCTTCTTCAACCCATATCCGATACTCCTATTACTTCCTATGTTATTGTGTCATTGTTCTAGTTGACTGTGTATGCCTTTCGTACTCAAAAACAAATTTTTTTTTTCTTTGTGTAGCTGTTGGGCCTGCTTCTGTTTTATTTATTTAAATTTGTTACAGAGATGCTCTTAATGTTCCATGCAGACCCCACAAACTCCAATTGTTCGTACTCGTGCTTACAAAAAATATAACATCGATGAATTCCCCACTGGGACAAATGCAATAGTTGCAGTTTTGGCTTATTCAGGGTATGCATTTTCGGTTTAAGTAGTATCCTTCCGTATTACGTCTTTCATATGTTGACATTTATTCTTCCAGATACGATATGGAGGATGCCATGATCTTGAACAAGTCTTCTGTGGATCGTGGACTTTGCCGTGGGAGCATTTACCAGGTTTGCTTTTTTTGCTAAATAGTTAACTATTTTTGTGGACATTATGTTCAAAAAATGACAATGTTGAGGTGGGTGAAATGGAGAGGTGCGTCCAGAGTGTTGTGTGATCAACGTATTCCTTTACTCAAAGGGAATTTTTATAGAACAGTTAGACGACCAACAATGACGTATGGAGATGAATGTTGCACAGTAAAGAAAAAAACATGTAGACAAACTTATTGTGACTGAAATGAGAAGTTGAGGTGGATGAGTAGTAAAACTTAAAAAGATAAAATAAAGAATGAACAAATTAGAGGAAACCTAAGAGCAAGGAATTAAGTATTGTGTATCGGTACCGTATCGGTCAGCTGAAATTAAGAGACGTATCTTATCGTATCGTGGATATGGCGGATACACATGGATACGCATGGATACGGGACAAGAAATGCACAAAAATCATTAAGGAATATACAAAACACAATTTTAAAGCATAAAAACACTTATTAGGATAGTGTCCCAACAGGTTTCAACCTCTAAGGTAAGTGTGTTTACATGCTGAATTTTTTTTATGTAATTTATACTATTTCTCTTATTTTCATTGGATGGTGTAAATATTTTCAATACACTGTCAATTATGGAATAGTTTTTATATGAATAAAATGATGATTTTTTATTGGATGATATACATTATTATGTTACATCTGCATACACTATATCACACTATACAACATATCAGCACAATAAGCCCTTAAAAACGATAGAGAAAATCTGATTAGGCTTCTCGAAGGGTCTGTTTCCTCCGCTGGACTCAATGAGAGGAAGCACTGTCCCAACATCGATCAGCTGCTTCCGGTAACTGAGCGCCAAGGACCTGGTATGTCTTTCTTCTTCTTCCTCCTCCTCCTCCTCTGATTTTTGTTCTGCTTTTCCAATCTTTTCTCTGCTTCTGCTTTTTTTTCCCCTTTTATTCTTTTTCCTCCTCCAATGACTTTTGCTCTGTTTTTTCATTCTCTTTTATGCTTCTTCTGATTTTTTTTTCTTTTATTCTTCTTCCTCTGCCAACGATTTTTGTTCTGTTTTTCCATTCTCTTTTATGCTTCTTTTGATTTTTTTTTCTTTTATTCTTCTTCCTCCGCCAACAATTTCTCTTCTATGCTTCTTTTGAATTTTTTTCCCTCTTTTTCTACGGTTCTACCAGTTGCCCGAGATAAAAATCAGTGAGTTGCAACCGCTGATCAGTACAATTTTTTAATGTGACGATTTAAAGAGTCGTATCTTTTGTATCGACCTGTATCGACAAGTATCGATCTGTATCGGGCCGATACAGGTCGATAAATTTCTGTTTTTTTTCTCCCAATTTTTTAAATGAGAAAACAGAATTTTTTTTACGTATCGGCTGTATCGGAAGGGTATCAGTCTGTATTGTCTGTATCGATATGTATCGACCCGTATCGGTTCGATACGGTCGATACCCACAAATACACTTACTGTTTTAAAAAATTGGAGACGTATCGCACTGTATTGTATCAACTACTGTCAATACCGATGCATATCGGCCAGTACGCCCCATATCGTGTCGATACTTGAAACCTTGCCTAAGAGTCGCCCTAAAACCTTGTTGATGCATGGCTTCCCATTGAATCTCCTTCTGATCCATCTCCACTCACCGTTAGAAGGGAGTATTCTCTTCCTAGAGGGCCAGCATTTTCAAACCATTTCTCCCAAATATGCAGATAGAAAATGGATAGTGAAAGAATGGGTGGTGGATGTCTTTGCCAGCATGCTAGCAAAGGCAACAAGACGAGGAAGAGCAGATTTTCTTCTAAAGAAGGAAGGACTGCGTTGGTAGGGAAAGGGTAAAAGCTCTCCAAGCTTTGAAGTTGTGACAAGGAACGGCACCTGAGACCATACCATCGCATGCCAAGGAACTTTTGCAGCTTGAGCCCTTGCTAAGTTCCATCCTGACAAAGAGGAGAATCTGGCAGAATATGTCAATGTCCAAATAACCTGGTCTTCCCTTCCAAAACGGCATCTGGAGATGGAAGGGAGCTCATTCCAGACCAACAGGTGGGTTGTGTGTGGTGGGGGGGGGGGGGAGCTGGTCTAGTGTCACACTGAGGTATTCATCAACTTCATAATGCCATAAACTATCCTCTCACTTACAAATGGAATTTGAAACCCAAATTGAGATGGGTCTTACTGTGCATATTGAATCACAAAATAATATTAACATAAATTGAATCAGCGAAAGCATACCGCTCAACGCTGTTGGAGGTTGATGATGGGATTGATCTCCTTGTGCCATCTTTGTGAATCTCCAATGGCTTCTCTTGAATCAAATCTGAGGGTTTCTCTCTCTTCCTCCCCTTTCGTATCTTTAGAAATGGGAATTCTTGTATACGTGATGGGATGGAGAGATCACTGGGAGTCCTTTCTTATTAACAAACAATGCCTTCCTCCCCTAAAGAAAGCTACTCACTTAAGGATTCCTATTTCCTCAAATAATTGCAATTTAGTGGAATGAAGTAACTATCAATTAGAATAAAAGAAATACTAAAAACAAACAATGGGATAGAGATTGGAATTGGTTTTGTCAGCCACACTAATGGGATAAATCCCTACAATCTCCCACTTAGACCATAAGACTACATTGTACTCATCCCAAACAATTCAAAAGAATTTAGAAATCATTAATTTTGAAATCAACTCTGCTTGGATTCTGACATCATAAAAAATGACATATTGTGGTACCACGTTGTAAACATCCAATTCACTTCAGTTCATATTTAGACAATCATAATACATTGGTTGAATAAAATTACTAAATTGAATCATGGCGGTTATATATCATGTATTGATATATTTCCTTCCATGGCCACAACACTAGTGATCCCATCCAAATTTGGTCCATAATGAGGGAACATACAGACTTTGATGCAAAGTCTTGAAATCAATTTGGTCTAAACATACTATCTTACTTGCATAAAGAATAAATAAATGTGCACACATAATATTCAGAAACATCAAAGAAATAATATGATCACTTTAAAAGAGTGTCTAGTGCCAAATACATAAATACATAAATAACCAATAAATAAAATAGGCTTCCTGCATATAATTACTTTTCCTTCGCTTTACAATTTAGAAGTAACTACTAAGTACTAACTCTGAAATCCAAATCAATAGAGGCTTTCTCTTTGAGCATGCATAATGACAAAACCATCAATGCATGCATATAACTATCTATACCAAGGTTGTCACGGCAACAAGGCGACCCAAGGCAATGGAGCATTTAGGCAACAAAGTGAGTCGACTAGTCGACACCAAGGCGTTTGTAAGGGTATATCTTTCATATGAGGATTTATACAAAATGGAGGGGGTTAGGGTGTCAAATGTTTTTTTTTTAATACATGTGCATGATTCCACACATGAAAATGTATATAAGTACACTTTATACAGTCCAATTAAGAGCTATGAATGTCATTTTATTTTATTTTTTTTAAAAAGTGAAGCAATAAGGCAACCAAATGCCCAAGGGGTCAAAACTTTCATGGATGCGTAGTTGACGCTTTGATAACATTGTTCTGTATGCAACACTAGAAATAATTAACGATTGGATATGGTGGCTTTTGATTACTGTTTTTATTTTCTAAATTTCTCACGATCAGGACACAATGGCATATTTGCAGCTTTGGATGACCAAAATAGCTCTTTAGAATGAGATGGTCCTCTCAAGGGGAAATTATGAGAAAGAAATGAAACCACAATTTTGTGTTACTTTGGTTTATTTGTGCCAAATTGCTTCTTCCATTTAGCTTAACCTAGCATGAAGATAGAGAGGCAAGACACAAATGTCACTATCCCTCCAACGATGGATTGAAGATGTCATTGATAAAATAGCAGATTCTCTAACTCTAAAATTTCTGTGGTCATGCAATTCTTGTGACTCTCACTAATAATAGGCTCCAGATGACTACAATGATTGTTTGACACATTTTCATGTAAGTGTAATATTGAAAACATAGGGAACCCATGCTAGTTATCATATTTTTTGACTTCCAAAAATGTATAACGAGATTTATAAAAAAATGTAAGCATACTAGTTAATATATATCTTTCTGTTGCGGGTGATCAAGAAGACTTTTTTTTTTTTGTAGTATAAAAGATGTGACATATGTTGGGCTGTTCTTTGTTTGACATATATTGTATTGTATCACTCCCTTGAAAGAAATACGCATCAGGAAATTGAGGATATAAAATACCATATAAGAGAGTATGTCCGCTATCTGATATATGCATCGCTGTAAACAAGTGAAGGGGACTGAATGTTTTGTGTTAATGTATTCTATGAGTGGCTAGGATGGACATTCTTTCAATCAGGGATTGCAATATATCTTTGAGTTTTTGGGGTTGGGCCTACATACTGTATTTCAGGCCCTCTCGTTGTGCAGCTTCCTGACCAAGGCACTTGTATGCAGACAGAATTTGTCGATCTGGCAGAAAGTGAAAAATCTGATCAAGCTCTGAAGGTGTTTGCTAGAAGTAACCTAGATAAGCATTCACATTCATTGATCGATGCAGATGGCCTTCCGTATGTTGGACAGGTTAGCTGCCACCACTCCCTTCTTTCTCTGGCCTCTTTCACTGACTTGAATGATCAGTCTGCTGACTTTTGTCTTTCAGTTACTACGTCCCAGTGACCCATATTATAGCGTATACAACACAGTGACCAGTACCACAAAAAATACCATATTAAAGGGTTCAGAAGCTGTTATTGTGGATTATGTTGGAGTAGATGTAAGAAATCATAAGAAGCCTCTGCAGAAGGTAAGTCAAATTTTTTTCCCCACAGTTTTTTGATATTTCCACTGAACAATCAGATGACAAAATTTATTCTTCTTCTTTACATAGAACAGGATTAATAAAAAAAAGAGGGGGGATACATGCAGCAAATCAATATTCATAACTCAAGTTTGGCATTTTCCCTTTCCCTTTTTATTTTTTCCCCCTCCTATACCTCTGCTTTTCCATTATGTCATGTCAAAAGCTTTCTCCCTCCTGTTTCTGACATGCATAAGATCAAGAAATTAACTAGTCGCTGCAGGACAAAGACTTAAAACTTGAAGCTACTGATGTTTTATTAGTTACTCATTACCATCCGCAGCAATCTACTTTTAGCTTTAGAAAAAAAGTGCTTATCTGTTGCCTTCCCGCATACACCCAGTAGAACATTTCAGGGTCTAATATCCAACTAGCACATGCATGCTTGACCAGGCAATGTGATGTAGACTTCCAATAATTCTTAATGGGCTTTGTTCCTTATTGTTTTATACATTGAGTGTTCCTTTTAATGAATTTAAGGGGTGCTTGGATATGTCTTCTTATTCAAAAATTTTCTGTTTCTATTCAGAAACACAAATCCATACAAAGTAACAATACTAGTTCATATTCTTTCCATTTTCTTTTTCAGAGGAAAAATGATAAGAAAACTTGTTTGAGAGCCCCCCACCACACCCTCCAACCCAAAAAAAAAAAAAAAAAAAAAAGAAAAATGTTTCGACTTCTAATGATCTCTTGCTCTTAGTGAGGGCAAAGTATATTTGTTTCATCATAGCACCTCACAAGTAAAAGAGAAAGGAAGGATAGCTATTGGATGTTGCCATGGCACTTTGCAGGATTTTGCTCTGTGTGCTTCAGGTTTGTCACTGAAACAACCCCCCCAAAAAAAAAAAAAAATCCATTTACGTGATCTATGTTGGATCGTTGAATAAACCATTGGGCACGACTGTTTGTTTTATTCTCCTTTTGAAAGTTGATATGAAAAGGAGAGCAAATGCAGGTCAATCATGACTGCATTCTGCTCAATAACAGTGGCCTTATTCGCCATGTGGCAGATCAGGTGGGACCCAAATTTTGGCAATCAGTTATTCCTAGCCTCTGCTGCTAATGTGGCAAATTTAAATCTAATCTAGTTCTGTCTTGTGTTAAAATAAAGGATAGTTGTCAAGGCGTTGGCTAGGTGTCGCCCAGGCATTCTTGTGACGCCTTGGTTGCCTTGATCGCCTAGGTGGGTGCCTTGGTCACCTAGGTTCCCCGTCAGGCCTCCAACGCCTTGGTTCGTATTGGCGCCTTGACAACTATGAAATAAAGTAAGAGACAATGGAATTTTGAAATTTCGTTTCGTTGGAGGCCTAGATTGGTTCATTCCTTGATTGAGTTGTCAAGACTGGATGTTGTCAGGACTCACATTGTGGTTGGGGATGGTATCTTTGTAGTCGTGATGGGATTTTAGTGTTAGCCTCTTTATCTTCCTGTTGTCTTTGTCTTGGTTTTATCTTTGTATGGTTTGGACTGGGCCTGGTCCCTCTACTGTTGTTTCTGTACTGCATCAAATAAGTTGTGCTGTTGCTTTTCCTGCATCAAATAAGGCATGCTGTCACCTTGGACCTTCGATGGTGACTGACACACACACGGCGCCTTGACAACCATGGCTGTACATTATCTGATCTGAAATTTGATTTAATTTGTTGATGTTTATCAAAGAAAAATGATACAAATAATCTTTGACAATTTTGGATTGTTGTAAATACGAGGGAAAATTTGCATTAAATGTTGGGGCATACAATTAAATTAGGGTCTCAAGTGGGTCGTGACCTTAACAGTGTCTTTCCATCTAGTAGTCTGGTTTACCTGCTTGACATGCTTCATGGAAAAAATTGAGCTTGGGAACTATCTTTCGTAATCTATATGAGCAGGCGTGTTCCCTTTCTGCATTTCATACCTGTTGCAATAGCAGCAAACAAAGGCAGAGGAATTGAGCGTCTGGTGTTAGATTGTTCCCCAAGACTAAAGATTTTTCTTATAAACTTAGAGGAGTTTGTTTTTCATTTTATTTTTTATGATTTGAAGAGCTGCATATTTTATATTGAGTTAAAGGTTATCAAGTTGGCCCAACTAGAGAAGGCTCTCTTTACAGCCCAAAATATCTGTCATGTAGCAGCTCCATTGGTCCTTAAAAATTGTTGTCCACATTTTCATTATCGACCAGGTAAATGACAAAATCTGATTTATCGTCATGGAAATATAAAGCTACAACAACAGCAACAACAAAAGATAATAATAATAAAATTGCCATGGTAATATGTCATCAAGCAAACTGAACATATGACATTTTTGTGAAAAGGTTAGATCATGCAAGAGTGGATCCACCACCCACATTTTAACAATTTTAAGCCAAGGTCTCATACCTGTACCCATTTTTCTGATTTCAAAAAATTCCTCTGATGCACCACCCCTTTTTTTTATTTAAATATGTACTCCGGTGTCCACTAAGCTCTTTTCCATATTAAACGTGTTCTGCTGCTTGGATCCTGTTCCACTATTCAGCTCTGTTCAAACCATGTTTAAAAATTGAAACTAGTGTTTCTATTCTCTACAATTTAAACAAAAAGAGCTGGAACTGTTTCCAAGCACTATCTTAGTTGCCAATAAAAAATGACTATTTAGCTTTACAGAGAAATCTTGAATTATTGAGAAAAAGATCCTCTGCGACTGTGCAACACTCCCCTTACAGTCTCTTAGCTGCCAATAAAAGAAGCTTTTCAACTTAAGAGGAAAAAAAAAATGAATTATTGATAAATTTCCTTGCAGCATAGTCTCTATAGAACTCTCAATGTTCCTAGTAAGACTTACAGCTTTCCTTGTTTTCTTATTTTATACCTCATCCTAAGCTGAGGGTCTCCAAATCTTTTCCTGACATTGCCCATCCTATTCCCCATTTGCAGTCAACCTTATGTTTCTTCAGAATGCTATTGGTTGTTCTTCATAACTGTGACATCAGAGCGCTCAGTTTTTCTGTTTGGTAGCTCTCCTCATCTGCTTCCTTCTGCTAACAAGCTTTCCTTTTTTTGCACTATATAATGAGGGGCTAATTTTTTTAGTTGCTGGTATGGTGAAAATATGATCTACATATGATCTAAACATCTGAAATGCATTAAGAAAATATGAAATTTCTTATAGACTGCATTTAAAGATTATTGTGTTTTCTATTCCACTATTCCATTGAACAGGCAAGTATCCGTTTCCGACGCCCAAGAAATCCTGTCATCGGAGACAAGTTTAGCAGTAGACATGGGCAGAAAGGTGTTTGCTCACAGCTGTGGCCTGACATCGACATGCCTTTCTCAGGAGTTACAGGAATGCGACCAGATCTTATTATTAATCCACACGCATTTCCTTCAAGGATGACAATTGGAATGCTTTTGGAATCTATAGCTGCTAAGGTACTGGGAAATAACCACTAGTTGATTTGTCCAGCTCAGTTTCCACTCTTATCAGGATTTCCGTTTGGATTATGGGTATTTTTGCTTGAAGATACTGTCAACTTACTGTGTTATGCAATTATTGTTTTTATACTTCATGCACATAATCTGATTTGCTGTATTCAACTAAAATGTTGTTGATTACTCACCAGAGGATGTTCCTCAGTGTATGTTGTTTGCTGTTTATATAGTTTATCCATTGAGGTAAAAGAGATACTGACAAGTACCCTAAAGGAAAAAAGAAAGAAAGAAAGAAAGAGATACTGATGTAGTTGACAGCTTTGTGCTTCGGGGTTTGTAGATGCCTTCTGAAGTGTGCTGCGGTATTTGGAATGCATGAAATAATAGTTTCCAAGGGGAAGAATAGGTCATTGTTGAAGATATGCAAAGATATGCTTCATAATGATAGATTGGGTTTCGGTCCTTGAGAAAAGAATTACCCTTGATGAATTTTACTTCTATTTTGCATTTGTAAATCATTTGATATATCAACTGCACAATACAGTTATAGTATAATTTTAAGCTATTCTACATATTAATAAAAGATGGCAGGTTGCCTATCAAGAGAATGAGGGGGGATAGTAACAAATTTCTCACTTTAGTGAGCATAATTAAATATTATATGCCCAAAAAGTCCTGCTGATCTTAATCTTGCCTATGTACACATGAAAAGCCCTTTATGCATGCTTCATTGCTGTCAAATATGAAACAGTCATTCCATACTTGAAGTAAGAATGGTGATGAGCATGCCTTTTTCTCTTGCACTCCCCTTGCTTGGCCTTTATGTAGACTTGTGCAGAATGTAGAGGTCAGATTTTCAAATGAACAACATATTTTCAAATGAACATCATATTTCACCTCACAGATTCCCCAGTTTCCCCTGCTCCAACTTAGTGGGCTGAGTTTCTTCATGTGCAGAAGTATTTTCTACTTCACCGAAACAGCTGTCCATGACTTATGTCTGGTTTTACATCTTCTTTTGCTGCATATGTATTGTATGGTCCCTGTTAGTTGATGTCATATTGCAGTGTGTAATTCTTGTTAACCACTGTTCTGGTTCACATTTATGTAACATGGCTCCACCATCTGTTGGCTGCTTCCAAGATTTGAAGTTTGAAACCAGTCTGATTGTATTCCCTTATTTATTTATAACCATATTGAGTGCCTCCTGTTTTCTCAATTTTTTTTTTCTTTTCCTAGTATTTATATGCTCATCTGGCCTAGATTCCTACATATTTTTCACTTATATCTATTGTTATATTATCTGTATGCATGGGTCTTGAATCTCACTTGCCGAACATTCTCAACAGGGAGGCAGCCTACATGGAAAGTTTGTTGATGCAACACCATTTCCTAGCTCAGTGAAGAATGAAAAATCATCTGAATCGAGCTCACTTGTTGATGAACTTGGTTCCATGCTTACCTCGTATGGGTTTAATTATCATGGTGTAGAAGTATTATACAGTGGATTTCTTGGAACCGAGTTGACTTGTGAAATTTTTATTGGCCCTGTTTATTATCAACGTCTCCGACACATGGTCTCTGACAAATTTCAGGTCAGTGGGTTGCTACATTTTCCTCCTCTTTATTTTACTTCTCCCTGTCTTCTTAATTCTGAGTTCCTGAAAACCACATGATACATTATATCCATCAAAAATCTACTATGTGATGGAAAAAAATCCTCTCCTGTTGTTTAGTCCCTCCAACCGTGATCGAGCGGCTGGATTTCAACCGGCTCACATACCAATGTATTGGTAAGCGCACCGAGTGAACTTCATCTGCTGGATCACGCTGGAGTCCCTCCAACAGCAGGAGAGGATCCAAACCCCTATGTGATATCAGTAAGCTAAAATTTCTCTTTCATCAGTGACTGGGAGAAACTTTCTTTCAACTGTTGGTTAACTAGTTATTGTGTGTTTCTATGACTTTATGGTATTTATATTTGCTTGTTCCTGATCCGGATTGATGACCATTTAAATTTGTTTGCTAGAAAAATATTCATGATTTACAGGGAGAGCTCTCTATGCATGATGTGCCTTGTAATGAGCAAGATTCTTATATGTTTCTGCCCATCATATTGGGTAGAGCAAGTAGCTCTCTGGGAAGAGAACCAGTAGCGACTCAGATCAAGAAAGTTAGGAAATGAGTTTGGATCATATAATACTTATAACTCAAACCCTATTTCCCATGGTATGATCATCATCAAAGGAGATAGGAGCTAGAGGAACCATGCAAAGGGAGGGGGTAGTTTAGGAATTTTGAAGTTCCAGGGGAGAAATTAAAGAAGTGCAGGAAACATGTCCTCAGAACTTTGCATTACTGTAATTATTTCATTTTATGTGAATGGGGCTGGCAAAAATGAGTACTTTCTTATGGCTCTCTTTTGACCCTATGAAATGAAAAACCGAAAAAGTTCGTTCTTTCAAGCTCCACTCCCATCAATAGTGTGCCGCCCTCTTTTCCCTAATCTTTTTTCTTCCATTTAGTAGAGAGCCTTCAATCTTCCTTTCTTTGTCTTGTTCTTTTTTCTTTTTTTTTCTTATGTTTAATTTAGAATTATGCTTGTTTCATAACAACCAAGCTGACCCATGATTACCTCCTTTTGCATGTGGTGAAACTTCAAAATGCAGACTGGAGACAGTAATATCCTGACCTGTTTACTTGCACTTCTAAATGCAGGTTCGGTCCACTGGAACTGTGGATCAGGTCACCAGACAACCTATTAAAGGAAGAAAGCGTGGTGGAGGTATTCGTTTTGGTGAAATGGAACGCGACTCAATCCTTGCCCATGGGGCTGCATATTTGTTACACGACAGGCTCCACACATCCTCTGATCATCACATAGCTGATGTCTGCTCACTGTGTGGGGGTCTCCTCACGGCTTCCTTTATGCAACCACAGAAGAGAGCAATGAGGGAGATTGGTGGACTTCCTCCAGGGAGGGATGACAAGAAGGTTACCTGCCATGCCTGTAAGACTAGCAAAGGGATGGATAAAGTGGCCATGCCTTACGTATTCCGTTATTTGGCTGCAGAGCTAGCTGCTATGAACATAAAAATGACCCTCAAATTAAGTAACAATGCAGAAGCATGAAACTAACAGCATGTGTAATCCATGGGTTCTATTTGTGGTGGGGATTGGAAGCACCCTGGTACGACGGAAAGGAATATTCAACAGTACAGTGGGCGTAAACATATTTATTGAGGCTGAAGTATTAACTGCAACAAAGTGGACAAAAGTGTACTGTCTGGACCTTGTCTGTTAAATTCGCATTGCACAGCAATCTACCTTATTTGAGTGTAAAGTTATTTGTTGGGCCATAAGAGATAAACAGGTGGGATTTTACATATGGTATTAGTAACCAGAGTTTTGTGTATTTTAAGGTAAATATTTTGTTTTCACATTTGGGTTTTAAAGCCCAAGATTGCTTGTATCCCCGAGTTAACTCTGATCAATTTTGTAGAGATGGATTGTATCCAAATTTCTTTGCAGTGAGCAAATATGGTACTCAACCTATTTCAATTTTTGCTGCTATAAAAATTTATTTTTTGCCTGGATGGGGGTAGCCACTTATAAAATCTCAGAGCCTACATGACATACCCTCCCATGTGTTGGCATGCATGCCCTGATGCCCATCTGTAGTATTCTGATCACTATTGTGGACTCCCATAGTCATGTAATTCTCAAAACTCAATTTTCCCAGGAAAAGTTATTGTCACATGGCAGAAAATAACGCCCATAATTTGGTACCATTCATAACAGCAGAAAAAAAGAATACTGTAAGATTCAAAGCTAGAATGTGAAATTATACAGTGGTTTGTTGTAAATTTTTTTTATGTTTTTGGGTGGTGGTCATAATTAGCTGTTCCTTGTCATCACATTATTGACCTTGGTGTGCAGATTTGTGATTGCATTAATATTTGGTAGGGGTGCAGTATTGTACTGATTCGAGGTAACCAAAGAAAATCAGTTCCAGTCATGATCTGGTGTCTTGTGTTCACATTATGGACCTTGGTTGCAGATCTGTGATGCATGAATATTTGCTATGTTGCAGTATTGTACTGATTCAAAATAACCATTGGGAATCATTTCCAGCCCCTTTGAGGTCTATCAAAGGAGGTATTTTGGCGGGGACAACTACTTACACAGTTGGAGGTACCCTTGCCAGGAGGTGGTCTCATGGGATCGACTCTGTTTCACACCCTGTGGGGTTTAAAGGATGGGAGTAGGGATATATATATATATATATATATATATATATATATATATATATATATATATATATATATATATATATATATCGGAGAATTCCTTACATCGCCGAATGATGGCGACACTTTGAGGGTTCTGATACACGTCAGCACCCTCGAGTAGGCCTGAAGGACTTTTCCGTCTATCCCCACCCAAAAACGAGGGCAAAGAAGTCTTCATTTTAATCTCAAAGGTTTTTCTCGTCTGTTCCCACCATAAGCAAGGGTAAAAGCGATTTTAGGGAGGATTACTATTCATTATAAATAGGCCACGAATCCCAAAGTTTAAGGTATATCTCATTTAACTCTCATTTCCTAGGGATTATTGTTCTGACACCTCGGATTGAGAATCTTTCACTTACCCCACTAAACACATAAAAATGAAGGACTCATATACCAATCCCTCCTGGCTGTTCATAGATTGTTGATTTTGGTATCGGAGTTGACCCGGGGCCATAAGCCCGGCCTCCCTTGCCCTTTTCTTGTCTCTTGTAGGTCGAGTCAGCAGCGAAGACCTCAGAAGCGCGGGATTTGGACGAAACAATTTATATGGAAGAGGGTTTTCCACAGTGCTACTGTAGGAAGAATCTCATATTAAACCAATAGAGGTGTAGGAAATAGTATCGCTCACATGGTCAATGCTGTCAAAGAGAGAATGCTAGAATGTGAGTGTAGATAAGAATCCCAGTGCCATAATGGGAATCTTACACCATATACTGTGGCCAACTCTATAGCACTCCAATATCTCCTATTAAATTGAAGATGGAAAGCCTACAGGGGAGAGTTATGATGATAGTCGGGTCTTCAAGTTGCAGTTTTGCTGTAAGAGTAATACATAATGTAATTTATGTAGATGTGCATTTCTGTAATTTAAACTTTTAGCAGAAAATTGTGTCTTGCTCATTTAGTTTCAAGTCCACTAAATTTTAAACCCCTAAACCACAAAAGTAGAGAAAGGAGCGTTACCCAATACTTCAGTCTCACATTTGACACTCTCTCTCCTCTCATCCATAAGAAAAAAAAAAAAATCCGAAGTTGGCAAGTGGAAACAAATAAACAAGAAGATACAAAATTTCGGCAAAAAATTACATAATAAACCATGCATATGCAAGATCGTACTTCCAGCCATCAAGTCATTAGATGGACATAAAGCAATCCTGTGTAATATCATTTCAACCCTCTAAATTATCGGTATAATCACACATAATATTTACCACCAAACAAATAAAAACAAATATAAAAACACTACACATAAAATCTATCACCAAATTGTTTTTCATATCAAGTGAACTTTTTTAAGGCCAGACCACCGTGGGATGCCCTAGGCTACATTAGGCAAGGACTGACAATACGGGTATAATGCCTATTACATGGTATATCAGAATATTTCGAAAACTTACAAATACAAGAGGTTAGAGTTTTATGCCTTTTTTTTTTTTACGATGAAGGACGACATCATGAAATCCCTCAGCTAAGGATAAGCACAGAAAAACTTTTGCCTAATAACTAAGCCAAAAAAAAGGTTAGCTGCTTGACATGCACAATTAATTGCTTAACTTCAAGCAAAATTTTAAAAATGGGGGTTGGGGATGGGGGGATCAAATCCTCTCATGCCCTTCATGCTGGCATGAGGAAATCCAATGACTGCCATTTACTGTACGTGTATATCAATACATCGATATGTGCGCACAGTAAACTACAGTCACTGAATTTCCTCATGCCGACATGAGGGATATGAAAGGATTTCTATTGCTGGTTCCTAAAACTTAACAAAGAAAGCAATGTCAACATTTCAGAACGAACAATAAAAAGCGAAGAACAAAAGGCTATTCCCAATCAAGCATGCTCAATTATGATTGTTTCATTCTGCAGCGGTTATTAGTAAAGATACAAGTCCAAACAATTATAGTAGATCAAGCCAACAATGAACAAAGTAGGCCAGAACATTCAGTAGCTATCCTTTCCTTGACTTCCAACTTTCATAATTGATTAAAAGAGAATAAAACAATAGCAGTATATAACGAAAAAAAAAACGAATGCAATTAAAAAAAGATATACTGAAATCAAAATATACAAACCTTCAATGTCATTCTCAGCAAATAGTCATCGCAAACTCAACCTCTTGGTTAGAAAATTCTGAGTCAGCAAACTCAATCTCTGGATATAATTAGAAAATTTTCCAGTCTTAATAGAATAGAACCATATGTATCAAGATTCCATCTTTGATGCTTTCTGTCACTCTTTCTGTCTGCTATTGCTTGAACACAGAGAACACCTATACTGAAAAAAAAAAAAAAAAAAAAAATGAACGTCCCAACGCATGAGGCTCCCGTCACTGTAGGGTCTGGGAGGAGCAGAATGTATGCAGCCTTATCCCCACAACATGGAGATGCTGTTTCTGTGTTTTGAACCCGTGACCACCAGGTTGCAATATGACAATCTCACCGTCACACCAAGGCTCGCCCTCTGAACATTTATACCATATGTACAAGAGAAAACAAAAAGACATTTGGTCCATTAGAGCCACCAAAACCCACTTTATCGTTCAATCATCAATGTCAGATGCCCCCAACAAAGTGAAACCGCGATCATTGGATCCTAGTGATGGAATGTATTCTGATCCTGTCATATGCACAGTACAGCAAGCTGCAGCAATGAGGGGGAAAAAAAAAAGTAAATGTCCCCACAAGGTAGTTGAAGCCAATGTTTCTTCTTTTTGGAATACAACAAAGTTTTGTAATGATTGAATTATGTATATCAAAAAATAATTACAAAAAAGCTTAAATAAATTTAATTCTCAATAGAAGATTTTGAACCCCAATTTTTTTAAAGCAAATTCCACAGGTTTCCTCATTTTTTATGATACCTCAAAAGTTCTGAGATTTCAATTCTATGACAGATTCAGACATATTAATTTAAGGCTACGATTGTTTAAGGGCTTGAGAAATTGCCTGAAGTAAAGGTTATGAAGTCCTCATGAAGTTCAATTATGAAAAGTCTTCAATAAGCATGATGTAAGACATCCCCCCCCCCCCCCCGACAAAAAAAATAAAATAAAAACATGCTTGAGTTCCTACATGGACCGGTAATGGAATATATGAAATTTAAAAAAAAAACAGAATTTTGTTCAAGAATGAAATCTTATTGGAATCACTTGGTGTCTTGGCCCTGACCTTGATAGACCCCATGGAGAATGTAGTTCGATGGGTTCAAGAAATTATAGTTTTGGCAGTTTGTTTGATTCAACTTGTAAAATAAAAAGGAAATCTGATTGTAGTATAAGCACAACAAACACTTTGTGAGAGCAAACATCCGTTTGGTTGGATGGTTGGCCCCTTGCTTGTTGAAGCAGGGGTTGGGAGGTCTCATATTCAAGTCTCCTCTCTTGCATCCCTTCCCCACCCCAATGGTCTAACTTAGAGTAGGACTGTAGGACCCATATAAAAACACTTGGTGAGCATCATTTCAAGGTCATTAAAATTACCAGCCCCGAATGTTCTTTTGAACTGGTTCCAGACCCACAAAACAGAGTTTATAACCAGCAAAGGGGGATGATTTAACATCTAATTATGATTCCCTCTTTACCTTAATGTTTGATGAAAGTCTTAAAAAAATGCACCTATTCAATGTGTTGTTTCTTTTCCTTAAAATTGTTTGCACACTCAAAGATAACAGAAAATACCATTTTCTATCTTCAGCACACTTTGGAGCATTGTCTCCATTTTCTTCTTCATCTCTGAGTTGTCATCCATGATGGGAACCACAAGGGTCAGCTCCCTGTGTATAGCACGTACAAATCCACATATCTTCTCGGCATAAACAAGTTCACCATCTGATATTCGACTAATTGCAAGTCGCATCAGCTCTCCTGTCAAATCCGCAAGCTAAACCACAAAGTTGAGCATCTTGATATCCACACAAAACAAACAAGGAATGTTTATCATAAAAGAAGACCTGGCATAAAATCAAGACATACTGGACAGGCCATGAGAGCAGCCTATCAACCATCGAGTGTACCACTAAGAAGATCATAGACCAAAGACCAACCTTGTTGAAGATTGTACAGTTTTGGTTTTGCTGTCTAGGTGTAACCTAGCTTAGTGCTGTTTATTTTCCAATTTAAGTTAAAGTCATAGTTTAATTCTAATTCTTGTAAAGTCTACTTAAACTCTAATACTTGTAAGTCTTATTATAAAATAGGTTAGGGGTGAGGGGGAGAGGATTAATTCGATCCATTTCTCCCTCTCCACACTTTCACTTCACCTTTTTCCTTCTCCTTCTTCTCTCTTTCTTTACTATTTTGTTACATGGTATCAGAGCAGGTTGCTGTTTTGAGAGACATCTTATCCTCTATTGAATCAGGTAAAAGAACGGTAAGTCTGTAGCCTATTCCTGAGCGAGTGAGTTTTCAAATCTGAGATCAATTTCAGTTCTCAATTTGTTAGTTCGAACAATATCTAGTTTAGTTTTAATTTTAGTCAACTGCAGCCTTTAATTGATTTCAATTTCTGAGTTTAATTAATATTCATTAATTGTACTCAATTAAGCATTAATTCCAGCCATTAGTTACAGTTCTCTTATCCTTCTTCCTCTCTTTGATTTCCATTAACATCAAGTAAGTGTTCTATCATTACTAATAATTATTCTCCCCAAGTTTGGGGATCTGTCATAATATTCAATTTCTGGTTTGAAATTCTGATCTTCTACCACTCTCGAATTTGGTGTATTGCTCGTTTATTGCTATTAAATCCCTGAATGTCAGTTACAAACCTGAGTCCCTATTACTCAGGATTTATTGCACAGCAGTTACAAATTGGGCTTGATTGCTATCTACTTACATTAAGCCTGGGTTTGATTTCTGACCTCCACCTTGCACTCGTTCTGATTTGAGAGGCACTATTGCTCACTCATTATTAGGACTAAATGCTCATGTAATGCCTGGCTGCTGTGAATTTCTATTTTCTGCTACAACCCCTGCTGTTGATCAGGTTAAGAAGGTTTCTACTCCTACTAAAAAACCCTCTTAATTAATTATCCTACCATTGGATGGAAATCAAATTCTGAAATCTTCTTATCCAATCAGTTTATGCCACTATGTCACTTGCCGATTTATCATTGCCACGCCAGATCTTTGAATTTTCAATTAATGTCAAAAATCTACTTGCATCATTACCCTATTACTAGTCACACTAGGACTACACTATATTTCTTAATCTGACTGTTGGATGGTTTTAAAATTTATATATCTTGTTCTTATTGATATTTGAACTCTATATCCAACAATTTGATGTCTCCCGCCATAATTTGTCCACGTGAAATGTTCCACGTGAGTGGGAGAAGGTATACATATCTGCTTAAGTTCGTGTCTTCTCATTAAAGAGAGTCTAGCCTACTGCTACCTTGCTCGTGATGAAGCTTACCTCCTAGCTCATTATGGAGTCTACTACAGTTTACTATGCTCGTGTTGGAGCCTACTACAGTTGCACGTGATGCAACCTCTACTACCTGCACGTGATGCAAACTACTACTACTACTATTGCTGCTGCTGCTAATGCTAATGCTATTGCTATCTGTCTTCTGTGGGAATTAGTGTTACTACTTGAAGACTGGTGTTGCGGTTCATATTTATTCTTATTATTCCAAGCAAGAGTATGTTCCAGCTTAGAGAAAGAAAGAGAGAGAGAGAAGGGGGGAGTGTTGAAGATGTACGGTTTTGGTTTTGCTATCTAGGTGTCACCTAGCTTAGTGCTGATTATTTTCTAGTTTAAGTTAAAGTCTTAGTTTAATTCTAATTCTTGTGAAGTCTTCTTATTATAAATAAGATAGGGGTGAAGGGGAGTTGGGGAAGGATTAATTCAAAACATTTTCTACCCTCTCCGCACATTCACTCCAGCTCTCTTCTCCTTCTCCCTTTCTTTTCTATTTTCTTCCAAACCTAATTCAATGATACTAACTAAACAAAATCAAGAGGTTTTAGAACTATATTCTAGCCATCCAAAAGAATGTGATTAGTTTGATGGTTAGGACCAACTGGCAGTTTGAATTTTGGCTAAAAAGGATGTACCATATTAGATGGCGACCACCAATACTAGGTTCCACCTCTTTCTGTTGCACCATTAACAGCCAGCCATTACTTTCTAGTCTATGCATCAAAAACCTAGAATTTTATCTCCTTTTATAAATAGAAAAGGAAAGACACTTACCCCCAATAGATAATCTAGGATATTGATCTGCAAAGGCTCAACAAATTGATCACTAAGTGGAAGCAATGTAGCATTCATCTCATCAAGGTTCAAGAGTGTTCCAGTCTTGCAAAATTTGCAGAGAGTTGCAGCTTCAACATACTCTTGTATCTGCATTGACCCAAAATATAACAATTAATATGAAACAAAATGACTAATAAACTCTATATTTTGGACATGGAAGGGATTCAAAGATACAACCCCAGGAGAATATGCTCGTCTGAGCTTCCAAAAATCAGTCCCTTGAAGTTCTTTTACTAATCGAGACATATACTGCTCTGTCACAGAAACTAGATCTTTTTCCGCTTTCTCCAAAACTTCTTCTCTATTATATTTAGTGATCCTGTTGTTAGAACAAGGCACACCATCAACACAAACACACAATATTTGGGAAAAACAGGCAGAACATAAAAAAGGTGACAGTTCTAAGAGAAAAGAAGATGAAAATTTCAAAATGTGTACCGCAAGGAACCGGTTAGTAGGTCTATTTGTTACATTTCATAACAAAAACCATAATTTTAAAGAATATCTCAAATCTGACGAGACATGATTGGATGAAAAATGCTGAAAAAGTAATATAAAATATTTAAAAATAAGAGACCAATAACATAACAGAAAATAGCTACATTCTTAATAATAGCTGAAAAGTAAAGCAAAATTTATGCAGTCAGATTTTCTACTAAAAATTTTGGGTAAATTGCACTTGGGATCCCTAACTTTTAGAGAAACTACATTTGAGGTACCTCACGTTTCATATATGTTGTGTTTAGGGTACTTCTCTTACCATAATTCCAAGTTTGAGCATAGATAGTAGAACCTCCTCTATGCTTCTATTCTCTGGCACAACAGCATCATTGAAGATTGAACCATCCTTGCAGCTCCATTGAACACCCTCCCTCTCTCCCATAGTTGTCAAGACGCCAAGGCGAACCAAGGCGTTGGAGGCCTGACGGGGCGCCTAGGCGACCAATTTTCCAAGGCGTCATAAAAAATGCTTGGGCGTCTAGGTGGTGCCTTGGTGACACCTAGGCAATGCCTTGACAACTATGCCCTCTCCCCTGCTCTCTCTACATCTCTCCCCTACCCTTGCAGCCAAGACATTTGGCCTCGAAGAATTGAAATAAAAGTTCACAAAACAGGGTGAAAAAGAAAATTAAAAAGAGAGGTGGAGGAGGCATAGACCATGAGAGATGTTACAACATTTAGAAATAGAAAACAGTAAGGCCGAGATGAGAAATAAGAGGAAGAAAAGGGGAGAACAGCACAATCAATGGCACCTTCCTCCCCTCTAGTTATTCTTATTTATGAAAGTAAGAAATTAACTTAAAAAGATAGGAATAGGATTGCTACAGGTCCGTAGTTTTAGTTATACTCGTGCAAGAAAAAAGGAATTAGGATAAGAAAAAGGAAACTAAAACTAACTCAACTAGTCAAGCCCACTACAAATAACTAGCGACAACCTACTTTGACTAAGTCAAAGCCACTAATTAATTTCAAGCTGAAGCATGAGGAGGGTGAATGCTTCAACTTGAAATAGTGTAGTAATGGGCTACACTCTTTCAAGCCTACTATACTATGCTACTACTACTACTACTACTACCATGAATAATGTTACTGCTGTTGCTGCTCCTACACTATTTCAAGCTGAAGCATTCACCTTCCCCATGCTCCAGCTTGAAAAGGGGGAGAGAGGAGGGGGGGGGGGGGGGGGTAAACATAATTAATCAACTGGTTCGATTTAGTCAAAGTAGGTTGTCAATAATTGTTAATGCAATTAAGTATGTAAACTTTGGCTTAGTCACTAGTTGAGTTAGTGTTAATTTTCTTTTTCTTATCTTAATTCCTTTTTTCCTTGCACGAGTGTAACTAAAATTGCTGACCTGTAGTAGTCCTATTCCTAACCCTTTAAGTCAGTTTCCTACTTTTATAAATAAGAATAACTAGAAGAGGGAAGATGCCATCGGTTCTACTGCTTTCCCCTTTTCTTCTCCTCCTTTCTTCCTCTTGATTTTACTATTTATTCGATTTACTTAGTTCCTATAACATAGTATCAGAGCCGGTTTGAGAGTCGTTTAATGATCTCAGTTCTGGTGTGCAGCCACCATTGCTGCCCTTGATCTGTAATTAGATCAGATCTGATTGCCACTGAAATCTGCTGCTGTCCAAGATCTGATCAATATTACTCTACAGCTAGTACAACTAGATCTAAAATCAAATCAGATCTGATTGCTACCAAGTTCTTGTTGTTGTTCAGAGAATCAGATCAATACACTGCTCCAAATGCAACCAAATCTGAAATCAGATTAGATTTGATTGCTATTGAGTTGCTACTATACTACTACTACCTTTACTACCTTTGCTTGTGTTAGTGTCTACTACCTCTTTGCTCATGGAAGAGCCTACTTCTACTACTTGATTTGTAGTTACCTCAATTGTGCTACTACTACTGCAAACTACTACTACTTGGTTCACAATAACTTATATTGTGTTGCTACTATTACTGCTACCATGACTACTGCTACTGCAACTAATACTATTGCTGCCTGCTAAACTGTTTCAAGATGAAGCATTCACACTCCCCATGCTCCAGCTTAATTTATAGCTGATAGTTGTTAATGTAATTAAGTAGATAAACTTTGACTTAGTCAAATGTGTGGGCTTGACTAGTTGAGCTAGTGTTAGTTTCCTTTTTCTTATCTTAATTCTTTTTTCCTTGCACGAGTGTAACTAGGACTGCTGACTAGTAGCAGTCCTATTCCTATCTGTTTAAGTTAGTTTCCTACTTTTACAAATAATAATAACTGGATTTTTTTTTTTTTTTTGGGGGGGGGGGGGGGGGGAAGGTGCCATCGGTTCTGCTGCTTATCGGTTCTGCTGCTCTCCCCCTTTCGTCGTGGCTCTTGTTGCTTCTTGTTGGACCAATACAGTATTTTTCTATCTCTTACCCTTAACACTTCTCTTCTTCTTCATCTTTTGCATCTCTCACTTTATTAAAAAGGAAAAGAAAAGAAAAAGAGGGTATAGTCCTGCCCTGATTTCTCTGGCAAGGATAGGTTCCACACTCCACAGGCTATTGGCCTTCTCTAACCAACACAAGTCAATTGTTGGTTTGTGCCCTGACTCTAAAGGAGTTTTCCCATCATGGCTTTTGAGAGAGAGGTGTTCTGTGAGGTGGGGCTGCAAGAGGGGGATTAAAGAGCCTCTAAATACAAACAAGGAGGTTATTGAAATTTCTATTAATGGTGGAAGTGGCGTCACAGGAGGAAGTAGTTGTTGGGGAGGATGAGAGATTGAAGAAGCAGTTGACAATGGGTTTTGAAGATGGTGATATGGGCAAAGTTGGAAATATGAAATGAGAGTACCTCAAACATAATATTTCAAACGTGAGGTACCCCAGGTGTAGTTTCACTATACGTTAGGAACCCTAGGTGTAACTTACTGAAATTACTCTGGTGAAAGTTTTTGTAGGTTGACAGGTCATTAACAAAATTGTGGGTGGGCACATCTATTCTACCACGTGGAAGAGTGATGTGGTAATTCTGGCCATTGATACCTAGGAAATAGTTTAAATTGGCTGTCAAGCTTCAGCCTCAAACTTCATTTACATTCCCTTCTAATGGCATAACCTCCTATGTATGTCCATGCACTCCTCGTAGTCAATGCACCCTCTTGGTATTCTTCAATTTTTTCATGCTTTGTTTTGCCAGGTGGCAAACTCCAATTAAGATGAAACTTAACATATGAGTAGGGATCTTGGGGTCAATTTGTCCATGTAAATTCAGCCCCACCTGCAGTGCCACATGGCAGACCTCAGTCTAGCCACCATTTTTGCCTGTGTGTAACCATACACCATAAAGCCTCTCAAATTTTGTTTGAGTAAAGTTGAGATGTTAGTAAATGTAACTCATTGTTAATTTAGTCAGATCTCCTTGTAAAGCTTGCTGGAAAACTCGTTGCCCGACTTGATTAATGGCTCTTGGTTGTTCACACTGAATGGTTTCATTTTTGTAATTTTCTAATCGTTCCAAATTTAACAAGTCGAAATAATTACGTTCAATTTTATTTGTTTTTTTTATCTAGTACACATTCACTTGAAACTCATTTACCTTCCTCTCTACTTCTGTAAGCGAGCGTGATCTTTTTCCAGCCGTTCAATGGCCCCTTCACTTAGTTCTTCTAGATTTTTAATAGTACTCAAGATCTTCTGCTTTATACAGGATGATAAAATTTGACTGAAAAAATGAAGTAAGATTTAGTTACTATATTCAAAAATAGAATATGAATCAGTTACACAATTACTGTTGGCAATGATTAAGAAAGTTTCCATTTCTATTTTGTTTAACAACAATCAGATAGAGTCCACAAAAAGGAATAAATAGCACTTTATGGAACATTGCAGAGGTAGCCTGTAATGAGAACTGAGAGAAAAGCGGATCTACATGTAGGGGAGAAGGGAGTAAGATTCTAAGTATGGGTGAAAGCTTCAGCATAAGTTCCTTAATTTAACAAAGCAAGGAATCTGACATAGGACAACTTTCTAGCGAAGTATCACATGGGCATATAGGCCTCAAAATCTGTTAAACTAAGAAAGATGAATATCACAGTCTAGTAAGCAAAGGAATTATACTTATATCGATAAGCAAAAGCTTTTCTGTACTGCCCCTCAACTAAAAGAGTCCATGGTCTAGACTCATCCATCCTCAAGAAGGCACAAAAACCCAACCCCTATATTTGAAGTTCCTGTAATACCCCCCAACCCATCCGAGAGTCATTATGATTCTTTTTTTTTTTCTGCCCCACTCCCCTAGAGAACCTCTCCCTATATTGATAATGAGTGAATCAAAGTAATAACATTTTCCCATTATCGCTTTAAAATAAAAGAAATAAAACCTCAAAAAGTTCCAAATTTGTACCAATGCATCATCAAGGAAAATGATGCAGAAATAAAAGGCACATGAACAACAAAATAAATAACAGGTAAAGAAGAATATTTAGTCACCTGTGCACCTGAAATATAACCTTTTTGCTGTTAATGGTAATATCACGACTTGCTTTCACTACCCTCTCTCGCTTGTCGTTCTATAACATACAATAAGATATTATGAACATATAACAATACCAATAATTCAAAGCAACATAAATCATAATACATTATGCATAGTTCAAATCTAATCTATAAATCAAACCATGTCATAAAATGCTTTAAATTCAAGCAAGGTCGAGGAAGGTTAGGTATTTTCCGAATCACTAAATTTCTGACTCCATACAGCAACTATTGTGAGTCATCCATGTAATCTTAGCAAGAAGATGAAAATATGAATAAATCCCACAAGTTCAAGGAGTTAGCAACCAAAGTTCCTATCCAAATCACCAACTCCACAGCACCCTTAACATGCGTATGTTAACACTTACTTAGACATGGCAATGTGCTCAACCATTAGATGTTAGATCATTTTGTTTTTTCCATGGTCAAAGCTTTGACCATTTGGAGCAATTTCTATTATCCAAAGACCTAGTTTTGGATAGCCATTAAGTATTTACCTGATTTATATGCCACAAGGTCATCAGCTTTATGCATTTAGAGGTCAGACACTTTTAAGAAATGACACAGCCAACATAGTTGCCTAGACAACTGCACGCATTGCAACAGTCATCTGTGCATGAGTTGCCCAATCCAAAGGGTTGGCTTAAACTTTTGGTAATGCACTAGCTGACCAAATCAAAAGGCTGTCCACCAATTTTCAGCATCAAATATGGGCTACTGTTCCATATGCAATGGTAGATGAACATAAGAGCCCAATGTGACTGAAATCTATTAGAAACGAGTTGCAAGTTTTCACTCGCTTTTTTCAAGGGATTGGCTAATTATACCAAATATGTCAAGACAGCTACATTACCTAGACGTGACCAAGGTTAAAAACTTTGGATTTCTGTGGGATTTCTACCCCTACTGAAAAAAATTTATTTTGGTGAAATTCAGTAGTCATTTTGTTTCAACTTCTGTTGAAACTGAAATATTTTGCCAAAATTCTGACATTTTGGTCAAAAGTTTGAAGCATGGACAAGACCAATAACACAACTTTGTTGCGGAAAGATTACATCACCAGAATTCTCATTGGCTTATACAAAGTGTTAGACACGAGTATGCCACTTGTACAGCAAAGATTCCATTTCCAGCATGGTCATTAGCTTACAAGTGTGACACGAGTGCAAGTGCAGCATGGATGCAACAAAGTTTCCATTTCTGGAAATTCTCAATGCGTACATGAAGTATCAAACAAGAATGCAACATGGGTGCGGCAGATAATTTAAGTGGCAGAACAACATAGAATGGCGGTGTCAAATTCTGTAGCTTGGTGAGTAACTAATGCATTGAGATAATTTTAATCTCAGCCTTCTCTTCAATCAGTTTCCCATTGCATGGCGCCATCTTGCAAATTGATGCTAATTGCAGCATTATTACATATAAATGAAGATTGTTCTTTGAAAAAAATGTCCTTTCATGGGTTCATCAAACTATCTCAATTTTTTAAAGAAGTTTCTTTTGTCTTAATCTTTATATCTTTATTAATTGAGTATATTCATTGTAAAATGACATCCTATAGAACCTCCAGCAAAATAACAATAATAATAACATTTCAGTCATCCCTAAAAGGAAAACAGATATTCTTTTAACTTCAAGTTAAAATCAGTGAAAACCAATTATGGATGCACCTGTGAGCTTACATTGAAGCAGCTTACACTCACATATCAACACAAGTCATGTAATGAGGACAGTAAATATTTTCTCCTAATTGCTAAAAACAACTCATGTAATGAATCTTGTCTCCTAATTCCTAAACCTTAAACCTTCCCTAATATATCTCACAATCACTAAAAATAGCCAATAATAATCGAAAAAGGGTAGGAAAAAAAAGACAAGCTTACAAGCTCATTGAGGTACTGTGCATATCTCTCAAAACCTTGTTTCATGGCCGATTCCATCATCATTGTACTTCGCTTCATGGTGCCACTGTGTTAGATTGAGAAAGCCACCAAAAAACAAAAAAGAGAGAAAACAATAACCATTCGGAGCAGTTATTTACAGAAACACTATTTGTTCGTTCGAGATCGAGAGAGAGAAAGAGAATGTATTTTGATGGAAGAAGGCGAGATTTGAGCGCAAGAGGAGAACCTGAATGAACGAACGTTCAGCAACCCTAGCGTAACAATATTTAAATCGATATTTTACCCAAAGAAAAATAAATAAATACATTATCCAAAAAGGAAAATTACAATTTGCCACTTGTGAGTTGTGAGGTTTAATTATTGGAAAAAAGAATGTTACCGGTTATGTTCAGTCACAGAAAAAGTGAAATGATCGCTCACCTCTATGAAATGAAAAATGTCATCTCTATTATTAGATTTAGATTTAGATGCCCTTGTTTGCGTTCTCAAAGACCCACCGATGGTCCATAGGCCCCACAATCTGCCAGTGATTCCCTTCGTTTAATTATTTTACCTTAAAATTCATCAAAAGATTATTTTATATAGGAATAACTCTGGTTCTTAAATTCCCAATTATTTTAGATTATATATACCAAAGGTAGGAATGCAACCGGACTGGGTTGGACGAGTCATTATCCTCTCCAATTGCTGGATCCTCCAATCGAGTGGAGGATCCAGTGGTCTCTCTTTAACTCAGTGCGCCTACCAATACATCGGTAGGTGCGCCTGGTTAAGAGAGACCGCTGATCCAGCAATTGGAGACGATAATAATCGGGGTTGGACTCGATTTTTCAGAATCCTAATCTAACCCAAAGGTCGTCCTTACTCAGCTCCGTCTATCTAGCCATACCTTGATTGATCCTAATTGGATCGGCTTATCCGGTTGATCCTGATTGATATTATATCACATCAACTCTACTCCTTGCTTGTTGAACCAAAGACTGGGGGGAGGTCTTGAATTTGTGTCTCCTCTTTTAAATCTGTTCCTTTTCCCACACCAATAGTATAACTTAGTAGAGTAAGACAAAAAAAAAAAAAAAAAAAAAAAAAACCCTCTGCCCAATCTAGAATATAATGTAATAATGCTTAATTGTGTATAATATATTGAAGGAGAATGATTGGTATGCAAACATTGTCTGACGTTCTCAGTTCCCCCCCTCCCCCTTCTCCAAAAAAAAAAAAAAAAAAAAAAAAAAAACTAATTTACGAATAAGAGATTACGTTTTCGTTGCTCCTAATGAAACAGTGTGTATGATTCCAATATATGGTGTTAGCATACATATCCTAAGCTAGCACCATATAATTTTACATTTTAAAAATTTATACACAAGGCTGGGCCAAGTGGCCTCACACAGCCCTCCCAAACCTAGAAATCTCAGCCTTAACCCAACCCTTGGGCTGAAAAGCTTAGCCCATGCCCTATTGTGATCAGGAGTGGCTTGCGTGGGCCAAACTTGCACCCCTTATAACAAGGTTTTAAACCTACAATCAGGTACCATCAATTCTGATGTGATACGGATTCCAATATGATAGGATTTTCATTGTTTATTTTGACTTATAATTCAAAGAACTGCATTGAAAAAGTAAGGAAATTCTAGATAGGAAATTTTTTCTATGTAAAATATCATTTATACAGAAACAAAACAAATAGAAGCAAACTAGAAAAATAGCAATGAAAAGTATTTCAATTTGAATATTTGAACCTGTTAAGCTTGTATCGAAGAAAGCCAATCAAAGACCTACATGTGGCACCACACAGATTAGTTGGCCATGCCAAGACGTATCAACATCTTAAGGGCCTTGAAGCATACATGGTTCCTTACCTATGACTTACATACCACGTACGAGATATTTGATTAAGGAGGAAACCGTTGGGTTCCCCACTTTGTAGCAGTTTTTGCCACATGTAGTATTTTCCAAGGAAGACGAGGCGTGTTCCATCATGCCTTGAGAAAGTTATCTGTGATCTAACCATTGGATACTTATCAAACGGTAGTGATCGTCTCTCACCTTCACTACCCTTATCTCTAAGGAGAATAAGCGCATGAAAACTCCCAAACCACAACTGGGATTACCCTAAGGTCTCGGATGGACTCTTGGAATTGCAACTACTGCAAGGGAATATCCTCTGAGTTACTCTGTGCTCTATATATATACCCTCTCTGCAAAAGTAAATACACTGAACTTTTGATACAATTAAGCACTCATATTCATTCTGTTGTCAAATCACCTTTTCTACCTTGAACTCGAAAACCTTCTCCCTGAATTCATCTGCTTATTGTCCTTGAGCTAACTTAGGCATCGGAGTGGACCCCGAGTCATCCAACCTACCCAATTCGATTGTCCTTCTTCTTGTGTGACAGGTGTTTCAATGGGAGGATTGATCAAAATCCAGCGATAGCACCCAATGGGAGTTTGGATTCGAAAGTTCTCTTCATCCTAATCTCAATAACAGAGCCAAATTTTGATCGGATTAAGTCCAAAATCCTAAACTTACCTTTTGCAGTACAAATAGTTTATCAGAAATGGTGTGCCGATAGATCAATTTTTAGGTGCTTCCATAACTTAATTTCTGAAAAGGGAAAAAAAAGAAAAGAAAAAGAAAACCTCAAACCTAAATGCAAATCATGCCACCATTCTTTCTCTTGAAGTCATAAACACCGATTGCTTACATTGATGCTTTAATGTGATTAATCCACAATGTCAATGGGGTAAAATGGAAAACTACCACTAAGAATGATCTCACTCCATCAAATAGAGAAGACACGTTGCATGAATTAAAGATCTGAGCAGGCCAGCTATGCTTTCTTCCATCTGAAGGGATTCCCATGGTCTCCAAGGATATGTCAATGCTACAGTGCAGCACAGCTTGGACGATGCTGATGCGCGACTCAATTCTTATGACAGGGCAGGTTTCAGTACCAACTGCCTCCATTCCATCTGCATCATGTTTTCTAGATGCCATTGCAATTGGTTCGTGCAAAGTGAAGATGGTTTGAGACCAGTGTGTTTTAGGAGTATATGGAGAAGTGGATAGAACAGTGGGCATCTCTTTGCAGAACCGGCATGTAAAACCAGTCTCAAAACCATAATCAAAACCCCATAATACCAAGTTGTCTTGGATTTCAAATCCATTGAATTATTTATTGTCTGAATCATTCAATTTCAGTACCAACTCAAAGCTCGTGAAACCCATCTCCATAGGCCTCATGGTTGCCAGATCGAAGCTCTGAGAAGAAAGTAAGAAACCATTACAATTCCAAACAATGCACAAATGAAGATCATCAAATTGAAACAGAAAAAGAAAACAAACAAAAACCCGATGCAGAAGTTAAAAGTTTAGCTAAAGATTGTAAGATTTTTTAGATCTCCTTTGAGTTTTTCTCATTAGATTTTCCATGAACCCTAACGAACACACCACATAGATTACTAGAATTCAATGGGCATTAAAAAGAGATGATAAGACACATACCTTTTGCTGTAGGTTGATTTTCGACCATTTCCTTCGTTTTGAATGTTTGGATCAGAGACTTCCACAGCTTGCTGGGGAACCCTTGAGTTCTCTCTGCGTATGAGAATATGAGAAGAAAATAACACCGTGGCTGTGAGGACCCTAACCATTGGTATTTATAATATCACCCCAACCCTGGACCAGTCCCACAGTGGACCAGGTTGGTCCATCTCTAATCATACTTAAATCGGTCTATTTTTAACCAGGTTCCCACTGAACCAACTAACCTTATAATTAATTTAGCCTATAAAAATATCTTACAATCTCCTACTTGGGCTATATTAATTATAAGAAAAATTTTCATTTAACCCCCAAAAACTATGTCAAATTCGATTTAACCCCCAAAAGTTTTAAAAGTCTCATCTAGCACCCAAAAGACCCAAAGATTTTCCACCGTTAATCAAAGAGACCCCACCCATTAGTTGCAAATATTAGGACAATATTGCTCTTATTCCAAAAATAAAAGACCATAATGCCCCCCAAAGTAAAAAACACCTTTACTTACCAATTTTTCATCTTCTACAGTAAAAGTAAAAAGAAGAAACCCTCTTTCGATACCTTTCTTCCCCGACGAGTTGCAATGATGAGAAGACTACAGTGTGTTGCGTTTTCATTCGGTGACGACTATAGTCAACCAGTAAGGAAGCCATTAGGTATTTTTGTTGTTTTCATTCGTCGACGATGGATGCCGCTACTCTATAGAAAGAAGAAGAAATCCGTACAGTCTGTGCTTTCTTCTCAGATGAGGTAGCAAGGAAGCCTTAGATATTTTGGGACAATGATTGGACATCAGACGACGATCGAAAGCCACCTATCAGAGAGATTCGAAGCTGCAAAGTCGGTGTTGTTTGTATTGTAGACCAATAAACAGATCGGATCCTCTCACACTGAGGTATTAACATGAAAAAATCAAGCAGTCGCTCATAAAGCCTTTTGAATAATAATTACACCAAATCAACAGACCCATTTTGAGAAGAAACTCAAAAACAAAATTCAAATCGCTCAACTTGAAATTGTAGAGCCGCTCTCTACTCTCTTTGCAAGTCACAACGCGATCTCATTTGAGTAGTCATGAGTTTTGTTATGTTCAAGAGGAATCTTCGGTATCCTTAAAATTCTGATATATTGGGAAGTCGATCAAAATTTGAAGAACAAAAAAGAGCTTTCGAATTACCTCCACTGCCACCATCACCACCGGTTATATTGAGAGCCAAAACTCTAGATGACTTGGAATCGCAGACGACCCCAAACCAAGAGCAATCTCTCTAAAGCATGAGATTCAATGACACAAAAAGTAAAAAAATCAGCTCAGAAATGAAAAAGAAATCTCAGAGATCAGATTTCTTAATTTGGATTCAAATTCCAAAATCGCTGTTTGTGTCTGTTTGACTATCTGTCGCATGGCGGGAAAGAGCGGAGCTCAGAGATCTAAAGGGTCAGATTTTCTTTTAATTCCAGAAAATATATATGATCAATCCCTTCTCTCTCTCTCCAAATCTATCAAAGATTTGTTGTTCTCAACTCTCTCCCTCGGTGTTGGGTTTCTATCTATTTATTTAGGATCATTTCTGTTTTTCTTTTGAAAATGTCTTCTCTTTAATGGTGATCTTAGGATTAGGTGTTCTTTGCAAACATTTTCTCATAATGTTTTCTATACATTTGTGTGTTCAGGCTCGGAGATGTTAACAGGAGAAGAGTTGAGGTGAGGTTAGGTTTTCTGGTGTTGACATGGGCTGTGGTGGATCCAGAGGAGATGATTTGCCATTGGTGACTCTTTACAGAGAGAGGAAATAATACATCAAAGATCTGGTGTTCTCTGCAAACATTTTATTTTAATGTTTTAAAGTTTCATTTTAATGTTTTAAAGAAAGGGCAAATTAGTAACTTTATCTCATTTTAATGTTTTAAAGTTTCAAATAAAAGGGTAGGAATGTCTACTTACATGTTTAGACAAGTCTGTCAGTTAAATGGGGCCGGTTAGAGTTTCTGGAAAACATTGGATAATAGATAGTATTTGACATCCTTTTTGGGGGTTAAATGAAAAGTTTTCTAATTGTAAAGTCACCATTGACCCACTGTGGCCATGTAATCTAATTACACAAAAACCATCCTTTACTTTGATCCACTCATCAAGCCTACCAATGTCGAACAACAGCGAAAAGTACTTCTACACATCTGGTGTACTCCCTTCTGTCAGCCACATACAGAGGTTTACTTAATGACATAAATCACTTTGAGATGAATACTTTAGTTCAATGATCGAATAAATACAATCCCGTTACCTTAAAATCCTTATAGGTCAACGCACTTTGATATTATCCAACTTATAGACAAATCGCCTCTAGCTTGAACTAATATCACACTTTGGCTTACCGCCTTCTTTGGCTAAATACCGCCTTACAACTTTGACATGTCTTAAATAATCAGAAATGCATACAAACAATGAAAAATGCTCACCAATAATCCTGCCCATTAAACCACAGGCAACACAAACAATCACAGATAAACCATTAATTACCAGATCTCCCACTAACTAAGCAAATCTGAATACTCCCATTGACTAAGAGAATTTAAAGACTCCCACTGACAAAATCTTTCTCAACCATTCCAAGAAAAATACCTTAACCTATCTCTACATAGCCCTAGAGATCAATTATGGTTGGTATAATTAGAGAACCTAAGATTGCACAGTCAAACATGAAAAATTATTCACCACATCACAGAACAAATATGATCAACATTACATACAGTCATTTACTTTACAACATCATAAGCATCATAACAGCATAATTTCTTTCCATTTTGTTGAAAGAAAAAATCTTCATTCCGGTATTTAAAATAACATCATTACATTTTCATATGGGAAACAATATATTAAGTCAAACAATAAACATAAAAATAAAGTAAAACCAAAAGCAGAAAAACCATTTGAATGTAAAAGAAAACTTTACAATGAAAAGCTTAACAATTTCAACTCGTATTCAAGCCAACAATCTTCAGAACCCTTCTACTCCAAATACCTAGAAAATTCTAGAATCTTTATCCTCTTTCTAGCTATGCCTATCTGACTTAACAATATTTGGTAAAACGACTTATCTTTGGTCAATCTACCTATCTTTGAGTAATTCACCTTGAAGTTACCCAATAATAACCTTATCACTGGCTCTATCTCTCCCCTTTTGATAATGCAAGCCACTAGACCTGAATATATTTTCTAGCTAGGTATGGGATATCTAATATCTCAATTACTTTGGTCTCATTGTCTTTGAGCTTTTCAGTGATAGCTGATAACTCCCAAAAATGCTTCCTCACATTATCATTTTCAACAGAACTGGATCAATAAACTATGTCATACCCTAATTTTGACTGAACCAGAAGTGTGAGTGAACCGTCATTAAACCAATGGTTCACACTAGGATCTCGATAAGACCATATCCACTTATATAAACCATTGCACATAACCATAATCAGAATATAAATAGATACATCGAAAGTCTTAAATTAAATGAACTGAGTACTCTATTGATACTTAAATAAGTTATCCAATGATCAAATAAACCAAAATGTAAATAAATATCTCTACATTGTTTATAAAATCCAACTGAAATAAATAAAATAACTAAACTAGGAACATCCTAGAGGTACACACAGTAAGGGCTCTCGCATGAAGCGTCATGCTCGTCCTCCCCTGCTTGCACTTCTAGAGCAACAATACCTCCATATACTGGAGCATCCACGTAGTCCTCCACAGTATAACCTACATCAACATCTAAAAACATGTATATATACAAGGGTGAGCTCACAACTTAGCTCAGTAAGAAAATCAAATAATGCAACAAGCAACATGCATGAGTAACATTCACATTATGGTCTGATTTTTAAGTTTGTAATGTGTTATAGAAAGGATTGGCGGCCACCGCACCTCTATACACGAGTGTGTGAATCCACCCAATGGATCAAACACCACTGTCGTCCCACATGCACCCACTATGGAATAGAGATAGAGCTAAAGTGTCTGAATCACACACAGCCAACACTTTCCCTAATACCCTACCCATACCAACACGCAAGCCCCTATTGGCGAGGACTTGCAAACCGGACTAGCAACTAACCAATCATATATATCATCATAGTAAGCCCTATTCCAGCACAGCTCCCTGCAGCATATAGATAGGGCTCGAGTTTGGTGGCCAAGCCAAAGTCCACAATGCCACGTCCTCCCCTTGATACATTACCAGCACCAAGCATGCTAAGATAGCAGCGATACGAAAAGGTGCTAGTATGAAGAATGATCCAAGACCCCACCCAGGCCCTTCCCATTCTACATACCAATGAAAATATTCACATGCCTAATACACAATCCTAGCATAGCGAGTATGCATGAACAAATATAGTAACTGAAAGTAAAAGATGACATATGAATATGCACAAGCAACACTCCATAGAAACAACAGTTATTAACAACGTTTTAATGTTATTAGTTAATTAGGGTTTGAGTCCGATTCCCTTACCTGACGCTCGATTGCTAGCTTGTTCTGGGTCACAGTTTCTAATTTCGCTACCACAGGGTCCTACAGGATGTTAGGGTTTAGTTAGAATTAGTTCCTTAGGGTTTTACGTTGGTTGAAAACCAACTAGGTCAAAATATTTAATACAGTGCATACCCGTCGTAGGTACCAGTCACGACACTATGGGGGATGGTGCGACCGGTATGGTCGACCGGTCCCTCCTTGACTAGTTTTCGAGAGGTACCGGTCGATGTACCAGTTGCATATGGTGCGACAGATATGCCTCCGAAAGACCACTAACTTGGTGTTCATCTTCCCTCGGTCACCCATTATGACTCCTAGGGTTCCTCCTATGCATACTAGGACTTAGCAATGTTTTAAGGTTGTTTTTATCTTCCATTCAAGGCCTACATTCTAAGAAACCTTAGTTTGGCATTCAATCTAGGGTTTATCGACTAAATTAGGGTTTAACAAAAATTTAAGATTTTAGATTAATACCTAGCCTTACATGTATTGATCAGTCATCCACAATACTTAACTTAGAGAAAAGTTTAGGAACTTATTGTTGGTTCACGAACTATGGTGTTCTTCGTCCAACGAAGGTTCCTCTTCAACCTTTTTCAACTCTTTCTTCTTTTCAGATCTCTTTCTCCTATCTAGGGTTTGTGAGAATCAATCAAAGAGGTTTAAGGAGGTTTAGAGGTCCTTAAATAGGCTAGGATGGAGTTTAGGGAAGTTCTCCTACGTTAAGAAAGTTTCTAGGGCTAAGATTTGGCAAGCGGGACCCGGGACCTACAGAGATCCATTTTTGGATCTAACTAGTATGCCCACGTAGACATACCGGTCGATCTGTATATAGACCGGTATCATTAGACCGGTATAATATTATTTCTCTGTTTTGGTCTGTTTTCGTACCTGATTGTCATTTGCTCATCCTGTCTAGTCCGGTGATGATTGGAAGACCTGTTACAATATGAAATAGAGGTTTAGATCAAGTTTATGGAGTGCGGGTCTTACAAACTATCTCCTGACTCCTCCAGAAATATTATTCCTATCCCTTGGATTTTTCTTAGATAATCCCTTCGCAATATTTCTCATCTTAATACCTCTACACATAACCTTAATAGTAGAATACCTCACAATTAATATAAACTACTATGAAAGATACATCTAGGTCAAAAGATCCTAGACTAGTCTCCAATCTTTTCATAATAAATTTTATTCTTTGTCCCAGATAGAGTGGGAATTAAAAACTACCATGCCATCTGGCACATTTACTGAGACAAACATCTTAGTAGACATAAACCATCATCATTATATGAGTCCAAACATAAATATCAAGCAATTGATGAATTACACTGGACTCATATAAACACATGCAACTTAATTTACTTATACTTTGTCCCAAATAGAATAGAATAGATATCAAAACACTCTTTGAGACAACCACACTTAGATGAATTCATCAGTGTATGAGTCTAAACACAGTATCAAACAACACAAAACTCATACACACACCTTTTACTTGCACTAACCGTATCGAAATATCTATGCAAGTAAATATCTTTTTTTCAAGAGTTAACCAACTACACATTCTCCTTAGGATAAACATGCAGTGGACTTCTCAGTTTCTGTGTAGTAACTGCGAAAGAATAATGACTCTCAAAATCCCACCATCTTTGGACTAATGAGACCCCTAAAGTCAAAACCCTTTCAACTCATGTGCATAAACATACCTTTAAACTTTGACAATACCATCTTTGGGTTAACACTACCTTTCTTAGCTATTTTTCACACCATGGAGAACAGTGTATTAAATAATGTATCTTTTATGGTATATGTAAATGCATAAATTTAGGGTTTGAAGATCACCATGTTGGAACTGAGTGTACCACTTTGGTGGATTCCACCCAATCTTCACATGACACCCACAAACCTTAATTTGAATAAAACTTGACAATGCCACCATTGGGTGTACATCGCCCTTACACAAACATTTACAAATACATGAACTTTAAATTAAAAGATATCATGATGAAACTAAGTGTACCACTTTGGTGGGATCGACCTAATTCCACAATGATATCCCCAAACCCTACTTTGCGGCACCATGTGGGTCAATAAAAAAAATCTCATGTACACATAACTTTCTACATGCATTTGGTATAAAAATTAACTGACAAACAAGTAAAAAAACTACAAATTGGATTAATTTGGGGTACCTTTTAGTCTAAAATATATTTTCCAAATCATCAAACTATATCAAACTGTATACCAAACTGTAGAGCATGAAAATATGAACACAACATAAAAAAATCACGTTAAAATCCGACTCTCCTAGCACCCACAATCGTCGATAAAATTCGGCTTACCTTTTATATAACCTAAACTAGTTCTGGGTGGTTCTTCTTGGCTAGGTTCGGTTTGGCCAGGCTTGGTTCTGATATGACTGAACCCACTGTCTATCCCTTTTTTTTAATCACTTTAGCCCAAACCAAACCAAACGGTCTGGGTCTAATCGAACCGTGATTTGACCAACCTGTTAAACTAGTGGGTCAACCCGATCCAATACAATTTGGGTCAACGGGTCATAATTTTGGGTCATCGGGTGTAGGACTAGGTCGGGTCATGGGTCACACGTGTAACCCGCACGTGTACCCTGAGTCGGGTTCTTGGGTCCCTGGCGGGGTTGGTCTGGGCGTGGGTTCGGTCTTGGATTGGCCCAGACCTGCTCAGTCAAGTACGGGGCTGACCAGGTGACGTCAGCCCTACTCCTTTTTCCTTTTTACCTCTTTTTAAATTTTTTTTATTTACACAATTGTCGGCTATTGGATCTCTCACAATTTTTCAGGAGGCGCGTGAGGGCATGTTCGGCCACCTCTGGCGACCCACCTTATATCGCTGGTTCCGTCTCTCTGAGACCTACAATCCTATGTAATTTACTTTATCTTTTACCAGTCTAAAAATTTTCTTCGAAAGTCCCAACCATAGATAGGTTCGTACAAGAATTTTGAGAGAAAAATCTCCCTTTTCCAATCCATTCAAACATATAATCTTTACAATGATTTTTCATCGATCCTAGGTCTGTGTGGGAGGCTTTGATACCACTGCAAGATTTTTTAAATCTCCTTTGGGTTTTTCCCATGGGATTTCCCATGAACCCTAACGAACACACCACACAAATTACTAGAATACAATGGGCATTAAAAAGAGATGATAAGACACATACCTCTTGCTGTAGATTGATTTTAAACCATTTCCTTTGCTTTGAATGCTTGGTTCAGAGTCTTCCATAGCCTACCAGGGATCCCTTGAGTTCTCTTTGCGTATGAGAATAGGAGAAGAAAATAATATTGTGCTGTGGGGACCCTAACCATTAGTATTTATAATACCACCCCCAACCCTGGACCAGTCCCACAGTATACCAAGTTGGTCCATCTCTAATCATACTTAAATCGGTCTACCTGTAACCAGGCTCCCACTGAACCAGCTAACCTTATAATTAATTTATCCCAAAAAATATCTTATAAGATAACTTGGAGCAACATATTCTCAGGAGTTATCACATAAACTACATGGTGGATAAGACAAACTTCTTCTTCGTCTTTTTATTTTTATTTTTTTTTTGTTTTGTTTTGTTTTGCTTTTTTTTTTTTTTTTTTTTTTTTTGGTAAGAGGCTAAGACAAACTTCAACAAGTTAGTTTAAGAGCTTAACATATAGGGCAAAACAGCCCATGTGGGAAAGGGCTTCATATACAATTCACCCAGTTATTACCAGGTGGAAATGTAATGTAGCAATTCCAATTGTTGGATAGATTGAGCAAGATTTGGATTGGCCATTTTGTTAATTAATTTCATAGCCAAATTCAATCACATGCCTCTATGTATTGGCATTGTTGAGTTGATATAGATTGTCGTGGCCATGACTTAATAGCTCAAGCTTTTAGGATAAGGGAAGCGAACATGATATCAAAGCAAGAAGGTCGAAAGTTCAATTCTTGGGAAGTGCTAAGGGTTATCCCGGCATTTACTCCACTCGGTGCCACATGATCATCATGTTTCTGCATGAGTGCATGTCACGTTGAAACAATGTAGAAGATGGATAGAGAGAGAGAGAGAGAGAGAGAGAGAGAGAGAGAGAGAGAGAGAGAGAGAGAGAGAGAGAGAGAGAGAGAGAACCATGAGTGGGGAGAGAACTTGATTAATTACTTGCCCCTCACCTCTATCATTATATATATATATATTAATAAAGCAGAAATTGATTTAGACAAAATCCTAGACTAAGTCGAGATTACAAGAGTTGCCAATAAAAAAAACTCTGAACTCTAATTAAAGCTGGCATCTAAACAGTACTAAGCTAGTTGACACCTAGCCAAGTCTAGGTGACACCTAGACTATATCTCCAAGTTGAGAACTGAAACTTGTATATGGATTAGATATCACTTTACGCATAACAGCTTCTTAAACAAAATGACAGACAACTTCTATATGCTTGGTATGCTCCTTAAAAACCAGGTTGCTAGCAACGTAGATGGTCACTTGATTATCACAGCACATAGAAATAGGCCATGTAATTGGAAAACCAAGTTCACTAAGAATAGACTTTACCTACATCAATTCTGTCGTAGTATGAGCCATAGCACGATAATTAACCACAACACTGGACCGAGCAATTGTATGCTTCATGCTACACCAAGTAATAAGATTGCCGCTAAGAAAGATATAGTTTCCATTAGTATACCGGAGATCAACATCAACACCAGGCCAATCAACATCAGAATAACCACAAAAGTCAATGTTTTGATTAGGACGATAAAATAGTTCGGATCCTGCATAAATTGACTAATAACGCCAACAAAGAATGAGATGTCAAGCCTAGTAACAATGAAATAAATAAGCTTCCCAACAAGACGTCGATCTAAAGGATGTCGGCAAACTACATATTATCACCTATAGCTAGATTCAGGTGAGTATCCATAGGAGTATCAACAGGTTTGCAGCCTAGCATGCCGATTTCAATCAGGAGATCAAGAACATACTTCTGTAGAGAAAGACTAATACCCTTGAAACTCCGAACCTCCTCAATGCCTAGAAATCAGCAAATAGCACCCATATTCTTCATCTGAAAATGCTAACATCAGTAGGTTTTAGCCTCATCAGTACCTGTCAAGTCATATCCCAAAACAATAATGTTGTCCATATAGACTACAAGAATAACAACCTCGGAATTATGGTGATGAACAAATATTGAGCAATCTGAATAGCGTAGTTTGAACCCATAATCAACCTTGACTTTAGTGAACTTATCAAATCAAGCTCGAGGAGACTGTTTCAGACCATATATTGCTTTGTAGAGTTTACAAACTCTGTGGGCAGCAATCTTCCCTTGAGCAATGTATCCCAGAGATTGCTCCGTATAGACCTCCTCATTTAAGTTGCCAACAAAAAGACATTTTTAATATCCAACTGAAAAAGAGGCCAATCTAGATTGACCGCAAGGGATATAAGAATCCGAATAGAATTGATGAGCAACCGGCGAAAATGTCTCAAAATAATAAACTCCATAAGTCTGGGTAAAGCCTTTGGCAACCAAGCATGCTTTCAGACGTCTACATTACCATATGGTTATATTTTGCAGTGAATACCCAACGATAATGAACCATCTCCTTACCCAGGGGTAAATCAATAAGGACCAGGTCTGTCGAGAAAGAAGAACATCCATCTTGACATCCATAGCCTTCTTCCACTCAGGACGGGTTAAAGCCTCAATATGAGATTTGAGAATCTTAGTACTGGGGCAATGGAAGATGCGATGTAGACACACTTTGAGTAATAGGTTATGTTATATGCACTGGCTCAGTGCAAGAGCGGGAACCTTTGCAAAGTGCAATAGGAAGATAAGTAGACAAAAGGTTCGGTAAGGAAGACAATGAGGGAAGAACAAGCACCGGTTCCGGTGCCTGTGTAGATGCAGGCCATGGGTGATAAATGTACACTTCGAGAGGAGCCAGAGCTAGGGTCGGGGTCAGGGTCAGGGCCGGGTCTGTGATGTGTGGGGAAGCCACATAGGGAACTGAACCAAGGCAGGAATCGGAGCAGCAATATATAGCAGGGACCGTGTTGGAGCCAAAAACCATATAATATGGTGTGTTATGAAAGAACATGACATCAGCGTTAACAAACTATCACCGGTTGAGAGGATCATAACACCAATACCCTTTTTGAGTGTGAGAGTAGCCAATAAAGACACACTTAATTGTATGAGGGACAACTTGTCTAGGCCATTCTGAAGATCATAGGCGAAGCAGGTGCTCCTAAAGGTACGAGGTGGTAAGGAAAACAATGGAGAGGACGGAGAAAGCAGGTAAATAAGGAACCTATCCTGAAGAACGGAAGAAGGCATTTAATTTATTAGGTAGCAGGCGATTAAGATGGGATCACCCCAAAGAAAATGAGGCAAGTGCATATGAAAAAGGAGCAAATGAACATCCTCCAATAAATGACGATTCTTAAGTTTAGCAACTCTATTTTGTTGGGGGTACAAGAGCAATTAGTTTGGTGAATAATACCATTGGAAGCACAAAAAAAAAAAAAAAAAAAAAGGGACCCACCCCCCTTGAACTTTACTTTTAATTCACATAACCCTAAACATTGCCCATAATTTCACCTACACCCAATGCAGTTAAGTGTTTGACAAAAAAATAGAAAAATCTATTTTACCCTCATTGTAAAAACCAAAGATTGATTTCTCTTAAAAAAAATAAATAAAAAAGAAAAAAATGATAATTACATTTTACATGACAAATCATTTTCTGTCAAGACGAAGAAAGGAAAACATTTTGACAGAGTAACAAGACCAGTGTTACTCTTTTCTCCAGCAACTACTCTTCGGTGGAAAAAGTTTTAGGTACCCTTATTTACATTGGTAAGTGCTGACTTCTCCGGTTAGACTCCCTCTTCTCCCTCCCTCGGTGTCTTCCTGATCGTGCGATTTCACATAATAAACTCTCTCTCTCTCTCGCTCTCTCTCGCTCTCTCTCTCTCTCTCTCTCTCTCTCTCTCTCTCTCTCTCTCTCTAGTTTGATCCTCTTCCCTCAAGTTGAGGAGCTTCTCCTTCTATTCTTTTTCTTTCTTCTCCCCTCTTCTCTTCCTCTCTCTTGCCTTCCATTATCAAGTAAGTTCCTTGATTAGTTAATTTTTTAGATATGAGATTATTTATATTAATCAATTGCTATATATACTTAAATCTTAAAATTCTTTGTCATCACTATTAATCTGATTTGGTCAACCTGAATTTAGGTCTATCACTGTTGTTATAAAACTAGATCTGAAATCTGGGTTGTTTTCTTCAATCTTTTACTGACAGGTTGTGATTGTTATTGATATTGTTATGATCATTAGTTTCTATTGAGCTTAATCTCCAATCTAATCCATAGGTTATGATATTATTTCAGTTGCAGGTAAAATCTGATCCTATCGTCAGATTTTCTCGATTTTTGTTTGTGGTTACAATATCAAATACAGTAAGTCTCTTGAGCTTGCTTCCTTATGCGATTTGGGTTCTCCGGTGAAGTGAAGTTCTAAACGAAGCTTTGGTGAAGAAAAAGTGAAACCTAAAGCTACATTAAAGTTTTACGATTTTACGATTTTACTATTTAAGATTTGTATTTACCATTTAAAAAAAATTAAGAGGTTAAAATAGTAAATTAATACTACTAAAGGGCAATTTTGGCATTATATAATTTTTAACCTTGCCACCTCATTACTTAATTGATCAATCTATTAAGTCTAGACCTATATAATACATATTTCACATTTGAGGGGGGTGGGTAAAATTATGAGAAATGTTTGGGGTTGGGTGAATTAAAGGTAAAGTTCAAGGGGGATGGGTGAAATTTTCCCAAAAAAGAAATAGTAGTTTGAGTGTATTCAAGAGTACTATCAAACTGAAAGATTTTAATACTAACACCAAACTGATTTTTGACTTCCAAATAAAATTGTTTAAAAATAACAAGGAACTCAAAATGATTCTATAACAAATATAACATAGTGGTATGACAGCAGCCGTCTACAGAAGTAACAAAATTACTAAAACCAAAATGACTCTTTATTTTAAAGCAACCCCAAATGTCGGAGTGAACTCACAAAAAGAAGGCAGGACTTTTGGACTTGCTAGGTGTACAGATATGGCAATTCGACTAGGATGCAGCATAAATTAAGTTATTGCCATAAATAGAATATTCTATCTAAGCATGACATGTATGATATTTATGGTAACTATCACAAAATATAGTAAGATTATGAAAATCTCCCTAATATGGCATGCATTGCAAATAAGGCAAGAACCTAATATGACAAGATCTAATATGCTAATCTAAGCATGACAAGACCTAATATGGAAAGATCTAATATGCATCTATATATCAATATGGTAAGTACCAATCATAGAATGCATATATGACATTAATTTTTTTCAAAAAAAAGAAAGATCGTATATGTTATTTTCTAAGCATAGTAAGACTTAAAAATGATAAGTTAAGATTTTGCTAAATATGATAAAAAAATCTATTTATTCTACCAAATATAGCAACACATGAAATATAACAAATATGGTATGCACAATTCAAACAAGCATATGAATGCTCCAAATATAGCCATTTATTCAAATATGACAGAATTTACTCAAACAACCAATTTGCATGTTACAATGAATGAGACATCAATGAAACCTTTTTTTGAAAAATAAAAAATTATTAAAAAAACATATGTTCAATGTTCTTTGAAAAATTATAATTTTTATGAAGACATTTGGAAAGATTAATGACTTAAAACTGCCAAAATTGTGACACAAGGTTTCGGATAATGGACAAAACTATGAACTGCATTCAGATTTTGTCACATTACACAAGAATGACCATAAGTAGGTCTTCTGTAATTCAAATCAAGCTCAATTTTTTTTATAGACAGATGACTTAATATATTATATTTCATATGAAGGAGTTGAATCCCAACAGAGAGCAAAAATAGGTCAAAGATATGCACTAAGATCAGACATGTGCACTGGTCAAATCTGTTCCAAATTTTTGACCAGTTACACCATAAATTTCAAATAAAATCCTATACTTAATAAAAATTAAATACAGACATATGTATATGTAGAAAACTATCTGATCTAAAATTTCATCAAGAAAAAAAAGTTAAAATAGTATATTTTCTTTGTGAAAAATGATTCTTTTCAATCATGCAAATCAATACATTATGACAGATTCAAAATCAAAGCACTATGCACTTAAAAATTGATATCAATTCAATAAAAAATTGAAAAAATATGAAACCATTGCTATTTTTTATAAGGCTTTCATGTCTAAAAATTTCATATGAAGTGAATTTTCTGATTATGGCCATAAGACACTTGTCTAGAGACTTTCTGATGGACGATTGCATTACATCCGAGTAAAACAGCAATGTCAAAGACAAATTTTTTGATGTATTTTTCCAATTTCAAATGGAACAAAATTTTTAGGGTAGTCTTCTAACATATCAAAGAGACTCCCATAAAAATTTGGGCTTCAAAATCTTAGAAAAAAATACATGTGATGTACGTCCTAAGTTTGAATCCTAAATCTAGAAATTTCAGATTAGAAAATCACTTTATAAAATTTGTAAAAAATATCAAACATCATCATATATCATTTAAAACTTCATCATTGAATAGCTTAGAAAAATTATCATTCATGAAAAATGCTAGACATTGGCATCCTAACATTAACAAGCATATAGAGCATTCCTGATTGAGATTTCATAGAAATTAGTCTTTTTCAAGCAAAATTGACATTCGAGTATTCTAACGACCTCTAAATTTGTTTAGAGTACTAACCTTGTGCTCGAATCGAGCGAAACCATCGATGTAGGCTGATTAGAGGTCGTATCAAGCTCTTTGAATGAGAACCCTCCTTCTCCTCTCCTCTGCTTCTCTCTCTCTCTTCTCTTTCTCTCTTTTCTTCTTCTCTATTTTTTTTCCTCTTCTTCTTCTCTTTTTTTTCTTTTCTCTTCTTCTTCTCTCTTTCTTTCTCCCTCTCTCATGTTTTTCTCTCTTACCCACGTTCTCTCTCTCCTTGTGGTCTGAAAAAGAAGTCCCCTCTCTCTTCTCTTGGCCTATTTATGCTTTTTCTCTCATCTTCTAGAAGATCCTTCTTTTCTTTTCTTCTTTTTCTAGAAAATCTTTTTTTTTCCTTTTTTCTTCTTTCTTTCTTTTTCCCTCTCTCACGTTTTTCTCTCTTACCCACGTTCTCTCTATCCTCCTGGTCTGGAAAAGAAGCCCCCTCTCTCTTCTCTTTTCTTTCTCCCGTTATTTTTCCCATGGCCTCTCTTTCCTCTCTCTTTCCTATAATATATATGTATATATATTAGTCAGAAAAGAAGAGGAATAAGGTCACTATTCATAGAGTCAAGTAAGAAAGGAAAAGAAAGAAAGGTCTTTAGTTACAGATGTCGCCGACCCCAGTAGTACCTGTAGTCAGAAAGCAGAAAGCCAAAAGCCACCCTTTTATTAACTTGGGAAGGATATTGCCAACTATTAGCCAAGTAAGAAAGGGAAGCCCGTTAGGGCTTTCTTACCGGCTTATATATATATATATATATATATATATATATATATATATATTATACATTATACACATATAAAAGAAAATGCATGCATATAGACTGACATAACTTGATGTCCGCATATGGTCATAACTTGTCGATTGGGCCGAACTAAGTTAGATTAAGCTGGATTAAACTGGTTTAGACCAAGGTTGACATTTCATAGTCCATTTCTGTCACCCTTCCATATGGAATTTTTAGATAGCATCTATTCCAAATTTTTTGCGTTCACTTTGTAGAACATTAAAAATGAGGAATATTAGAACTTGAATCACTTCATTTGGAAATAAAATGACCAACTTATCAATTTCTGAAGTTTAAGCAGGCCAATTATCGATAATTTGGCTGACCATTCTGCATGGGATCCTTCGGAGATTTCTACCGAAAATCCTGTACATTCACTTTGTAGAGAACTAAAAATGGAACATAATGAAACTGAAATTACCTGATTTGGATATGGGGCGACCAAAATATGAATTTTTGAAGATTAAATGACCATTTCCATGTGTAATTTTGCATGGGACCCTTCGGAAACTTCTACCTGAGATTTTTTATGTCCACTTTGTAGAACATTATATATAAAGAATAATGGTCTTGGAATCATCTGAATCCGACGTAGAACGACAAAGATATGAAGCTTTGAAGTTCTAATGATAATTTTGCATGAAAGTTTGCACGGGGCCCACTGGTGACTTCTACCCGGGATTTTTCACGTCCGCTTTGAAGATGACTGAAAATAAGGAATATTGGCCTTCGAATCATCTGATTCCGATATCAGATGACCAAGATATGATGTCTTGAAATTTAAATGATAATGCATGCATCATACGATAATTACGTAAATGCCCTTGCACTTTCAAACTGTGATATCTTCCTTGTTTGACGTCAGAATTTGATGATTCCGATCTCATTTCGAAGATAATTTCACGACCTATTTATCCAAGTAGGTAATATCCAATGACCCTACTGTAAGACCCGTGTCAATCTAACCCGGTCTTACCACCTTGAACCAGGTTTACCCATTATGGTTTAGTCAAATGGACCAAGGGCGTGAAGGAGATCGAGATCCCAGGTATCAAATCGACCCAAAAACACTTAAAATCAGGGGCAAGGTCGCATACCCAGCTAAGCAGGGTCGGACCTCCCAAAACAGAAAGTTAGACCCTCAGTTTTGAAGGGAGGGTCGGACAGCTTAAGACCCTAGGGTCGACGGGATCATCGACCCTCCCATCGATCCTCGGTTTCTGCCGAATATAGAAATTAGGAAATTTCTATATTTTTTTCGATTGGATTCTTTCCAAATCTCAGAGGGACTTATTTAGGATGTTCCTAGTCTATTTAAAGGACGTCCCTAAGTCACTTTCACTCCTTTCACAACCCTAATTGAATTGAGAGAAAGAAAGGAGAAGGAAAAGAGGAAGAAGAGAGGCAAGCAAGAGAACTTAGCAAAAAGGAGAAGAATTTCAGAGGAAAAATTATCTTCTCAGGTATGGATACTAATTCCATGAATTTCTACAGACCTTAGGTTAGTAATTGTTGAGAGTGTGATCTCGGAGAAACCCAAACCATCAATCTATGGTTAGGTTTTCATGGAAAACCCTAGGAGAATGCATGAAAGCTATCTAGGTGGATGATTCATGGTTTCAGACCATGGAATGAATGTTGAATGGAATGTAGAAGCAAGCCATAGGACCCAAACACGAAGAATGGACTAAAAAGTGGAAATTGGACCAAAGTGCACAGAGGGTCGCACCAAGGGTCGATGACCATCCGACCCTAGGTGTCCCTGACCATCGACCCTCAGCATTCGGGAAGTCCAGAAAGAGGGAAGGGTCGATAGACCCATCGACCCTAGCATCGACCCTCAGTTAACAGAATGGTTTTTAAATCTGGAATTAATTCTAATTAAATTCTATTGACTTTGTTAGGTCTTCTAGCAACATAATAACATTATAAAGGTGATTTTAAAGCTTGGAAAAGTATCTTGTAGCAAGCTAAGGTGAGGAACCTTAACCCCAAACTAAATTGGTTAATAATAAACTGTTTTCTATTTCTTGAGTCCTATGCTATGTTTGGTTCTATGCGAATATGTTTGTAATGTGCATACAGCATGCCATCCAATATTTCTATTATTTGTTCATGCATATTTACTTTTTTGTTTATAACATGATGATGATGATGATGATAGGAATAGACATGTGCTTGTATGTGTGTGGTTGATGTGCTTGATGCGGCGAGTATCGGGGAGGTGTGATGAGACGTCAATAAACGTTAACCTTTGGCGGGTCTCAAAGACTTTAGCTCTATCTTTAACTCAAGTCTTGTGCATTGATATCGTTATCGCCATTACTTTAGCGAGAACTATTATGTCATGAGTATCGGGGAGGTGGTCTTGGTCCTTGTAGTCTCGACTCTACCGGGGGGCCTTAGCTCTATCTCTATGGACATTCCGAGGGATCTTTGGGGTGAGGCCTTGGATACTTGTTTGGCATTAGGATTGGTTAGTTGCGAGCCCGTTCAGCCCTGCCAGGGGCTTACGTGTTGGTATGGCCCTATATAGCAATAAACGTAACCTTTGTTATATAATGTTCATGATTGGGTGCATGTGAGTTGACGATAACGTGATCTTCGGGTAACGTCACACACTCGTGTATAAGGCGGGGTCAATAAAGCGACCTTTGGCTACCTAAACCTTTCTATTGCATACGCAAACTTTAAACCGGACCAAAGATATAAATTGACTTTTGCATGCATATGTATTGTTGCATTGTTTTGGCTACTCACGAGCCGTGATTGTGCTCACCCTCGGCGTCGAATATTTTAGTTGGTGATGCAAGGTTATACGGTTGGAGATTTTGTAAATGCTTCCCGTGCGGGGACCGGTAGCGGCGATGAAAGGCTGGGTTGAAGAGGATACACACGACTCCTCTTGCGAGTGCAACTCGTGTGTATTTGATTAGATATTTTATAGGTTTCTTTTATTTGGATTTATTAAGACATGTATTTGGTATTTAAATATTTATGTCTTAGTTGGAAATGAATAATTTGCTATTAAATTATTAATATCATCTTAGTTTTTCGGTTCATTTTATTATAAGACTTCCGCTATTGTGTATTTACTTCGATTATGACATGGATGTATGGAGGTTCGTTAACGCGGGGATAGCCTATTTGAGATCCTGGTTGAACCGTTGGTTTATTAAGCGGTTCATCACATCATTCGAATAGTATAGAATTGGGGTGTGACAACTTGGTATCGGAGCATCTCGGGCCTTGTCCGCTGAACTAGCATACATTCAACACAATTGTGAACTGAGATAGGATAAATTAAAAGCTTTAATACAAATACACTGTAAGCACAAGTGATGATTGAGACCAAATTTAAAAAGAGAATAATGCATCTATTAAAAAGGGAAACAAGTTTACATAACAATGAGAGAAACAAAACGTATATACATAATTAAAGCAGAGTACAGTCCACAACCCGGACAGTTACTCTGAAGTACAAGGAAATGAAGGTACAATCAAGAAGCAGGAGGCGAAGGAGGAGGCGGTGCCTCACGGTCTCTGTCGTAGTCCTCGGCATAGACTCTAGTCAACTAGGCTATCCGAGTCGGGTCGTCGTAGACTAGCCGTGAGACCGACTATCCTTTGATCGATCGCCGCCGCACCTCTAGGAGCTCTCCCATCCGCGTGTATGATGCGTGGGCTCGAGCAGCCAACACTCATCCATCCTCGGATCAGATCTCGCTGGCCATCCCCGATCTCCTCAGCATCTCCATCATGGCTCAAGGTGGAAGTGAAGGATCACCGAATGGGAAGGACCAGCCTCGGGTGCGGGAGCCGCCGCGGAAGAAGTACCAACTCCAGCCGCATGTGTAGGTGAAGGCGGTGGTATCGAGTCGGACGCCCATATACATACGATCGTCATCGTCGACCGGATCCACATGAACTCTAGCGGCGAAGCAGCAGCCTCAAAGACAGCCATCTCGACCCGAGTGTGAGGGCGCACCATGCGTTCCTCTCCTCATCACTAACCTCGGCATCTCGCAGCCCCATCTTGCGATAGCCTCCCAATCTAAGGCGACGAGAAGGTCTTCTCCTGGATCTTCTCAACTACCGGATCTACCCCCGACGGGTCAGTAGCATTGTAATCATGCGTCCATAGGGTAAGATTACCCCTATGACCGGAAAATGTAGCACTAATCATCGTCCGCATGATGATGTAAGGAAGCGGACCAGCCGACGAGTGCGGATATCGTATATCGGGAGGAGGCCGGGTCAGCTGAGACACCCTCTCATAGTGCCCATTTGCGGGATCGGATTATCTTGAATAATCTTACGAAGGCCCGTGGAGCTAGACGCAGGTAAGGGCTCTCATCGCCAATGATCGGGACGAGCAACCGGTTGTCGATCTCGCCCTCATCTCAATCTCAACAAAGCGGGCTCTCCGGGTGCCACGGTACACCATGGGGCCATCATAGGGAATGCCCAAAGATCGGCTAGCTGCCGATAATTAAAGGAAATGTGCACCCCTTGACGTAACCGGTGATGCGCAACTCCCGACCATGCTCAACGTCATTGTAATTCCCCACCACCTAGAGATTACGAGAGCCGGCGCACCAAATCCGGACATGTCACGCGTCGTATGTGATGACGGGGAGCCACCCCATATCACCAAATGCTCCCTCTACATTGAACAAGGCTAGCTCGACCAAGTTCACCATGCGACCCCTTCCACTTTCTTACGGGCATAGTCAGCATACTGTGCCTCAGCTTCATTCGAACGGAAGCGAAGTGGATCACACACTCTGGGTACCTTGGTACGAGCCATGGTATCTGCAAAATAAGAAAGGAAAGGAAAACAGGGTGTTAATAGGATAAAAATCCAAAATTTGATGTAATAACGACGTAAGTTGACCATAAAGCCCCATTTCTCACCATTCAAGTGGGCATGAGAACTTACGTAGGTTAAAACATATCCTACAACCCACATACGTAGGAAATTTTAACCGCGAAGCTCAATTTGAAGAAATTCAAGAAAAATAAAAAATGTCGACAAATTAGGGCAAAAAGAGAAAATTTCAAGTTTCTCGATAACCAACCGATGAAACTCAAAATTTTTTGAGGGCTTTCGTTCCTTGAGACACCAATAACAAAAGCCCCCAATAAAAATCGAATTTTTACGGTTGGAAAAAATTTAATTTGAAGAATACCAGTTAAATGAGTAAAAACCTAGAAATGGAAACCTAAAAACAGGTAAAAATGAGAAAACATACCTATAGGGATGAGGTGGACGTCGAAACCCGGACTCAAACTGGCCAAAACGGTAGAGTAGCACTGTAGCAACTCAGAGAGGAGAGACGAGTCGAAATGGAGGAGGAATAGTGAGAAATGACCCAGAATCGGATCTTAAAAATCTGATTTTTGGTCCGAGGGTCGGACAATTCGACTAGCACAATCGACCCTCGAATCGACCTTCCCATCGACCCTCGGCTCTCGGGAATCGACAGAGAAAATCAAGGGTCGGAACTGAGGGTCGGATACCCATCGACCCTCGAATCGACCCTCAGCTCTCGGGAAGAACATGTCATTCCCAGGGTCGGATACCAAGGGTCGGACATACCAGCGACCCTCACCATCGACCATGCATAGAAAAGACAACATTTTTTTTTATAAAATGAGCTAGAATTGGAATTGATTATTGGTTAGCGTGCCTACATGAAATATAAATGACTTCTCACCTATTTTGATGATTTCCAGGCACCACCAATTAGCAAAAGGAATTATGTCCGGGCGTAGAGTGACCCGGCAGACCGAAATGTAGTCCCACCACCACCACCGGTGGAGGAGACTAGTCAAGAGAATAACTATGCACTAGGAAATCCAGAACCGGAAACCCTATAAATTTGCCACCTCCACCACGAGCTAACAACCGTGGTGATGAATCGCACAAGGAACTGCAACGGATGCAACACGCACAAGCTCGGATGCGAGGTTGCCATGGGAGTTATGTTTCAAGCCACTCGGGCCGCACCCATGCACACTGGACAAGCTAGTGCAGCCCCGGTGGGGTAACCACCCAGCTCATCAGACACCTCAACAACCGGCTGCACAGATTCCAGTGTAGGTACCGGAAGCAGCTCAAGGGAATTACCAGTATCCACCCTATATCTTTGGGGCAAACCCCCAAAATCAGCTGGATCACTCCCAGCTAGTGGAGAGATTTTTAAAGATGAAACCCAGAGAATTCAACGGCAAGCCGTCTGATCCATTGTGGCCAGCACACTGGATAGACGAGATGGAGAGAAACTTCCTCATGATGACTATTACAGAGGAAGAGAAAGTACTATGTGCCACCTTCATGCTCAAGGGCGACGCACACCATTGGTGGAAATCCACGAAGACATATTTACTGACCAAGCACGCCCCTCCGACATGGGCTATATATAAAGAAGCATTCTTTGAGAAATACTTTCCACGAAGCTTCAGAGATTCGATGGAGAAAGAGTTCCTGAGCTTATACCAGGGACAGATGACTGTAGACTCATATCAATAGCGCTACGAAGAGCTGTTCTTCTTCGCACCACTGAGTATGCAAGAAGAAGAAACCAAAACCCGTAGGTTTGTCACGGGACTGAGAGGAAACATCAGAGAACATGTTCTGGGCTTAGAGAAGAAAATTTACAACGAAGCTGTCCAGATTGCTCGAGTGATTGAATCGAGCCAGAAGGAGAGTTACCTTACTTAGAACAGAGGCAACAAGAGACCAGCCAGAAATTCTTACAACGGAGGCAATAACAAGACATATAAGCCTTTCCGTCCTCAGAATTTTACTGCTGCAACCAAGACTACTCCAACAGCTCAACCACAGCCAAAGCCAAACTTTGAAGTCCTGAAGTGCTTTAACTGCAACCAACCGGGACATATGGCAAGGGAGTGCCCTAAGCCCAAGAAGCAATTCCATCAGGGACGTGTATATGCTGTTACATCCGAGGATGCGGCCGCATCACCCGATGTGGTCACAGGTATGACTGAAACTTTTAAAGTTGTAATTACATTGAATGAGCATGTAGACTAAGTAAAGATAAATCACGGGTATTGTACCTATAAATGGCGTACCCGCCGAGTACTCTTTGATTCCCGAGCTACTCATTCATTTATATCTGTGTCATTTGGAAAGAAGACAAAATTACCCATCAAAACATTAGACTACAAATTACTTGTACGGTCACTGATGGGGTTAGAAGTGGAACTAGAGAAGGGTTATGGACCATGTCCAGTTCTCATTGGGAAACAGATTTTAGATGCAACATTGATACAACTTTAGATGGCAGACTTCGATGTCATCTTGGGAATGGACTGGTTAGCTCGGCATTCTGCAAATTTATTATGCGCCGAAAAGAAGCTAACATTCAAAGACAAAGAAGGGGCAGAATTCAGTTTCTCGGGAACCAAACTTCCCCGGAGGCGCAAGCTCATACTCTCAGCATTAAAGGCTAAGAAGTGCCTTGACAAGGGAGCAGTCGGGTATCTAGTATCAGTGGTTGACCTAACCAAGGAAGCACCACGAATGGAAGACATTGACGTCGTGTGGGACTATCCTGACGTATTTCTGGAGGAACTACCCGGATTACCACCCTACCGGGCCACAGAGTTTGTAATAGACCTGATACCTGGAGCCACACCCGTATCAAAAGCACCTTATAGGATGGCTCCTACGGAACTGAAGGAACTGAAGGTGCAACTACAAGACGCTGGACAAGGGTTATATTCGACCCAGTATATCTCCATGGGGGGCACCGGTGTTGTTCGTAAAGAAGAAGGATGGTAGCGTTCGATTATGTATCGACTATCAAGAGTTGAATAAACAGACAATCAAGAATCGATATCCACTACCTCGGATCGATGACTTGTTCGATCAGTTACAAGGAGCAAAAGTATTTTTCTAAGATCGATCTTCGATCGGGGCTATCATCACCTGAAGATTAAAGAAGGTGATATTCCAAAGACAGCTTTGGGGACCAGATACAGACATTATGAATTTTTGGTTATGTCTTTCGGATTAACTAATGCACCGGCAACGTTCATGGAACTGATGAACCGAGTTTTCCACGATATGTTGGATACATCGGTTATAGTATTCATTGATGATATATTGGTATACTCCAAGGATAAGAAAACCCATATCAAGAACCTAAACGCAGCCCTACAACGTTTAAGGAAAGATAAGCTATATGCCAAATTTTCAAAGTGTGAGTTTTGGCTAAGTGAAGTCGCCTTCCAAGGCCATGTAGTATCCGCTGAAGGAATCAAAGTGGATCCCAGCAAGATCGAGGCTATTGTGAAGTGGGAAGCACCAAAGAGTGTTTCGAAAATCGAAGTTTTCTCGGGTCTAGCCGGTTATTATCGGAGATCGTAGAAGACTATTCTCGGATTGCCGTACCTCTCACCCGCTTGACTAAGAAAGGTGAAAAGTTTGTATGGACGGATAAATGTGAGAAGAGTTTCCAAACACGAAGAACCAGATTGATATCCGCCCCGATTTTGACTATTCCTATTCCGGGACAAACGTTTACCTTATACACCGGCGTCGGGGCGGGACTAGGATGTGTGCTTATGCAAGGAGAGCAAGTGATTGCTTATGCGCAAGCGGTTGAAGGTACATTAGAAAAATTACCCCACTCATGATTTGGAGTTAGCGGCGTAGTACATCTTGTCAAGATATGGAGACATTACCTATACGGGGAGAAATTTCGGATTAAGTCGGACCATAAAAGTCTTACTTATTTATTTAATCGGAAGGAGTTGAATATGAGACAACGAAGATAGCTGGAACTATTGAAAGACTATGATTGTGATATCCGGTATCATCCGGAAAAGCGAACGTAGTAGCGGATGCATTAAGCGAAAAGCAATGATAAAATCTCAAGGAGAAGTTAGCACGACCGCAGCAATGTGTACCACCGAATGGTATTCAATCACCAACGAAGCAGTATGTGATAGATACAACGGATGAATCAGCTAACGAAGGATTTATTCATCGGTTTTCAAATATGTTCGCGGCATTGAAGATTATACCGGATATAGTGGATGAAGTGAAGACGACTATCAAAGCGGATCCTTATCTAAGAAACGGTACAAGAAGATATTAGAAAGGTAGGACTAACCCCGAGTTCACCTTGGATGACGGAAAGTCCCGAAATACAAAGGAAGAATATGTGTACCGAAACGAAAGTATGGACATTAGACACCGACCGATGAAAGAAGCCCATACCACCATCTACTCGATACACCTTGGAAGTACAAAAATGTATCATGATCTAAAGAAATTATATTGGTGGAGGGAGAATGAAAGCGGATGTAGCTAAGTTGGGTGTCTCAATGCCTAAATTGTCGTAAAGTAAAAAGGTTGAACGACAAAGACCCGCAGGATTGTTGCAGCCATTACGGAACCAGCATGGAAATGAGACCGCATCACTATGGACTTCGTCACGGGACTACCATTGACTCCTCAGTAGTTGACAGTTTGGGTGATTGTGGACCGTCGACAAAAACAGCTCGCTTCATACCTATACGACCTCGGTATACTCGGAAAGGTTAGCAGGCGTATGTGGATAATATTGTTCGATTACATGGTGTTCGGAAAGTATTGTGTCGGATAGAGATCCACGATTTACTTCCAAATTTTGGGAAGGATTGCAAAAAGACTATGGGTACAACGTTAAAAGTTCGATCTGCATTCCACCCAGACGGATGGACGGTCGGAACGCACAATTCAGATTCTAGAAGATATGCTACGAGCATGTGTAATTGATTTCAAGGGATCAGGGGATGAAAGATTACCACCGATCGAGTTCTCTTATAACAACAAAGCTATCGGGCTACTATACGGATGTCACCTTATGAAGCACTGTATGGCAGGAAGTGTCGAACTCCCTTGTTTTGGAATGAAGTTGGAGAACGTAGTATTGTTGGACCAAAATTTGTTGAAGAGACTTTTCAAGTGGTCGACATTATCAAGGAAAGAGTGAGAACAGCTCAGAACCGTCAAAAGCAATATGCAGATACTCGACGAAGAGATCTGGAGTTCGCAGTAGGTGATAAAGTATTTTTGAAAGTATCGCCTATGCGAGGATTGAAGAGGTTCGGACAGAAAGGGAAACTAAGTCCAAGATATGTAGGGCCATATGAAATTCTAGCTAAGCGTGGAAAAGTAGCTTATCAGTTAGCACTACCACCATCTATGTCAAGTGTGCATGACGTATTTCATATTTCCCTATTGAAGAAGTATGTCAAGGATCCAACGCATGTTTGGACAGTGGATTTGCCAGAATTGACTGATGATTTGACATTTGAAGTAACACCAACAGAAATCACTAGTCAAAAAGTTCAACGTCTACGCTGGAGATATCTACTATGTTAAGGTCACATGGAAAAGTAGAGACATGGAAGAAATTACATGGGAAGAAGAAAATGCTATGCGGAAGCAATACCCTCACTTATTTGATTCAGAAGGTACGTACAATTTCGAGGACGAAATTTTTATAAGTTGGGGGGAGTTGTAAGACCCATGTCAATCTAACCCGGTCTTACCACCTTGAACCAGGTTTACCCATTATGGTCGAGTCAAATGGACCAAGGGCGTGAAGGAGATCAAGATCCCAAGTATCAAATCAACCCAAAAATACTTAAAATAGGGGCAGGGTCGCATACCCAGCTAAGCAGGGTCGGACCTCCCAAAACAGAAAGTCAGACCCTCAGTTTTGAAGGGAGGGTTGGACAGCTTAAGACCCTAGGGTCGACGGGATCATCAACCCTCCCATCGACCCTCGGTTTCTGCCGAATATAGAAATTAGGAAATTTCTATATTTTTTTCGATTGGGATTCTTTCCAAATCTCAGAGGGACTTATTTAGGATGTTCCTAGTCTATTTAAAGGACGTCCCTAAGCCACTTTCACTCCTTTCACAACCCTAATTGAATTGAGAGAAAGAGAGGAGAAGGAAAAGAGGAAGAAGAGAGGCAAGCAAGAGAACTTAGCAAAAAGGAGAAGAATTTCAGAGGAAAAGTTATCTTCTCAGGTATGGATACTAATTTCATGATTTTCTACAGACCTTAGGTTAGTAATTGTTGAGAGTGTGATCTCAGAGAAACCCAAACCATCAATCTATGGTTAGGTTTTCATGGAAAACCTTAGGAGAATGCATGAAAGCTATCTAGGTGGATGATTCATGGTTTCAGACCATGGAATAAATGTTGAATGGAATGTAGAAGCATGCCATAGGACCCCAAACACGAAGAATGGACTAAAAAATGGAAATTGGACCAAAGTGCACAGAGGGTCGCACCAAGGGTCGATGACCATCTGACCCTAGGTGTTCCTGACCATCGACCCTCAGCATTCGGGAAGTCCAGAAAGATGGAAGGGTCATAGACCCATCGATCCTAGCATCGACCCTAGCATCGACCCTTAGTTAACAGAATGATTTTTAAATCTGGAATTAATTCTAATTAAATTCTATCGACTTTGTTAGGTCTTCTAGCAACATAATAACATTATAAATGTGATTTTAAAGCTTGAAAAAGTATCTTATAGCAATCTAAGGTGAGGAACCTTAACCCCAAACTAAATTGGTTAATAATAAACTATTTTTTATTTCTTGAGTCCTATGCTATGTTTGGTTCTATACGAATATGTTTGTAATGTGCATATAGCATGCCATCCAATATTTTTATTATTTGTTCATGCATATTTACTTTATTGTTTATAACATGATGATGATGATGATGATAGGAATATGCATGTGCTTGTATGTATGTGGTTGATGTGCTTGATGCGAGCGAGTATCAGGGAAGGTGTGATGAGAACGTCAATAAATGTTAACCTTTGGCGGGTCTCAGCACTTTAGCTCTATCTCTAACTCAAGTCTTGTGCATTGACATCGTCGTATCGCCATTACTTTAGCAGAACTATTATGTCGTAGAGTATCAGGGAGGTGGTCTCGGTCCTTGTAGTCTCGACTCTACGGGGGCCTTAGCTCTATCTCTATGGACATTCGAGGGATCTTTGGGGTGAGGCCTTGGATACCTTGTTTGGCATTAGGATTGGTTAGTTGCGAGCCCGGGTTGCAGCCCTCGCTACGGGGGCTTACGTGTTGGTATGGCACTATATAGCAATAAACGTAACCTTTGTTATATAATGTTCATGATTGGGTGCATGTGAGTTGACGATAAACGTGATCTTCGGGTAACGTCACACACTCGTGTATAGAGGCGGGGTCAATAAATGCGACCTTTGGCTACCTAAACCTTTCTATTGCATACTGCAAACTTTAAACCGGACCAAAGATATAAATTGACTTTTTGCATGCTTATGTATTGTTGCATTGTTTTGGCTACTCACTGAGCCGTGATGTGTGTTCACCCCTCGACGTCAAATATTTTTAGTTGATGATGCAGGTTATATGGTTGAAGATTTTGTAAATGCTTCTGCGTACGGGACGGTAGCGGCGATGGAAGCTGGAGCTGAAGAGGATACACACGACTCCTCTTGCGAGTGCAACTCGTGTGTATTTGATTAGATATTTTATAGGTTTCTTTATTTGGATTTATTAAGACATGTATTTGGTATTTAAATATTTATGTCTTAGTTGGAAACAGTATAATTTGCTATTAAATTATTAATATCATCTTAGTTTTTCAGTTCATTTTATTATAAGACTTCTGCTATTGTGTATTTACTCTGATTATGACATAGCTGTATGGAGGTTCTGTTAACGCAGGGATAGCCTATTTGAGATCCTGGTTGAACCGTTGATTTATTAGCGGTTCATCACATCATTCTGAATAGTGCAGAATTGGGGTGTGACACCTACTGTGGGGTTCATTAGAGAATCACCAACCTTTGGGTTAAAGGCTGGAAACCTGCCATATTGGTTCACTTATGCTGAGGGTGGCAAAAATGGGGTGCTTACAGGATAGAGATAGAGCTAAAGTTTGGTAGTCAGGCAACAATCCATATTACCACATCCTTCCCCTAATACTCTACACCGTACCAATACCTACACCCCTATTGGCGAAGGCTTGCAAGTGGGTTCTATCACTAACCAATCCTACATGTCATCACAGTATCTAAGGCCCTACCCCAGCACAGCTCCTTACGGAATAGAGATAGGGCTAGAGTTTAAAGGTTAGGGAACAATCCACACTACTGTGTCCTCTCCCTGATACCCTATCCATACCAAGCATGCTAAGATAAATGGTGATACGAAAGGTGTTAGTGTGGGGAATGCTCCAGCGCTCCAATCCCCTTCCTTTTCCACACACCAATGAAAACATACACATGCTTAACAATCACAGCCTAGCATAACACTATGCATGAACAGATAATATCATAAATAAAGATGACATATTATATGCACAACCATCATACACCAGAAATAGATAGAAATGTTTACTGTTATTAATTATTTAGGTTTGGGTCCTGTTTTCTTACCTGACACGTGATAGCAAGTCTTTTCTGAGTCACAGAGTCCAACCTCACGGTTTACAAGTCCTACATGATGATAGAGTTCAATTAGAACTTGTTTTATAAGTTTATAGCTGATTAGAACCAAGTCTGGACTGAAAATCATTCCAAAAACACACATACCGGTCAGACATTAGGGTGCAAACTGTCAGACCGGTATGTCCGACTGAACAGGTTTGACAAACTTCCCGAATGGGTCGGGTGGCATGTCCGGTCGGACTTATGTGTCACCGGTACTCGAACCAGACAAGGTCTGCAAGTTCACCAGTCTGACCTTCTTCTTCAGTTATGTTCTTGTAACATAAATCTAAAACTCCCTACCTACAGGTTTAGGGTTTCTCAATGAAGTAGGGTTTCGGATCAATACCTAGCCCTTTTTGGTATTGATTCTCAACCAACCCTTTCTAAGTCCTTATACAGAGATAGAGCACTTATTGTTTTCTTTCAGGACGACGATGCTCCTCTCCCAAAGGCTCTCTCCCTCTACAGAACTTCCTTGCTCCTACTGCTCTTCTTCAGATCCCTCTTTCAGACTCTAGGGTTCGTGAGAGCCAACAAAAAATTTAAAGAAGAGAAAAGATCAATATATAAAAGAAGGTAGCCTTTTAAGAGAGTTTCCTACGTATGGAAGGTCTCTACTATTGAGATTTGGAAGGTGGGACCCTCTAGGGTCCGATTCAACTCCTAATAAGTTGACCAGTTTGACATATCGGTCGGACTATTCATGAGACTAGTATGTCTCAACCAGTCAGACTGGACAACTAGGTAATATGTCTGTTTTGCCAGTTTTTTGTACCTGGGCCTGTGGTTCGTCATCCGACCATCTTATCTGGCTTGATTATGACTCAAAAACCTGTCACGACATGAAAACGTAGGTTAGACCAGGTTCGTAGAGTGCGGGTCTTACATACAAGATGCCCTTCCAACATGTGACCAGCTTATTCATAGATCCATTGATGTTAGCCCTGCTTGGTTCTTTTGCTGGGCAGGGTTTGATTCAAGAGACCACCTCTTTTTTTTCATGCCACTATTCTAAATGGGTGTTGGGTGGTGGGGGTTTTTGGGGGGGTGTTTGTAAGACCCGCACTCACTAACTTGGTTTAACCGTGTCGTGCCAGGTCTTCCCATTATTCTTGGACCAAGTGCACCGAGCGTGTGAAGATAAATTACAAACTAGGTATAAAAATTGAATCAACACCCAAAACTGTATACATATGGTCGCATACCTGGGTAGGTACGGTCGACCATATGGTAAGAATGAAGATCTCAGATCCAGGACCCTATGGTCGACGGTTTATGCTACCGTATGATCGATCGTGAGATCCCAGAACTGACTCCGTGTTTAGGAAACTTTCCTAATTTGAGGAGGACTCTTTCCTAACTCTATATGGAGGTTTTTTATCTATATAAGGGACGTTCTTTAGCCTCTCTCACTCTTTTAGAACCCATATTGAAACTCTAAACCTAAGAGAGAAAGAGAGAGAGGAAGAGAAGGAGAAGGAGATTTGGAGAAGAAAGCTGAGAGGAAGGTTTTGCAGAGAAGAGTTCTATCTCTCTACAACAAGCTTAAGGTATGGACTTGACTCGGTAGGATAGATCAGATAGGATAGGTTCCTTTCCATCAAATTGATGTGTTGAATCTAATGTAAAGATTTTGGTTATGAAATTTCTAAGCAAAACCACGAGAGAATAGGTTAGGGATAATTGATAAGGATAAATTGTGATTAAAGGCCATAAAATGATTTTAGGATGAATCCCATTGATGATCCATGAGGAGAAACTCATAAGAGAAGTAAAAATTAACTTGACTACATATGGTCACAGCTATGGTTGACCATAGGATGAGAAAAGAGTCGACCACAGCCATTCGGGAAGAATTCAGGAAACATACGGTCATAGGTACAGTCGCATGTAATGCGACCATAGGGTATCGATCATTTATCCTACAGTGGCATCTATTGCGACCATAGGATCGACCATAGCATCGATCATAGGAAAACAGAAAACATATTTTAAGACCAAACAAAGTTTTTGACTACTGTAACTTGGTAAACTTGAACCCTAACTTACATACATTAATTGTTTAGGTTCCTAATAGATTCAAAGTGACTTTCAAAGCTTGGGAGAGGAACAAGGAAAGGAACAAACATCAATCAAAGGTGAGGGAACAAGACCTAAACTAATTGGTTAATAACAAACTGTTTATTTTTATTGAGTCCAATGCCATGATTGATTCTATGCTTGTATGCTTGTAATGTGCATCTCACATGTCATCCAATATTCCTGTTATTACTGCTCATGCATATTTAATTCTATTTATTTATAACATGATGATGATGATGATGATGATGCTAGGAATAGGCATGTGAATGTATGTGTGTGGTTGGTGTGTTGGATGCGAGTGGAGCATTAGGGGGAGGACGTGGCATGGTGGTCTTTGACCTCATCACTATACTCTAGCTCTATCTCTACTCAAGTCTTGCCCACTAACATCGTCGTATCGTTATTACCTTAGCAAAACTATTACATCATAGGGCATCAGGGGAGGTGGTCTCAGACCGTGTGGTCTCTGACTCTGCCGGGGGGCCTTAGCTCTATCTCTATGGACGTATTGAGGGATGCTGGGGTGAGGCCTTGAATACACTGTTTGGCATTAGGATTGGTTAGTTACGAGCCTAGTTTGCAAGCCCTCGCTAATAGGGGCTTACGTGTTGGTATGGGTAGGGCATCAGGGGAAGTGTTGGCGGTGTTTGATCCGAACACTTTAGCTCTATGTTTATTACATGGTGGGTGCATGTGGAATGACAATGGTGTTTAATCCATTGGGCAGATTCACACACTCGTGTATAGAGGTGCGGGGGCCACCAAACCTTTCTATAGCACATTGCAAGCTTAAAAAGCAGACCAAAGATATGAATTGAATGCATGCATATATTTGTTGCATTATTTTATTTACTCATGAGCTCAAATTGGAGAGCTGACCCTCACGCGCGTAATTGTTTTTGGTTTCTGATGTTGCAGGTGTTACCGTTGAAGATTATATGAGTACGCCAACATATGGACAAATGGTGGCTATGGGTGCAAGTTGTGAAGGACGAATATGGCTCGTCAAGCTAGTGTTTCAACTATGTTTACGCTTAGTGGTTAACTTTCGTATTGTGATACTTGTAATCAGTATTAATTATGTTTTGGTTACTTGAAGATAACTTGTTAAATATTTAATTATCATTGTAGACTCTGAGTTCATTATTAATAAAACTTCCACTATTTATTTATTTACTCTGATTACTATTGTGGAATATGTTTTGGTTTAACATGGTTGGCATAGCCTATACGAGATCCTGGTTTGAACCATTGGTTCTCATGATGGTTCATCACACCATTGGTTAGTCTAGAATTGGGGTGTGACAACTTGGTATCAGAGCTCTCAGGCCTTGCCCATCAAACTTGAATACTTCCACTAGAGTCCATGAACTGAGTTAGGATAAATCAAAAGCTTTAATACAAACACGCCATAAGCACCTGTGTTGGTTGAGACGGAACTTAAACAAGACAATAATGTACATATAAAATGTGGAACCATATGTATACATAGACAGAAAAAGAAAATCTAAATGTATCCTGATAAACAAATAATATAGGGTATGATCTATAAGTCAGGCAGTTGTCTAAGTATACAAAGGATATAGTACAGTAGCAAGAAGGGAGCATCTATAAAGTAGAAAATTAGAATACCGAGTTGGTACTCACAAGATGTGAAACTCAATGTATGACAGAGAAAGAAGAAAAATGGCTAGTAACACCTAAATCGCTGTAGAGGTCAAGGGAAAGATCTCTGGTTAAATCCAACAGAGATAGGAGAACAATGGCCATACACCAAAAATGAGAGTAACTATAAAAGAAGATAAAACTATACTCCTGGGTGACGTGGAGACTCAGAGTGAGATCCACCACACACTGATCCATTGCTTGCTGAACATTAAGAAGAGGTTGCAACTTGACCCTACCGCTATCTGGGTCGAGAACGGGTAGTGAAAACTTATCTAAGCAGATGCTAAATAGTGATAATCAGATTGAAGAAAATCAAAGGAGATGAACAACTAGGTCACTCCAACCAATCTACCTGGACTACCAAGTGCCATGGCTACGATTGTAATAAACTTGGCCTGACAAAATGCAAGAGCAACAGCAGATGAGACCGACTATGCAAGTTGCCATGAGAATCACTACCCTAGTTGCCAATGCTACACCAACACCTCTAGGTCAGACCAAGTACGGTACGAGTTGGTAACAACATTATCTCCAGCACCTGTTAGCTAACACAGTGCCTACCATACATTAAGTCTCAGTAACACACACCCCAGTGCAAAAGCTTATTGCACAACAAGTAGTGTGTCAAGGTGATTACTCTTATCAGCCACCAAGGTATGAGATAGCTACCCCATGGCAGAATGATCCGACAAGGATTGAAGAATGTTTTCTGAAGATGAAGCCTCTAACATTTTCGGCAAGGGATCAAATCTATTGTGGCCATATAACTAGAGAGGTTTATATAGGATGTGATGCATCATTGACTTACTCTTATGATTAAGAGGATGCACATACCTGATTTTAAATTCTCATGCCTTGACAGGATACCTTATCGATTCAACCTGTCAATTGGAGTTATAGATATTATTTCTTTAGTATTAGTCCTGATTATACCAATCTAAGCTACTCTCATGATCGATAACATGAATAGAGATATCAACTGAATGAACAGTTAAAGGTTTAATCATTTTGAACATACATCTTTCTGATTTATACCTGATTTATTGATGTACCAAAATTTCTCCAGATTTATTCCTATCGTACCTTGACCAATGGCATTATATACTCGATAGAACCTGTAACCATGAGGTTAAGAACTGTAAAACCTCTATTTCCATATATTTGGACCACCGTGTAACTTAACGACCTTTGGATGACTGTTGGATTACCATAGATTTACTCTTGATCCTTTAAATCTAGGTCCACTAGATAAAATAAATGATCATCATTATATTAAATTCGAAAGAAGTAAGTGAATCGCTTTTGGATAAGCATTATGATTCTTACATTTCTCGAAATCCATTGATAAGATGTTTAATTAATAAGGAAATTATTGGAAGGAAGATGATTAAATTCAGATTAGATTCTATAGCCAAGTAACCTCAGATGAAGTAATGGATAATCTACTTTGAGATTGTTGGATATATGGATTTGAGTCATGATCTATAAAAGAGTGCATAAGTAGAAAGTGAGAACTATCAAGAGTAGCCAGTAAAGAAATAGATAGCACTCAAGTAGAGTTAAAGATGGCTATATCGATATGAAGTTGACAAGGAAGAAGATTTCTAAAAGCATATCTACGAGTGGATACAAGGATGAAGTAAAAAAAAATTATGGCATTGATAGTATTCGGATTAGCACAAGTAATACTGAGTTATGCCCAATGTTAAATGAAATGATTAAGTAAAGACCAAGAAAGTTTGGCAGAATTAATGAAATTATAAGCATATACCCTAATTCTTATAGGTAAACTTGGGATATGAAGTGAGTAACAATCACAAGATACTTTTCAAGGTACATGATAGAGAGATCAGGATAAAACAGCAGTGATAAAAGATATGTAAGCTAATAAGTGCAATATGAGACTATTGGTGTAAGCTAATAAGCTTTTTGGGATATGAGATTATTGTAGTTAGTCTTTGAAAAATCATAAGAGATGAAGGAACTAGACAAGCTCTTAAGAACTTTAAACCAGATTTTACTAGTTTAAGCCCTTTTGGACTAAATGTTGCATAGGTGAGTGTTATGAACAATGTTCGAATAGTATGGATGGACAAAATTGAAATGCAACCTAGTTCTACTTGAGATGGCAGACTTCGACATCATCTTGGGAATAAACTGGTTGTCTCAACACTCTACAAGTAATTATGTGCAAAGAAGAGGTTATCATTTAAGAACAAAGATGGCACATAATTTGATTTTATTGGAAGCATATTGCTCAGGCAGCGAAAGCTCATCCTCTCTGTATTAAAGGCCAAGAGATGTTTTGAAAAGAAAGGAGTTGGATATATGGTATCTCTGGTAGACGTTACTAAATAAGTACCACGGATGAAAAAAATTGATGTGATACGAAAATTCCCTGATGTGTTTTCAGAAGACTTACCCGAGTTGCCACCTGATTGTGCGATCAAGTTCATTATCAACTTGTTACCAAGGACGGCACATGTATCAAAGGCACCCTATAGAATAGCTCTTATAGAATTGAAGGAACTGAAGACTCAACAACAAGAGTTATTAGACTAAGATTTAATCCAGTCCAGTATACCACTTGGGAAGCACTAGTGTGGCCCATAAAGAAGAAGGATGGTAGTGTTCATCTGTGTATAGACTACCGAGAATTGAACAAGCTCACGATCAAGAACCAATATCCACTACCTCAGATCGATGACATGTTTAAATAGTTGCAAGGAGCAAAGGTATTTTCTAAGATTGATCTTCGGTCAAGATATCATCAGTTAAAGAATTTGGACAGCGATATTCCGAAGAGAGTTTTTAAAACCGAGAATGAGCATTATGAGTCCCTAGTTATGTTATTGGGTTAAACATTGCCCTTACATCTTTTATAGAACTTATGAACCGGGTATTTCATGATGTATTGGACACGTCGGTCATAGTTTCATAGACTATATATTGGTTTATTCCAAAGACGAAGAAAGCCCTACAACGAATTTTAGAATAGCTTCACAACAGCTGAGAAGGGAGAAGCTTTATGCAAAGTCCAAGAAATATGAGACTTAATTAAACAAAGTGATCTTCTTGGATCACATAGCATCATCAAAAGGGATTAAGTGGACCTTAGTAAGATAGAAGCAATCGTAAGGTGAGAAGCGCTTAAGAACATTGCAGAGATCAGACTTGCTTGGGATTAGCTAGTTATTATCGACAGTTCATGGAGGACTACTCTAGAATCGCAATACCTCTTACCAAGCTAACCAGGAAGGGAGAGGAGTTTATTTCGACTAATAAGTGTGAAGAATATTTCCAGACTCTAAAAGTAAGGTTGATATCAGCTCCCATTTTGATCATTCTGGCACTAGGGAAACCTTTTACCCTATACATCGATGCTTTCGGATTGGGTCTAGGATGCGAGTTAATGCAAAGAGAATAAGTGATTGTCTATGCTTCAAGACAATTGAAGGTGCATGAAAAGAATTATCTGACCCACGACTTGGAGTTAGCGGTGGTGAATCATACAATCGAGACTTGGAGACATTATCTATACGGAGAAGAATTTCAGATTAAATCGAATTACAAGAGTTTTACTTAGCTCTTCACCCAAAAAGAATTGAACATGAGGCAAAGGAGATGGTTGGAACACCTTAGGGACTAAGACTGCAATATTCAATGTCACTAATGCAAGGCTAATATGGTAGTTGAGGCTTTGAGTAAAAAGGGAAATAATGAAGCCAGAAGGAGGATCTATTACGAATACCACCTTCTGTTCTGCAGCAACAGATTCAGATTTAGAAGAAGTACCGCATTTGATAAAAACTCGTGATGATCCAGTTGAGTGAGAACTTATGGATGAACTTATGGAGCAATAGTTCCTCGCTTGGGTTCACAGCATTAAAGATCATCTCTGATTTGATGGATGAAGTAAAGACAACAATTCTATTAGATACGTATCTAAGAACGGTGCAAGAAGATTTAGAGAAAAAAAAACCTAACCTTGACTTACTTTGGATGCGAAAAAAGGTCCTGAGATACAGAGGATGATTATGCATACCTGAAAGTAAAAAACGCTGATCATAAATACAAGATAATGCTAAAAGCTCATTTTTATTTTGTATTAGGTACATCCTAGAAGTACAAAATATACCAAAATATAAAGAGATTATTTTGGTGGAAGGGAATGGAAGTAGTTGTGGCTAGATGCATGTTTCAGTGACTGAATTATCAGTAAGTAAAGGCTGAAAGACAAATACCAACATGGCTTACTACAACCATTATCGGAGTCAGTCTGGAAGTGAAACTGCGTTACAATGAACTATGTCACCGATTTTCCACTGACTCCCAGATCGGTTGACACAGTTTAGGTGATTGTTGATCGCCTTATGAAGATATCTCATTCCATTGCTATATGACCTCAGTGTGTTTTGGAGTGACTAACTAAGATATATGTGGATAATATTACCAGATTGAATGGTATGCCTAAAAGCATAGTGTCGATCAGAGGCTCATGCTTTATTACGAAGTTTTGGGAGGATTTATAGAAAATAATGGGAACGAAGTTGAAGTTTAGTACCGCATTTTACCTTAAATCGACAAACAGTCAGAGCGGACTATACAGATCCTAAGAGATATGCCCCGAGATTGTGAAATTGATTTCAAGGAGCTTGAGTTGAGAGGTTACCGTGGATTGAATTTGCTACCAAGCTACTATGTAGATGTCACCTATAAAGCATGGTATGGTAGAAATGTCGAATTCCTTTGTTTTGGAACGAAGTCTAAGAATAAGGAATTGTAAGACCTGAGTCTGTTGAAGAAACCAGTTGAGTGGTAGACAAGAACAAAAAAAAGGGCCAAGATAACTCAAGTTTGTCAGAAGAGACACCAAGACCTAAAGTTCGCCATAAGTGACAAAGTGTTCTTGAAGATATCACTTATGTATGGTTTGAAACGATTCGACAAGAAGGGAAAGTTGTATTGTCACACCCCAATTCCGCACTATTCAAAATGGTGTGATGAACCGTCAATAAATCAACGGTTCAACCAGGATCTCGAATAGGCTGTGTCTGTTTGCTTAAACTATACACATCCACAACCATAATCAGAATAAATACACGATAGCGGAAGTCTTTAATATTAAATGAACTGAGATTTTAAAGATGATAGCATAATAAATTATTCAATTATCTTCAAAAATACTAAGACATAAAATAAAATAATTTAATCAATTACATCGTCTGTATAATTCAAAAAAAATCTAATCGAAGACGCATGAATTGCACTCGCATGACGAATCATGTGACTCCATCATAACTTCTGCATCCATCGCCGCCGCATGTCCATACATCGGAGCATTCAGATAATCTTCTACGGTGGTACCTGCATCATCAACTAAAAATATTCGACGTCGAAAGGGTGAACACACATCACGGCTCAGTGAGCAAACAAAACAATGCAATAAACATATGCATGCATTCAATTCATATCTTTGGTCTGGTTCATAAGTTTGCAATGTGCAATAGAAAGGATAGGTGGCCGCCGCACCTCTATACACTAGTGTGTGAAGCTGCCCAATGGATCAAACACCATTGTCATCCCACATGCACCCACCATGGAATAGGGATAGAGTTAAAGTGCTTAGGACCGCACCGCATCACACTTCCCCTGATGCCCTATCCATACCAACACGTAAGCCCCTACTGACGAGGGCTTGCAAACTGGGCTCGTAACTTACCAATCCTATTGTCAAACAGTGTATCCAAGGCCTCACCCCAGCATCCCTCAATACGTCCATAGAGATAGAGCTAAGGCCCCCTGGTAGAGTCAGAGACTACACGGTCCGAGACCACCTCCCCGATGCCCTACGATGTAATAGTTCTGCTAAGGTAATGGCGATACGACGATGTTAGTGGACAAGACTTGAGTAGAGATAGAGCTAGAGTCTGGTGACCAGGATGAACCACAGTTTCACGTCCTCCCCCTGATGCTCCACTCGCATCAAGTATACTAACCACATACATATATTCACATGCCTATTCCTAGCATCATCATCATCATCATGTTATAATAAACGGAATTAAATATGCATGAACAGTAATAACAAGAATAGTGGATGACATGTGATATGCACATTACAATCATACAAGCTTAGAATCATTCATGGTATTGGACTCAATAAACAAAAAAAGTTGATTATTAGCCAATTAGTTTAGGTCTTGTTCCTCACCTTTGATTGCTAGTAGATCCTTGTTCAAGCTTTATAATTCCCTTTTAAACCACTAGAAATACCTAACACATCGATAGATTTTAATTAGAATTAATTTCAATATGTTTAAACTAACTGAAACTGTAGGGTCGCAGGTGGGGTAGCACCTAGGGTAGCAGTTTCTACGACCACAGGGGTAGGGTCGCAGGTGGGGTCGGATACCATTCGACCCTACGTGCGACCACACCCTCCCTGGGACTTCCCGAGGGCATGTGGTCGATCATGTGGTCTCGTAGGGTCGGATATCATTCGACCCTACGTGCAACCACACGTGTTCTGTGTCGACCTTTCATTCTAAAGTCCATTCCTTCATGTTTGAATCCTTTGGCTTACTATCATGGTCCATCCTATGATTGTTCTATGGCTCATAACTACAAGTTACACACCATTCATTGTCCATAATAATCTCTTCCATGGAATCTCTTGGAATTTATCCATGGATGGATGATTTGGATTTTTCCTAATCCTATGTTCTTCATAAACTATTCTAGGCTCCCAATTCATGTAGGGATTTAGGTTCATACCTTGGATTTACTGAGATTCAAAGGTTTCTCTGAACTTCTTCTTCCTTAGTCTTCTTCTTCAAGTTTCCTTATCTTCCTTCTCTTCTCTTTCTCTCACTTTTAATTAGGGTTCTAAAAGAGTGAAAGAGGCTAAGGGACGTCCTATTTATAGAGGAAAACCCTCCATAATAAGTCCCAATGAGTTTAGGAAAGACCCCCTTCGAATTAAGAAGGTTTCTTAATTTCGGGTTTCTAGTTGTTTTCGTAGGGTTGCATGTAGGATCGCAGAATCCGTCGACCCTACGTTTTTTTAGTCATGCGACCCCACGACTAAAAAGTCATGGGTTGGACTCTTTTGAGGTTTGGTCAGTCACACCTGTTTAGGCATGCAACCCTACCCTCATATTTGACTGTTTTTGAGTTAGACTTCATACCTGGTCTTGTGGTTTCTTCATGCACTTGGTCCACTTGGCACGACCATGATAGGTAGACCTGGTACAAGGTGGTAAGATTGATTAGTTCGATACGGATCTTACATGTATCCTATATGTTTTGGACCTCATAAAAATTTTGAAGAGACATAAAAAAATTTCATATCAATTAGCGTTACCGCTGTCCATGTCTAGTGTGCATGACGTATTTCACGTGTCTCTATTGAAGAAGAAGAAGTATGTTGGAGATCCATATCAAAGGTATTGACCACGGATCCACTGGATTAGATAAAAGATTTAACTATTGAAGTGGTACAAGCCTAGTTTACTGGTTGAAAGGTACAACATCTCCAAAGCTGGGATAATTATTATATGAAGGTAACCTGGCGAAGACAAGACGTGAAAAAGATTACATGGGAAAAGGAAGATGCAATGCGAAAATAGTATTCCAACCTATTCAACTCGGAAGGAACATCTAAATTTTAGAACAAAATTTCTTTTGAGGGTGGGGTAGTTGTGAGATCCGTAAGTGTAAATTTTAAGGACAAAATTTCTGTTAAGGGTGGTGGAGTTGTAAGACCCGCACTCCACTAACTTGGTTTAACCGTGTTGTGCTAGGTCTTCCCATCATTCCTGGACCAAGTGGACCGAGCGTGTCAAGATAGATCACAAATCAGGTATAAAAATCAACTCAACACCCAAAACTGTATACATATGGTCGCATACCTAGGTAGCTACGGTCGACCATATGGTAAGAATGAAGATCTCGGATCCAGGACCCTACGATCGATGATTTTGACTTATGGTTGATGGTTTATGCGACCGTATGATCAACCGTGAGATCCCAGAATCGACTCCGTATTTAGGAAACTTTTCTAATTTGAGGAGGACTCTTTCCTAATTAAAGTGGGACTCTATATGGAGGTTTTTTCTCTATATAAGGGACATTCTTTAGCCTCTCTCACTCTTTTAGAACCCATATTGAAACTCTAAACCTAAGAGAGAAAGAGAGAGAGGAAGAAAAGGAGAAGGAGATTTGGAAAAGAAGGCTGAGAGGAAGGTTTTGCAGAGAAGAGTTCTATCTCTCTACAACAAGCTTAAGGTATGGACTTGACTCTGTAGGATAGATCAGATAGGATAGGTTCCTTTCCCTCAAATTGATGTGTTGAATCTAATGTAACGATTTTGGTTATGGAATTTCTAAGCAAAACCATGAGAGAATAGGTTAGGGATAATTGATAAGGATAAACTGTGATCAAAGGCTATAAAATGATTTTAGGATGAATCCCATTGATGATCCATGAGGATAAACTCATATGAGAAGTAAAAATTAACTTGACTACGTATGGTCGCAGCTATGATCGACCATAGGATGAGAAAAGAGTCGACCACATCCATTCGGAAAGAATTCAGGAAACATATGGTCGTAGGTACAGTCGCATGTAATGCGACCATAGGGTATCAATCGTATGTCCTACGGTGGCATATATTGCGACCATAGGATCGACCATAGCATCGATCGTAGGAAAACTATAAGCATATTTTAAGACCAAACAAGATTTTTGACTACTGTAACTTGGTAAACTTGAACCCTAACTTACATACATTAATTGTTTAGGTTCCTAATAGATTCAAAGTGACTTCCAAAGCTTGGGAGAGGAACAAGGAGAGGAACAAACATCGATTAAAGGTGAGGGAACAAGACCTAAACTAATTGTTTAATAACAAACTGTTTATTTTTATTGAGTCCATTGCCATGATTGATTTTATGCTTGTATGCTTGTAATGTGCATTTCACATGTCATCCAATATTCCTGCTATTACTGCTCATGCATATTTAATTCTGTTTATTTATAATATGCTGATGATGATGATGATGATGATGATGATGATGCTAGGAATAGTTATGTGAATGTATGTGTGTAGTTGGTGTGTTGGATACGAGTGGAGCATCAGGGGGAGGACGTGACATGATGGTCTTTGACCTTGTCACCATACTCTAGCTCTATCTCTACTCAAGTATTGCCCACTAACATTGTCGTATCGCCATTACCTTAGCAGAACTATTACGTCGTAGGGCATCAGGGGAGGTGGTCTCAGACCGTGTGGTCTCTGACTCTGCCAAGGGGCCTTAGCTCTATCTCTATGGATGTATTGAGGGATGCTGGGGTGAGGCTTTGGATACACTGTTTGACATTAGGATTGGTTAGTTGCGAGCCCAGTTTGCAAGCCCTCGCCAATAGGGGCTTACGTGTTGGTATGGGTAAGGCATCAGGAGAAGTGTTGGCGGTGTTTGATTCGAACACTTTAGCTCTATCACTATTCCATGGTGGGTGCATGTGGGACGACAATGGTGTTTGATCCATTGGGTGTATTCACACACTCGTGTATAGAGGTGCGGGGACCACCAAACCTTTCTATAGCACATTGCAAACTGAAAAATCAGAGCAAAGATATGAATTGAATGCATGCATATGTTTGTTGCATTGTTTTGTTTACTCACTGAGCTCAAGTTGAAGAGCTAACCCTCGCGCGTGCAATTCTTTTTAGTTTTTGATGTTGCAGGTGTTACCGTTGAAGATTTTATGAGTACGCCAACGTATGGACAAATGGTAGCTTTGGATGTGCAAGCTGTGAAGGACGAATATGGCTCGTCAAGCTAGTGTTTTCAACTATGTTTACGCTTAGTGGTTAACTTTCATATTGTGATACTTGTAATCAGTATTAATTATGTTTTGGTTATTTGAAGATAACTTGTTAAATATTTAATTTTCACCATAGACTCTCAGTTCATTATTAATAGGATTTCCGCTATTTATTTATTTACTCTGATTACTATTGTGGAATGTGTTTTGGTTTAACATGGTTGGCATAGCCTATACGAGATCCTGGTTTGAACCGTTGGTTCTCATGACGGTTCATTACACCATTGGTTAGTCTATAATTCACTACAACAATCCTCATTTTTGTCGACGGAAATTTTCCATCGCAAAAAATAGGTTTCTGTCGCCATTGATATTAGCGACAGACTAGTTTCCGTTGTTTTTTCTGTCGGTGTAGCAGCCGTGGGTATAAATGCACATTTTTTCCGACGGAAAATATATTCCTGTGGCTAAAATATTAGATTTTTTGCCACAGAAATAATATTTTCGTGGCAAAAAATGTATATCCTTACCGACAGTGAGTACGTTTTCCGTCGCCAAAAACAACTATTTTTATCCACAGTAATCATATGCCCGTCGAGAACAATCAGTATTTTTTTCTGACAGTAATAAATTTTCCGTCAATAAATATGAATGTTTTCCGATGGAAAATTTATTACCGCCGGGAAAAATTCTATTTTTATATAAAAAAAACCCTCCCTTTTGCACATACAAATATTTTACTTATTGCTGACAAAAAATTATAATAAATAAAACTTGATAGAAATAACATTCAAAATTTTCTAAAGTTCAACTATACATTAATTCAAAGTTAACAAATTCAATGGCCATGGGACCACCTCCCATCTATCCCTTCCCTATACAGAATCACCAGCCCACCCTTTTGATACCAATAATAGATTCCAAAATGTGTCTCATGAGAAGGTGTTGAACATTAAGATGTAAATCAAGTTCAACAAAGATATGATAGGGACATCACAGACTCCCCCAGCCTGATTCTATTGAAAATACACCTATTGGAAGTATAAATGGGTGTATTTACTAGTTGCATGGTTGGTTAATGAATCAATAAGGAAGAGTTCAATGAAACTCACCTCACATGTTCTTCCACATCTAGGCCAAAACCTTCAATTCAATTTACAGATCTAAGCATAATAGGCCAAACAAAAGCACATTATACCAAGCATGAATCCAGATGAGTATCAAGTAATAAATCCAACCTAAGCATGATTACAAGATCAATCCAAACACTTATACCAAACCCAAAACAAAAAGGTTAGACCAACTCTAGGTAAGAGATAGGCCAAGCACTTAGGTCAGTCCAATTTGAGCACTAGAATAGACCAGCTTTGGACCATAAAGCCCTCCAAACGATATCAGATTTGACATGAGAGGCAAACCATCTAAACCTAAACCAAGTTTTGACATTCAAAGAAACCAACTCAAATTTTGACATTAAGGGTAGCATCCCAATCCAAACCATTTTCGTAAGGATAGAAGCACAAGCAAAATCTCTATCCTTACCAAAGCTAAAATTCTGAGTTATAAGGAGGACTAAGTGAAACCATGTGGGACTAGAGAAAACTAGAAGTATTTCAAACTTTCCCTTAACAACAATATCCCTCACTCCTTTCAACATTTCATTTGATTGGAAACCTTGATCTAGAAATTCCATGGTTGAGAAATTCTTTTTACATTGGGTTATGGCAATGAGTGAAACCAGATTTACATCATTTACAATGAAAGTGCATTTAGCATTTGAATCAGACTGACTTAAGCACAAAGATGGTTTAAGACCAGATTTGCATTTAACAATAAAGAATAGTTGACATATCTAAATGCCATCTAAGGCATACAACATATTTTTCAAAATAAAAATTTAAACAACAAAAGAAGGCCCAACAGAAAGCACCACAATTAATCATGTTCAAAAGTTCCTTATTGAAAATGTTTTAATAAGCAACAAAAGTCATACAATTATTCACTTACTGTTGGAGCAAGAAGACCACCAAATATGATTATCCCGATATAAATGAAAATCTTGTTAAGTAGAGCTATTTAAATGTCTTTGGCATCTACTTCAAAGGAAAGCATAAAAGTTAAAACAAAAAGTTTCAAAGGAATGCAATGGATCAAACAACAGTTTATCAGATGCTAAGGAATTTTTAACATCATTAAGAGTTATGGCATAAGCATAGCAATTGTAATAGGCAGATGAGAAAATTATGAAATGTATCTTTGCACTTCTTTGGCTTTCTATTTTATACAGACAAACAGAAAAAAGAATCTCAACGGTTCCAAACACTATTTGTAAGGGCATGTCAACTGCTTGAGTTCAGTGTTCTGAGCAAAGCCAACCATTTGATAAAGCCTACATTGAGGTAATATAGCAGACAACAACAAAATCAAGCACTGGGATTGGCTGAAAAATATAGCAAACATAAGCACTGGGATTGGCTAAAAAATCAACCATAAGAAATTTTCAGTTGGTGGGTTGATCAGAATCCTTTTGTCCGGCATTCAACATGGTCAAAAGAAGCCCCCTTATCAAAGGAAATCACAATCATAATCCTACAATGAACATGTAAAATTGAACAATGCAAGGTCTACGTACCAAGTTACAAAAAGAGAAGTGTTATATAATAAATAAGACAGTAATAACTATTGCAGAAAACCCAGAACCACATATTTATTTACTAGGTATCACAAACCACAACACCAAATAAGTGCACCAAATTTCCATGAAAAGCAGAAGAATATCCAAAATTGCAAGCATGTTTGTTCTTTGAACACAACCATTTTTGGAATTGTAATGCCCTAAGCAGAAAAAGTTATCTCTGTAACTCTATTTTATGTGATTTGTAATTTGTTGGTGGACCTGTTGAACAATTATCTCTGTTGGTGGACCTATTGAACTACCAATATTTTTGTAATTTGTTGGTGGACTTGTTGAACAATTATCTCTGCAACTATATTTTATAACTTCATCTAATGAATCTGATTTCAACTTCTCTAGTAGTGTCATTGTATTTAAAAAATGTCCACCACGAAAGTGACACCTTCAGAACAACTACCTATAAATGCAACATATCAACTTCTACAAGGACATTGATACATGCTAACACTTCAACAATTTAATTTTTTTTAAGTACATGAGGTAGCAGCGAACCACCTGAATGGACGGACCAATAGACTTAATTTTGACTACCCAATGGGTTGTATGTGTCATGCTCTCTATCTTTGGGTTATGTATTGTAATGGACCAATTCTATAAGCCCAAGAATGACAGTGTTGAGTCCTATACGCAAATGACTGGCCTTTGTTTTCTATAAAGAATAATTGGCACTTTCTTTCACTAATGCATGATATATTCCACGTTCTTCCTAATTTTAAAAACCCCTTTCCCCTTCTAGTTTTTCCATTTGATTAAAACCTGTTGGCTATGAAAATACCCAAAAAGAAAAAAAAAATCTCAATTTCAGAATCTATGTTAAGTTGTTAACAAAGGAATATGAAGTGGGTAACATCCATAACTACAAAGTTCCCCCAGAAGGGAAAAACTAATACATAGAAATTACACTTCTCAAGATTATGAAGACACCAACAAACCAAAACAAGGCAAATGCCATAGGGTTAACCATCTACAATTTTTCACTGTTCAGTTAGAGAGAAAAAAATTAAGGAGGGGAAGAGAGATGATCCAGTTACACAAGAAGAGCACAACAATCATGCCCATATATACTTTGCTAACCTCAAATAGGAGGGTTTAGAAATAACTACAAACCAATTGGAACCATGAAAAGAAACTCACAATGCAAAATTTTCAAACACCCACTTCCCAAATACCGAAAAGAGGCAATTTTTTTAACAGAATCCAACGTCTAAAACAAAACTCTCTTTTTTCCTAAAACAAAGTCACCAATTTTTTTGGGAGTAAAACAATGCATATGATCAAAATCCTTCTTAAGAATCAACATGAACCGAATCAAGCAAAAACCAGAAAGTGGAAGATAAGCAAAGAAACTTACAATCCGACCAATTGAAGAAACCACCAATCAGCCACAGAAATTTCCAGACAAGGGTAGGTGGAAAAGCAGATAGAGACTTGAGACGAGTGGAGAAACTCAACTGGAATCAACACAAAAGGAAAAACCCATCCACAATACCTTGATGCTCAATCAATATGTTTGAATCTCCAACCGAAAGCAGGAGATAAAAGATGAAAATCGAAGAGTAGGAAAAAAAAGAAAAAAAAGACAGGTCCGCAGGAAACGTGATACCTTCTCCCCTCTGTGCATATGATTGCAGTGCATATGATTGCACAGAGGAACAAGAAAATATGGAAAAAAATTGAAAAGACTCACCTGAGCCAAGGCCCTTTATGATCCTCACCCTTTCTTCTTTGATTCTTTCTCAAATCTCCCCGCTTCACTCCATCTCCTTGCTAGACCTCTCTTTTGAATCGGCTGAGAAAAATTTGCAGATCTGCTCTGTTTTGCATCGCTCAATTTCACTCACTCAGTCTCAACCTCATTCAGACCCAGTCGAGAGAACAACACCTTTTCTTGGAATCTTCAAGCTTCTCTCACTCTTTTCCCGTAGGCCACAATGATGGTGCCCCCCTTTTCTCGGCAACCTTGAAACCCCCTTTCTCGATCGGCTACCTTGTAACAGCGTCTATTAGGGTTGGAAGATAAAGAGATGGAGTGGTGACGTATAAATTATTATCTCACTCTTTTCGGCCACAAGAATCCAAATCCCATGGACAAAAATCATTTTTGGCCATGAGATATTAAATTTTCGTGGCCAAAACTAATTTTTGCCAATGGGAATTTCGATCCGTTTCTAAATTCTATGCTGCTTGGGGTAGATTTTATGATATTTGGCAACGAAAACCTAAATACCATGGCAAAAAACAATTTTTGTCCACGAAAAACTAAATCCTGTGGCTAAAAATGATTTTTGCCCACGGGAATTTGGATCCTGTCGGCTAAAATGATTTTGGCCACGGGAATTTTGATGCCGTCTGTAAACTCTATGATATTTGGCAACGGGAACCAAAATACCGTGGCCAAAAATGATTCTTGCCGATGGGAAACTAAATCCCGTGGCCAAAAATCATTTTTTCCCACGGGAATTTAATTCCCATCGCTAATTTCTGTTGCCAAAAATAAGAATTGTTCCAATATTGGGGTGTGACAGTGTTGATACCATAATTCACCCATTAACCATCGGGTGACACGTGTCGTTTAGGTTCATGACATATGAAGGAAACACGTGTCTTGGTGGTTCTAATTGTTAACTCGTCAATCTGGAGGTTGCTTCATCTCGCGATTTGGTACTCTCCCTGAGTTGCTATGGAATGCCAAGTGGCATCAATACTTAGAGACATGCCAAGTTGCATCAATACTTGGCGACATGTCAAGTCGCATGATCACTTGGCAACTGGATAATCGAATACTTCAACTCATTCCTTATCCAACTCCCTGGCTATCACACGTGTGTAAGACTTCTTAATTATCACAACAATAGGTTTCGTGATGATTTTGCTGATTATGATAGGCGACTTGTCGCATCTTGGTCGTTGGTTCATAATCTTATGATCATGCTTAAATCTTGAAGATACACTTGACAGTTAGACGATTATTCCCACGCTTTATCTCAAGAATGTTCAAGATTCTCTACGTCTATAAAAGCCGCTCGATACGTGTCCAGAAAGGCAGATTCTCAGCTAAGTAGTTATGTTCTCACTTGAGGTCATCTTCTCCCTCGATGAATAAGGAGCTTGTCCCTCTTGAGCTCCGTATTGTTAGCTTCCCCATTGACTTAATCATCGGAGAGGACGTCAGGCTATCTCGACCTGCCCTCTGGTAACGATTTTTCTCTTTCCATCTTGCAGGAGAACATGGAATAAAGTACCATTCAGTAAACAACACCAATAGTTTGGTGTCCACCGTGGGGCCAGGATTTCTTAAATATTTGAATTCAAGATTCTGTCTATCTTTGAAGAATGGTTAGGCATACTTGCAACAATCCTGGTAGCGACAACCCTCCACCAAATGATAGTACGATGGAGGGACAAGGCCAAGACCCTGTTCCTACTAAGAACAATGGCTGATATACTTCTCCCAGCTGAAATTTCCCTCAAGAAAACATCCCTGTAGGTCCAGAGTCTATACTGCAATACATCACGATGGCGGATTTCAACTCTTTGAAGGCCCAGATCGCAGAACTAGCAAGGTTATTCAAACCGCCACAAATACCAACCCACCCCAGGGGTATTCGTGCACCACAACAAACTACCAACCAAAACCAAGAACTGCCCGAAGAAGAAGAATTACCCAATCTTTTCGATGACAATATATTCCACTATCACCGACTGATTCAGACTCCCCAGGGGGACAATGAAACAAGAAGGACGATCTTGGATAGAAGAGCCGTTTAAAATCTTAAAACGATGCCCAAGATCCAGTAGATGCCAGACGCATGGAAAGAGAGGTCATTGCTAACCGACTCGCAGAACAAAGGAGCGCCACGAAAAAATAAGCAAGGCTGAACACCCCGCAGAGCCAGCTAGAACAGTAGTTCCTGGCCATACAAGCCTGCATGGCTGAAATGGAGAAGAAGCAGGCCGCTCCAGCCGTGGCATAAAGAATGAAAGAATATTATGCTGACATGGCATTCACAAAGGAGATTATGGACGTCCCAAGGTCGGAGCATTTCTTCATGCCAAAAGTCAACCCATATGATGGGACAATTGACCCGTAGCTATACGTTGATAATTTTTTAGCCCTGATGGTACTTCACTAGTATGACGATGCCATCCTTTGTCGAGCTTTCCCGTCGACACTATAGGGAGCGGGGCGCCTCTAGTTTAACAACCTGCCTTCTAACTCCATTAAATCTTTCGACCAATTGAGTGATTACTTCTTCGAGCATTTTCAGACTCAGGCAGCTCCTAAGAAAACCTCAACAAACCTCATCAATGTAAAGTAGAAGCCGGAAGAAACCCTATAGGCCTACCTCTCAGGATTCAACCAAGAAGCCCTAGAAATCAAGAACATCAGTTCGGAAGTCAAAATGACGACATTACAAGGCGGAATCAAGGACAAAGACCTCTTGAAGTCACTATACAAAAGGCCTCCACAGACATATGCTGAACTGATGACTAGGGCAGAAAAATATGCTGCAATGAATGAAGCCCTCCTTCTTACACATCCAAACTCCAGTGAGAAAAGGAGATCTGAGAATCAAGTCATGGCACCCGGCAATACATCCAAGAAGCAAAGAATCGGGAAAGATGGATTCCCTGGCAAGTAGGTTGCTAGGGTCAGCAGGTTCCCAGGGTCGATCCGGACATCGGCCAGTTCACTAAACTCACCTTCCCAATGTCAAAAGTGCTACGTAACATGAAAGGGACACAATATGAGTTGCCCATGCCACCACCCATGAGGCCTGACCCAAGAAGAGACAGATCGAAGAAATACTACAGGTACCATCGTGAGAATGAGCATGACATGGATAAGTGATGCGCCTTTCGCAACAGGATTGAGGATCTAATCAAACGCGGTCATATCCATGAGTATGTCGACAAGCCACGAGAAGTAAATGGCAGGCAAAAGGGAAAGCAGCCCGGAGACAGAGAAACCCAGGCTAAGTAGTGGCAACCCCGTAGGGCTAGGAATGAACCAAAGAGGAATGACTCGGAATTGCCACCCCCTAACAAGATCGGCAACCCAAGGGGAAGGATCAGAGTTATCCAGAAGAGTACTGAACTTACCTCACTACAGAGAGGTCACAGTAGGAAGCAAAAATTAGCGACCAGCCATTATAGAAGAAACATCCTGGGATACAAGTTGGAGCTTATCTTGGCAACCAGTGATGTCCCCGTGGGACTTGCCGATTTGGCCATGCGATTCGCTACCTGGCACTACATGCTAAGCCGCATGACCAACTTTCAGACCAGATGGATGTCGCGACATCAAGAAGAAGTATAAGCCCACCATTGCTGTGAGTCAGCACCCTTCCTTAGAAAGATATACTACCCCTAAAGGAAGGCTAATACGCGAGTTGGGATTATTACCAGACCCGACTGATAGTGTCTGAGCACTACACAAGCGTCATCATTGGGGGCCCAGCTATAGGAAATACATCCAAAACTGGGAGAAAATCTTATGCCAGGCTAGAATGTCAGTCGTCCAATCCCCCTACGCCATACCAAAATGGGGATGTAATAATTGTCAGGCTAAAATGTCAGTCATCCAATCCCTCTGTGCCATACCAAAATGAGGATGTAATAACATTTTTTGACGAAGATTTAATTGACATCGAAGTCCCACACGAGGATACCGTGGTCATAACCATGGTGATGGATAAGACTAATGAAGTAGAACGGGTGCTCGTGGATACTGGAAGCTCGGCTGACGTCTTATACTATAACGCCTTTAAGGCGATGAATCTTAGTGAGAAGCATCTACGCCCTATAAAATTTTCCCTGATCAACTTCTCTAGCAATGCAGTAAAAGTTAAGGGTGGCATAATCCTGGAAACAAGAGTCGGCACTAAGCCAAGAAGAGCAACAGTTTCCCTGTCCTATCTGGTGATGGACATACCATCCAGCCACAATGTCATCCTGGGAAGACCTGGTTTGAATCTATTGAGGGCTTGCATCTCAACCTACTACCTAGTAATGAAGTTCTCTACCGACTACGGGGAAGGACATTGTAAGGTTGACTATAAGCTCTCTCGTCAATGCTATGCAACAGATCTGGAGACCTACGAGGACAAGCTTATAGAAGAAATTTAGATAAAAGATCTTTGAGATGACATCAAACAAGAGCGGGGATCTCCCGTCGAAGACCTTATCCGCATACCCGTAAGTGAGGATGAGCCCAAAAAGTACTTCCAAGTCAGCTCCTCACTGCCCAAGGAGCGACATGATGAGATCGTTACCTTTCTTAAGAACAATCTCAACGTCTCCTCTTGGTCGATGTCTGACATGCCAGGCATTCCGCTCGACTTGATGGAACACCGACTCGCCATAGACCTCACTTGTAAACTAGTACAATAGAAGAAGAGAAACTTCACGCTAGAACAAGAAGCCGCGATCAGGACTGAAGTAGAGAAACTCCTTGCTACTGGGTTCATCATAGAAGTAAAATACCCGCAATGGGTCTCCAATGTTGTAATGGTAAAGAAAGCCAACTGCAAATGTTGCATTTGTATTGATTACTCTGACCTGAATAAAGCATGTCCTAAGGACTATTACCCTCTCCCTAGAACTGAAAAACTGAATGATGCAACCTCCAGTCATGGCATGCTATCTTTTTTAGATGCTTATTCATGCTACAACCAAATAAAAAGTACAAACCTGATGAAATTAACACTACGTTCATAACTAGCAGTGTTTTGTATTGCTATAATGCTATGCCCTTCGGTCTCAAAAACACTAGCGCCACGTACCAGTGGCTTGTCAATAAGGTGTTTGCCGATCAAATCGATAGAAATATGGAAGTCTATATGGACGACTTCTTGGTCAAAAGCAAGCAATCGTCTCGTCATTTAACCAACTTGGAAGAAGCTTTTGTGGTACTACGGCAAAATAAAATGTGCCTTAATCCAACAAAATGCCTTCGGCTTCGAGTCAGGAAAATTCCTGGGATTCATGGTCTCCAGCAGAGGAATCGAAGCTAATCCAGCAAAAAATAGAAGCCATCATGAACAGGTCGCCTCCTACCAAACCTAAATAGGTCCAAGAATTGATAGGACGCATAACCGTCCTGGGAAAGTTTATGTCAAGAGCAGTAGACCGGTGCCTAACATTCTTTAAAAAATAAAAGGAGCTAAGCGATTTGAATGGACGCCAGAATGCCAAAAGTCTTTTGATGAGTTGAAAGAATTCTTGACCTCACCTCCCCTACTCGTCTATCCAAAATTCGGCGATCAGCTTCAACTCTATCTAGCCGTCTTGCTTGAGGCTATCAGTTCTATTCTTATAAAAGAAGTCGACAAAGTTTAGCGGCTGGTATACTATGTCAGCAAGGTTCTTCTGGATGCAGAAACAAGATACAAACCAGTTGAGAAATTATCCTTAGCACTTGTCTCCGCAGCGCGCAAGCTTTGACCTTACTTCCAGGCCCATACCATCCTGGCCTTAACTGACAAACCCCTCAAGAGGATCCTCGCCAAGCCTAACATCTCAGGGCGATTGGTAAATTGGGTCATCGAATTCGGTGAGTTCTACATACAATTCCACCCCAGAACGACGATCAAAGCATAAGTACTGACGAATTTCCTTATAGAAACATCAAACGATGACAGCGTCAACATTGAAAAGATGCTAGCAGAAGAAGATGACAAGCGAATGCAAAAAAAGCACAAAACAGAGGTTTCACCAACATGGATCTTATTTGTAAACGGTTCCTCAAATGGCCAGCACTAGGGGGCAGAGGTAGTCCTCACCAGTTTAGAAAATTTTAGAGTGCAAGTTGCTCTACGGTTTGAATTCCACGCAACAAATAACTCGGCTGAATATGAAGCCTTGTTAGCTGGACTCAGATTAGCAAAATTCCTGATGGTACGGTGACTGGACATTTACAGTGACTTGCAGGTCATTGTAAGGTAGATCAAGGGTGAATATGAAGCTAAACAACCACACATGCTTAAATATTTGGCAAAAGCCATGTCAAAACTTGCACAGTTCGAAGACTATCAAATCAACAACGTGGATCATGAAAACAACACGGAAGCCAACGCAATGTCACGCCTTATGGCTAAAGACTTGACTGGACTCAACTCATCAATTTACATTGATATATTGAAAAAACCCAGCATTGCTGGCGACCCCGAAGTTCATCAAGTCGCTAGTGAGACGACTTGGATAGATCCAATTAAGACTTATATCGAAACTGGCGAGTTACCTGAAGACCGTCTAGAGAGACGACGAGTTCAAGCAAAGTTCAGAGGGTATACTGTCTTCGATGGCAAGTTATACCTCAAGTCTTTGACTCATCCCTTCCTACTATGCCTCACACCCGCACAAGCTGACGAAGTAATATGGGAAGTACAAGCTGGCATATGTGGCAGTCATCTCGGAGGCTGCATCTTATGCCAGTGGCTGCTATGGCAAGGCTACTATTGGCCAACAATGATGGCCAACTGCACGAAGTTCACCGCCAAATGTGAGGCTTGCCAGAAGCATGCTACAGTGAGTCATTTACTCACAAATGAGTTACAACTTGTCGCCAGTCTACTTCCCTTCGCAATGTGAGGGATTGACATAGCCGGCCCCATGCCCAGGGGCAAGTCATCCAAGAAATTAGTAATTGTAGTCATGGACTACTTCTCAAAATGCGCAAAAATAGAAGTTGTAGTCAAAATCAATGCAGACAGGGTCGAAGCCTTCACTAGAAACAACATTATATACAGATACGGAATCCCCAAAGTCATTGCCACCAATAACGGACCACAATTCGATAGTCAATAGTACAAGGCATTTCTTAAAGGCTTTAACATTTAGCAATGCTTTGCAGCAGTCTACTATCCAGAAGCCGTAGGCCAAGTGGAAGCAACCAACAAGACCATATCTCGAGGAATTACCCGACGACTTGGCCCCCTAAAGCCGAGTTGCCAAGTGTATTGTGGTTTTATAGGACGATGAGCAGAACCCCTACTGGAGAGATGCCCTTCATGCTTGTATATTGTGCAGAAGCAGTGGTATCCGTCGAAGCCACTCATCCTACTATCCGCATCACCAACTACGATGAATCACAAAATGATGAACGTCTACGAGTCAACCTAGACTTAATGGAAGAAACTCATGATAAGGCGTGACTCAAGATATTAGCCTACCAGCAAAGGGTGGCCAGATACTACAACTCTCATGTTCAAGTTCAGAGCTTCAAGGTCGACGACTTAGTGCTCCACCGCACCATTGTCTCACAACCCAAGCAACAAGGAAAACTAATGCCAACTTGGGAGGGACCATATAGAATAATCCGTATAATGAGGCTTGACACCTATTATCTCGAGACATTGAAAAAGAAATACATTGAGAAGCCATGGCACTTTAAGAATCTACGAAAGTTCTATCAATAATGTGTTTGACTCTACTCATGCTAATGAATTGTCTTTGCATTACCATTTTTAGCCTACCTGGATCCAGTGCAATAAGTCGGCATAAACCAAACACGACTTAATGTGCAGACATCTTGACCCAAGGCATGCTCGCACTCACTTCTTCTAGACGACTCACGCGCCCATGCCATTGGTCAACTCGTACACAACTTCCCAGGAACAGAGTTTAACTCGCTCTGCCAAGGAACATCACTACATGGAACCAACTACATGCACCATGTAATCACTCATGAACTCACAAAGAGTAAGCCAAAAATACACAAGCTCATATTTTAGGCAAAAAACAAAAGAACTCGAATGCTCACAGTCAACCACATTTTACCATTATTTATAATTGAACCGTGTTTAGTTCTCAGCAGCCCAACTCTTAAGAACTACGGGGTAAGGGAGAATGGATAAGCAACAATCACATTAGATAAAATTGAAAGGTTTACAGAAAAAGGTTTACAAAATAACTCTTACAAAATACAACAATTTATAAATTACGATACTTACGCCCTAAGCTGTCACACCCCAATTCTGGACTAACAAATGGTGTGATGAACCTTCATGAAAACGAACGGTTCAAACCAGGATCTCGTATAGGCTATGCCAACCATATTAAACCAAAACACATTCCACAATAATAATCAGAGATAAATAAAGTAAATAACGGAGGTCTTATTAATAATGAACTGAGGTCTACATGATAAATAATTAAATGATCCAGTTATCTCCAATTAACCAAAACATAATTAATACATATTACAAGTATCAAAATACGAAAGTTAAACACTAAGCGTAACCATGGTGGAAACACTCGCTTAACGAGTCTTGCTCCTCCTCCACAGCTTGCACATCCATAGCCGCTACATGTCCATACATTGGCATATCCATGTAGTATTCAACAATAACACTTGCAACATCAGAAACTAAAAAGAATTATGCGCAAGGGTCAACTCTCCAACTTGAGCTCAGTGAGTGAACAAAACAATGCAATAAACATATGCATGCATTCAGTTCATATCTTTGGTCTGGTTTTTAAGTTTACAATGTGCTATAGAAAGGTTTGGCGGCCACCACACCTCTATACACGAGTGTGTGAATCCACCCAATGGATCAAACACCATTGTCATCCCACATGCACCCACCATGGAATAGAGATAGAGCTAAAGTGTCCAGGTTACACATCGTCAACACTTTCCCTGATGCCTTACCCATACCAATACATAAGCCCCTATTGGCGAGGGCTTACAAACTGGGCTCGCAACTAACCGATCCTAAATGTCATCCAGTGTATCCAAGGCCTCACCCCAGCATCCCTCAATACGTCCGTAGAGATAGAGCTAAGGCCCCCCGGCAGAGTCAGAGACTACACGGTCCGAGACCACCTCCCTGATGCCCTACGATGTAATAGTTCTGCTAAGATAATGGTGATACGACAATGTTAGTGGACAAGACTTGAGTAGAGATAGAGCTAGGGTCTGGTGACCAGGATGAACCACAGTTTCACGTCCTCCCCCTGATGCTCCACTCGCATCAAGTACACTAACCACGTACATATATTCACATGCCTATTCCTAGCATCATCATCATCATCATGTTATAATAAACGGAATTAAATATACATGAATAGTAATAACAAGAATAGTGGATGACATGTGAAATGCACATTACAAGCATACAAGTATAGAATCAATCATGGAATTGGACTCAATAAAATAAACAGCTTGTTATTAGCCAATTAGTTTAGGTTCTGTTCCCTCACCTTTGATTGATGTTTGTTCCTCTCCCAAGCTTTAGAAGTCACTTTGAATCTATTAGGAACCTAAACAATTAATGTATTTAAGTTAGGGTTCAAGTTTACCAAGTTACAGTAGTCAAAAACCTTGTTTGGTCTCAAAATATGCTTGTTGTTATCGTGTGGTCCGATGTGTGGTCGAACCTGTGGTCGCAATATATGCGACCACACACTGTGGTCAAACCCTGTGGTCGCATGTTATGCGACCACACCCTATGACCACACCTTTCCTGGAAACTTCCCAAATAGCTATGGTCGATCCTCTAGTCACCCTGTGGTCGACCACAGGCTGCGACCACATGATGTTTGATCAATTTTTTATCTTCAATCCGAATTCTTCCTGAGTCGATTCCTTTGCTCATCACTTGGGTTCATCCTATGATTATCCTATGGCCATTATTTACAGTTTGTCATTAACCATTATCCCTAACCTATTTTCTTATGGTTTTCATTAGAAATTTCATAACCGAAATCATTACATTAGATTCAACACATCAACTTGATAAAAGGAACCTATCCTATCTGATCTAGCCTACAGAGTCAAGTCCATACCTTAAGCTTGCTGTAGGAGCTAGAACCTTCTCTTGTAAAACCTTCCTCTCAGCCTTCTTCTCCAAATCTCCTTCTTTTCCTTCTCTTTCTCTTTCTCTTTTCCTCTTAGGTTTAGAGTTTCAATTTGAGTTCTAAAAGAATGAAAGAGACTAAGGAACGTCTCTTATATAGAGGGAAAACCTCCATATAGACTCCCTCTTCAATTAGGAAGAGTCCCCCTCAAGTTAGGAAAGTTTCCTAAATACGGAGTCAGTTCAGCATCATGTGGTGGCACGTGTGGTCGCAAAATCCGTCGACCACATATCCAAAATATGCGACCACACGTCTTGTGGTCTCTTGCGTGTGGTCTCATGTTATGTGGTCTCATGTGCGACCACAAGTATCGACCACACCCCTCAAAACTGCCACCACACGACCAAAATTACTAGTTTTTAATTTTTGACTGGTTGCTTCCACACAAACTTAATTAGTCATCCACACCAACTAAATTTGACTTATTGCTTACCTTATCTTGTGATTTCTTCATACAATTGATTTACTTGAGCCGGTTATGAATGGGAAGACCAATCACGACACTAGAATGTAAGGTTAGACCGGGTTCGTGGTGTGCGGGTCTTACATAAGCTCCTCGCCTCGGGGCCTTTGACAAGCCCTTTCTCCTCGCCTTGAAAGGTGCCTCTGGTAACATTTCTCTCCTTGGTGCTTCGACGGATCCCTCCCCTGCCTCACCATACAATAACTCGAGGCTCGCGACATCTTCAACTAACTTCTTCGCATCCAATATAGCCTGAAGTAGAGCTTCCGCACTTTATTGCGACATGACGCGGCACATTTTATCGAAGTCAGGGGTGCATGTTCGGTAGTATATTCCCCTGTGCCTCCTACCGCCCATTAGTTGGCAAACCCACTCCTCGGCTATGGTAAGCTTTTTTGCCAACCAATCAACACACTCCTTAGTAGTAATCCTAAGATGCCAATCAGTGGCACTCTCTACCCGCCACTCGGCAACTTCACCGCGTAACGCACCTAGCTCTCTACATGCTTCCTTATGTTGATTGAGAAGCCCCTGATGCCGGCCTTCCAAACTGGCCAATCTACCACGCAAGATACGTATTGTCGCCTTCCACGATTCTTCTTGTTTCTTGAAATGCTTGGTCAAGACACCAGTCACTTCATCACATGCCTCTCTAAAATAACCACGCAGGATACGGAGTAAGTTAAGCTCACCTTCTAGAGATGCGATGTGGGCGGCAAGCCTGTCCCGCTTCACTGAAGTGTTGTGGAGACGGGTCTTAAGAATATGTCGTGGCATGGGTCCGCAAAAATGTAATTGCTCGACTAGGGGAAGTCTCTTCCTATCATACACCTAAGGCGGCAAAACAAACACATAATCAACCCACGACAGAAATAAACACAACATCTATCAAAAGGTGAACTTTATTTAATGTTATGAAGGTGTTTACAATGGAAAGAGCACAAATCACATCATCCTTGACCAAAAAAAAAAAGAGAGAAAGAGAAGAGAGGAGAGTGATGAACTTCAGGGATTACATGGCTCCACCTAGATGGCTTGGTCTGGCCGCATTTCTAACTCTGGCAAAGATAAGGGTGGAACTGGATTCCTGGGCAAAATGACAATGAGGGGCTCCACTTCCAGGGCCACGTCTATTTGGTCCTACCCTAGAACTGATCCAGTGTTAGTCCTCTCCACGTGATCATCCTTGCGCTGTCGGCCCTCGTGTAAAGTGTCACCCACATCATCTCCCATGTCTTCTCCTTGCCCAGCTTCTCCTTCGGCCTTGTCCTCACCTTCACTGCCTTCTAAAGATTCCTCCCCTTCCTCTTCATCCTTTTTGGACTGGTCCAGCGGAAGGGAATATCTCGAGTAGTCAACCTCGATGTGCAGCTCTTCTCGCAAGTAAATCTGCAGATCCTTCTCTCCATCAAAGAAGTGTTTAACACCGAAGTGGAGACAAAAGTCAGCCATGTCAGGGTGCCGCATGATATACTTCTTCAAGTCTAGAGATTTCTTTTATTTGTTTAGGACAGCCTTGACACTGGTAGAAACACTAGCTTTTATCGCCTCTAATTCTACATGGTTTTTTGCAAATGCTGTGGCCAAACTCTCCTCTCCCTTCTTCTTCTCCGTCTCAATCTGGGACTCCAGCTCGATGATTTTCACCCTCAAAGCCTCCAGTTGGGAGTCAAGCTCCCTACCTCGAAGTCTCTCCGTCGTAGCGGCCTGCTCCAAGTTGTCTGCCCTCTACCTTTCATTTTCAAGGGTCTCCTCAAGGCGCTCCTTTTCGGTCGAAGCGAGTAGAGCATCCTCTTGAGACCGCCTCAAGTCCTCTTTGAGATTGCCCTGCTCTTTTGTGAGCAAGTCCACCATCTCAGAGAAGACACGTCTCGCTTCAATCGTGCCTTCCCTAGTCTGCTCAGCTGAGCAAGCACGCTCAAGGGCCTCGTCTCTCTCAATCCCCATTCGATAAACTTTGGCCGCCCAGTGTTCTTCACACCTCCTCAGCTCCATCACAGCATGGGCTTTCTATCAATCAATGTTGATAAGTAAGACATTAAGACCTAAAAAAAATGAAATGATGATGAACGATGATGATCAAGGAAATAATAAGGCGTGAAATTTTCCCAGACGATATCCATCTCCAGTATTTGGTAGATTTCAGGCATATCCTACCCCCTAAAGTATTCCACCATAATAGAGAGGCAGATCCCTTCCACCAGTTGGTGGGCCACCGAAGGCTCTAGGGCATTGGCCCCTCTTTTCACACTCCACAGTGGAAGGTGGATGTCGTTGAGACTAGGTTCTCATTCCCGTAGCCGGGGTAGAAGATAAGAGCAACGACCTTACCTTGAGGGACTAGCTGAAGCCCTCCTAGGTGGCGATTGATGTTGGGGCGGCGACTCTGCTGTTTCCCTCGACCGCGGGACAGGGATATTTCCATGCCTCTATTCCTGTTTTCTAGGTAGTGACAAATCTGGTTGTAAAACCCGCACTCCACTAACTTGGTCTAACCGTGTCGTCCTAGATCTTCCCATCATTCCTGGACCAAGTGGACCGATCGTGTGAATATAGATCACAAATCAGGTATGAGAATCGAGTTAAAAACACTAAAAACATAACTAAGGTGGCATGCCTGGGTAGGTATGGTCGACCATAAGGAAGGGAACCAAAAATCTCAAATCCAGAATCCCACGGTTGATGATTTTGACCTTACGATCGATGGTTTATGCGACTGTATGATTGACCGTGAGAACCCAGATCAGACTCCGAGTTTTGGAAACTTTCCTAAACTAAGGGATTGCTTTCCTAATTGAAAGAGGACTTTATATGGAGAGTTTTCCTCTATATAAAGGACGTCCCTCAATCCTTTTTAACTCTTTTAGAACATTACTAAACCCTAGAGAAAGAGAAGGAAGAGAAGGAAGAGAAGGAGAAGAAGAAAAAAATAAGGAGAAGAGTTTGCTGAGAAGAGATTAGCTCTTTATCATAGGCAAATGTATGAAACGAATCTCCAGAGATGTAAACTCTAAGGAATAAGACTTCTATGGAGGATAGGCCATATCAACCTATTATGATCTATGTGATTTTCTTGAGAAAATTCCAAGGAGAACCATGAGGAGTGAATTTGATGATTAGGGTTGATAAAAAATTACTAATGATGGCCATAGGGTGATCTTAAAATAAACCCCATTGAAAACAGAAGAGTTGACCTAGGAAGAACTCGAATTTCATGTAAATTGTGACAAAAAATTTCAAGGTCGCAGCTACGGTCGACCATAGCATGACCAGTATGACCAGAGGATCGACCATAGGCATTCGAGAAGATCTCAAAAATCATATGGTCGCAGCTACGATCGCACCATATGCGACCGTAGGGTATCGATAAGGTCGATACAGCATGAGACCATAGGACCAATCAGGCCACTATCAGTGCTCTATTTTGATTTTCGACTACTGTAACATGTCACATATGAACTCTAACTTAAATTCATATAACTTTTAGGTTGTTAAATCAATTCAAAGAGAATTTTAAGGCTTTAAAGGACATCAAGTATTGCTAACAGGTGAGGGAACAAGACCTAAACTAATTGGTTAATAACAAACTGTTTATTTTTATTGAGTCCAATGCCATGATTGATTTTATGCTTGTATGCTTGTAATGTGCATCTCACATGTAATCCAATATTCCTGCTATTATTGTTCATGCATATTTAATTCCGTTTATTTATACCACGATGATGATGATGATGCTAGGAATAGGCATGTGAATGTATGTGTGTGGTTGGTGTATTGGATGCGAGTCGAGCATCAGGGGGAGGACGTGGCATGGTGGTCTTCGACCTCGTCACTAGACTCTAGCTCTATCTCTACTCAAGTCTTGCCCACTGACATCGTCATATCGCCATTACCTTAGTAGAACTATTACGTCGTAGGGCATCAGGGGAGGTGGTTTCTGATCGTGTGGTCTCTAACTCTGTCGGGGGACCTTGGCTCTATCTCTATGGACGTATTGAGGGATGCTAGGATGAACCCTTGGATACACTATTTGGCATTAGGATTGGTTAGTTGTGAGCCCAGTTTGCAAGTCCTCACCAATAGGGGCTTACGTGTTGGTATGGGTAGGGCATCAGGAGAAGTGTTGGCGATGTTTGATCCGAACATTTTAGCTCTATCTCTATTCCATGATGGATGCATGTGGGACATCAATGGTGTTTAATCCATTGAATGGATTTACACACTCGTGTATACAGGTGCGGCGGCCACCAAACCTTTCTAAAGCACATTGCAAACTTAAAACCAGACCAAAGATATGAATTAAATGCATACATATGTTTGTTGCATTGTTTTGTTTGCTCACCCTTTCGACGTCGAATATTTTTAGTTGATGATGCAGGTCGTATTATTGAAGAATATATAAATGCACCTACGTATGGACACATTGCTGCGATGGACGTAGAAGTTGAAGAAAATACGCATGATTCATCATGCGAGTGCAACCAATGTGTTTTTGCTTAAGTTTAGTTATAATTTGAACATCGGATATGTAATTGATTATTTATTTTTATGTCTTGTGGTTTGGAGATAATTGGATTAAATATTTATTTATCACTGTTAGACTCTCAATTCATTATCTATAAAACTTTTGCTTATTTATTTATTACCTCTGATTATCAATGTGGAATGTGTGTGTGGTTTGATATGGTGGGTACGACCTATGCGAGATCCTGGGTGAACCATTGGTTTATTGGCAGTTCATCATACCATTCTGGTTAGACCAGAATTGGGGTGTGACAACTTGGTATCAAAGCATATCAGGTTCTACCCATTGACCTAACTACTTCCACATGAGTCATGAACTGAGTTAGGATAAAATTTAAAAGCTGTAATAAGAACACACCATAAGCACCTATGTTGTAGGAGATATAAACTAAGAAAAAGAATAATGCACATATGTAAAGGAAAAATCAATTATATATATATATGGAAATACGACAAATGTACATCAAATCAGAGTACAGTCCACAATCCGGACAGTTACTCTGTAGTATAAAAAGGGGAAAAGATATAAAGGGCAATCATGGAGTTGGAGGTACTGGAGGAGGAGGTGCCTCACGATCTCTATCGTAGTCCTCAGCATATACTCTAGCGAGCCAGGCCACCTGAGTCTGAGTCACTCGGAGACTAGCTGCCAGATCCACTACCCGTGGTCTGTAGAGTACTGGGCATCTAGAAGCTCTCCTAATCTCCAATCAGTCATGCGTTGAGCCTCTTTAATCTCACACAACAGCCCCATCATGTCATCTGGTAGTGGGCGTGAAGGGCCAGCTGAATGAGAAGCCCTAAAAGGGCCAGCTCCAGTCGAATGCTGTGGCGATGGAGGAGGGATGACATCTACATCCATGTACATCCGATCATCATCCTCCTCATCACCACCCTTGTGTGCCTCTACTGCTACCACTGCTGCTGCTACTACTGCTGCCTCTGCATCTGCTGCCGCTACCCGAGTGAGAGGACATCTCATTGCATTTCTCTCATCATCACTGACCTGTATCTCTCTCATATGCATCCTGCTGATGGCCTCCCAATCAAGGTCAGCTGAGAAGGTGTCCTTAAATATTCTCTCATCCACTAGGTCCACTTGTAGACGAGCAAGCAAGGTGGAGATCAGCCCCCTATACGGCAAGTTGCCTCTCGAGTCAGGCAATGTAACTCGGTGCATGGTCCGGAGAATAATGTATGGGAGGCAGACATGCTGCCTAGTACAAATACAGTACAGCAGGTACTGAGTCAGTTGAGAGATCATCTCATAATGTCCGCCCTGGGGAATCAGATTATGCTAGATAATCTTGCAATAGACCCGTGGCTCTAGACGCAGGTTGACTGCTTTTACCTCCTAGCGGTCATCCTGAAGAATCTGACTATCTATCTCTGCAGCATCTGTGTAGAAAGAAACTGTGGCTCTCTGGGTGCACAGTAAACCAACTGCCCATCATTGGAGATACCTAGGAGATCAGCCAACTCCTAGCAGTTGAAAGAAATCGGAACCCCTTTCACCCAGCTGGTGATCCAAAGCTCTCTACCCCTCTCCACATCCTCTAGGTCACCCTCCACCTGAAGGTAACAGTAGAACTGCTTAACCAGGTCCGGCACGAGTGCAAGCCTTGTATAGGATTACTGGAAGCCAGCCTATATCTCCAAATGCCCTCTCCACATCAAACAGGGCTAAGTGGGCTAGGTTCACACACCGACCCCCTTCAACCTTCTTTTGGTCAAACCAAGGATATTGCACTTCTGCTTCCATAGACCAGAAGCGAAGTGGGTCATGAACTCGAGGAACTTTGGTGCGAACCATGATAGCTGTAAGAAAAGAAAATAAGAAAACAAGTTAGATAAATTTGAAAATTTGACAGCATAACGACGTAAAATGGAAAAAACCTCACTTTTCACCCAAACATTGGGCAGGAGGACTTACATAGGTTCCAAACCATCCTACAATGCATATCCAATCAAAAATTTTAACTAGGTAGGTCAAATTTGAAAATTTTTGACAATTAGGCAAAAACCCCAAATTTTAGGTCAAAAATAGAAATTTTGAAATTTTTACCAAACCAACCGTTGAAACTCAGATTTTCTTGAGGGCTTTCATCCATTGGGTGGCCAATAGCAAAATCCCCCAATAAAAATTAAATTTTTACGATTAGAAAAATATTAATTAGAAGAAAACCCTACAAATGGCAAAAACCAAGGGTATGAAAGCTTAAAAATGGAAGAGAGTAGAGAACATACATTATGGAATGGAATGTAGGTCATAGATCGAAGGAAAAATCACCATGTTTGTATGGTCGACACTGTAGCAACTCACTGGTGGCGAGTTGAGTAGAGACCGTAGGAGGGAGAAGGAGAAATGAGAGGAAACTCTCGAAAATAGGTTTTAAAAACTGATTTTGGATCTTACAGTCACACAATTTGACCAAAACCATCGACTGTATGATCGACCATAGGGTCTCGATAAGTTGCCAGGGATGTGATGGTCGCACCTATGGTCGCACAACATTTGACCGTAGGCCATCGACCGTATGACCTATTGTTGTCTGCATTTTGATTATGTTTGAACTTTTGCCTACTGATTTTATTTTTCTCTTGCCTTCCATTGTGAGACTAACCCAATACTACCATCATATCTTGTCTCACATGTACAGCCTTTCCAAGTACCATTCAACCAAGAGTTTAAATGGCTGGACGCAGAGTAAGTAGAAGGAGACAAAATACAAACCCATCTCCACCACATATGGAGACTAATGACAATTAAGGTCAGCAAGGACAAGAAGAAAATATTAGAACTCCAAATGCTGCACCTCAGAATGTGCACACCCAAGCCAACCCAACCAACCTACCTACACCACCTACAAATTTGGCTACTGCGGTGATGAATTTAGCACAACAATTGCAATAAATATAGAAAGTGCAAGCCAATATGCAAGCTGCTATGGGAATTGCTTTCCCAGCTGTAAACACGACACCTCTACCTGTAGGACAAGCTAGTACTGCACCTAGTGGTAGCAACACTATACCCCAAGCACTGCAAACACCAATAGTACAAGGTCAAGTGCAAAACCCTGAAGCACTGCAAGGCGGGTATAACCAAGGTAATTATCAGTACCAATTCCCTATGTATGGAGTATATGTACAGTATCAACTTGACCACTCCAAACTGATCGAGCGTTTCCTGAAGTTGAAGAAGAAGGAATTTACAGGCAAGCTATCAGATCCGTTATGGCCAGCTCACTAAATCGATGAGATGGAAAGAAACTTTATGATGATGACTATAAATGAAGAAGAGAAGGTATTATATGCCACTTTTATGCTGAAAGGTGATGCGCACCATTGGTGGAAATCTACTCGAAGTTATCTGTTGACAAAGCACGCCTAACTGACCTGGGCAATTCATAAAGAAGCTTTCTTCGAGAAGTATTTTCTCAGGAGTTTCAGAGAACAAGTGGAAAAGGAGTTTCTGAGTTTGTATCAGGGATAGATGACTATAGATGCATATCAACAGCGTTATGAAGAACTATTTTTCTTTGCTCCCTCTAGCATGTAGGAGGAAAATATCAAAACCCGAAGGTTCGTCATGGGACTTAGGGGAAGCATCCGTGAGCATGTATTGGGGCTGGAAAAGAAAATATATAATGAAGCTATACAGATTGCTCGAGTATTGGAATCGAGCCAGAGGGAAAGTTATTTTGCTCAGAACAGAGGTATTAAAAGGCCTAATGGAAACTCATACAACGGAGGGAACTCAAAGACATTTCAACCCTTCCGTACTTAAGGCTTCAATGCTGTAACCAAGACTACTCCGACAGCCCAACCTCAACAGAAGCAAAGTAATGCTGGAGTTAAATGCTTTAACTGTAATCAAGTAGGACATTATTCAAGGGAGTGTCCTAATCCAAGGAAGCCGCTACAACAAGGAAAGGTTTATGCAGTTACATCTGAGGATGCTACCGCATCGCCTGATGTGGTCACAGGTATGACCTGAACCTTTTATTTTATACTACCTCGTGTGAGCATGTAGACTAAATTAAATCAAATCACAGGTATCATACCTATTAATGGCTTACCCGCTAGAGTACTCTTTGATTCTAGAGCTACTCATTCTTTTATATCTGTGTCGTTTGGAAAGAAGTTAAATCTACCCCTCAGACTTTTATACTACAAACTACTTGTACAATCACCTATGGGATTAGAAGTGGAACTAGACAAAGGTTATGGACCATGTTTAGTTTTTATAGGCGAGAAGATTTTGGATGCAACCTTAATTCAACTCGAGATGGCAGACTTTGACGTTATCTTGGGAATGGGTTGGTTAGCTCGGTACTCTGTAAACCTATTATGTGCAAAAAAGAAATTGACATTTAAAGACAAGGAAGGAGCAGAGTTTAGTTTTGCGGGAACCAAACTTCCCCATAAACGAAAACTCATTCTCTCTGCATTGAAGGCTAGAAAATGCCTCGAGAAATGAGGAATTGGGTATCTAGTATTTGTGATCGACCTCACCAAGGAAGCACCACGAATGGAGGATATTGAAGTTGTGCGTGAATTTTTGGATGTATTTCCTGAGAAACTACCAGGACTACCACCCGACCGAGCGACACAGTTCGTTATAGATCTTATGCCTGGAGCCGCACCAGTATCGAAAGCACCCTATCGAATGGCTCCTACTAAACTGAAGGAACTGAAGGTACAATTACAAGAATTACTAGACAAGGGTTATATTAGACCCAGCATATCACCATGGGGAGCGCCTGTCACACCCCAATTCCACACTGTTCAGAATGGTGTGATGAACCGCCAAATAACCAATGGTTCAACCAGGATCTCTAATAGGCTATCCCCGCGTTATCCAAACTTTACACGCATCCACAATCATAATCAGAGTAATACACCATAGTGAAAAATTTATAAATAATATGAACTGAGAACTAAAATGATACCCATAAATAATAGTAAATTATTCTATGTTTAACTAAGACA